>JBBCBC010000013.1:3256576-3493146 GCA_037126765.1 Stenogyne calaminthoides
GTTCAGACAGTGGGATTGTGAACATTTATAATGAGGATGAATTTCTTGGAGGGAAGAGGAAACCGGTAAAAGTTGTCGAGAATTTGACAACGAAGGTGGATTTCATGAAATTCAATGGCGATGGTCAAATTTTGGCGATCAGTTCTCGTATGAAGAAGAATGGCATGAAGCTGATTCACGTCCCTTCTTTAACCGTGTTCTCAAACTGGCCTCCGCCTAATCAGGTTCTGCATTATCCAAGCTGTGTGGATTTTAGCCCTCATGGGGGTTTTATGGCAATGGGCAATGCTGCTGGAAAAGTGTTGCTATACAAGCTTCATCACTATCATCAGGCGTAAATCGGCCTTTTACGATACATTAGAGGTCATTTTATGTTGTTGTAATGTCTGGGAGTTTGGGGGTTCTTTTTTGCCTTTTATGTTTGTTTTGGTGGCATTTTTGTTTCTACTAGTATCAGTGTTTGTGATGGTTTTTGTTATCATGCATAATTTTTTCTTTTGTTTTGTTCTGCAAAGAAATATGAGGGTTCTATATTATCAATTTAAAACTTTGATGGCTTGCATGAGCTATGTGTGATTGTATGCTAGTAATGTTGATAGGAATTCCGAGGTTTCTGCTATATTAACTTACTAGCAGAATTGTGTTTAATTTGAAACGGTTGTGTTCTTCATGTAATGTATTTGAGAACAGAAGCTGCTGCTGGAGTTGGTAAAGTAAGACATATGAGCGTGGTGAACAATTTGTTGAAACAGGAACAATCGAAGGATCCTTCACAATTTAGATGGTGTAATATTTTTTTTTTCGAAAAAGTTAGTTGTTAAGACACCAAGACTCAAATCTTTCACTTAAATTGTCAATCCACCTTTATAACTCTCATAACTCCAAATTTGTTCCCCTGAGAGATCGAAATCCCGAGTCTCCCACTCAAATGAGGGGCCCAATGACTAGGTGGGTTAAGCCACGTTAGATGGTGTTATTTTTATATTTTTTACTTTGTAGATGCAATGTCATTACTCTATTTAACTTTTCTTGCGTATTTTGGACATGAACGATTGGACATAAGTTTTATATCTAGTTTCATTTCGATTGTTTGAACAAGTTAAAAATATATATTGTAATAGACTCTTGTTTTATTTTCTCCTTTTTATAATGTTGGTATTGCATTCAAGTATTTAATTGTTTTGTAAAATAAAAAGAAGACACAATAGAAAACAGGTATTGGCTGATATTAAATAACTTTTTTGTATCAATATTTAAAGACACAAATAAGTGTCCCACTATTTCATTTGAAAGCACAAATAAGTGTCTCAATATTCATTTAAAAGGCACAAATATAAGTGCCCCAACATTTTAAGTCACAAACAAGTGTCCTCGTATACTTATGAACATAATTTTAAACCTTTTAAAAACATAATTTTTTTAAAAAACATAATTTATTTATACCTTTTAAAGGGTATTTGTATGTGTCTCGATAAATCAATCTTGAGGCATATATAAATGTCTGAAAACGATACTCAAGATATTATGTCTGAAGAGGTGGATAGGTTCGAATAATTTCACCTTGATGTGGCGAATACAAAAAAAAAGTAATGTCGAAGAAATAGGAAAGATCCATTTCGTGTCCGAAAAGAAAGAGATTAAAAGTCACTTGACCGAAGTCAAGGAAGATAAGCTGATTCGCAATAAAAATTAGAGGCACACTTGCATGAGACCGTCTCACGATGAGATTTTATAAGATGAAGCGTTGGCGCATTATCACTTTGGGAGGGGTGAGTGTAATTTGTGCTAGATATACCCCGCCTCATCGTTTTTGCATCGCCTCATATGAGTTTTTGTCTAAAAATTATAGTATATCGACCCTTCAAGTCCATCTCTTAAATCCTTACTTTTTAAAATAAACGTTCGCTTTAGCGAAAGTAGTGTCCTAAACGAAAATTAATAGTAAAGGCACTTTGTGATACAATAATTGAAGGTACATGTAATAAGTGCCCCAATAGAGTACATTTCGAAACATTTTTTCGTGTTTGGAAAACTCTCTTTCGTTTAGGAACACATCTTTGCCTTAAAATAAAAATAAAAATACACATCTTTGCTTTAAAAAAAAAATGTATACATCTTTGTGACGTTATTACCCTTCTAAAATACACTTTTCTAGACGATTTGAAATCCTGTCAAAAAAAAAAAATGCATGTGAAGAAATGGGCCTAGTAAAAGGCAGCGTACTAGATGAGCTTATATAAAAGAGTGACCCATTAACCTGACATCAGGTAGGTAAGGTTTAGGCGTAGGTTATTAGCACCCCTTTTTAGGAAATACAGCACCTGGATCACTTCACCCCTCACTGGATTAGTACGCTCTCACTGTACTCCCTAAACTACCCCCTTCCCTCAATTGTTTGCAAACTCATCCACGTTCATACACCCCCACGCTCCCACAATCATAGAAGTTTCTGAAACCGTCACAACCTCCGCATCGTCGCTGCCAGCCACCGCGTCCCAGCCTCCACCCATCGCATTGCAATCTCCGCCCCACCGCACCTTACTGCAAACTTTCTCTTGCTGCACCAAACCACCAATTCCTCTTGCTGCACCAAACCACCAGCACCCTCTTCCCCAAATTTTTCTTCCCCGATGTCGTCCGCCTCCATTCAAATACACACATATGAATGAATCGCTAGAAGGTAATTTAAATTTTGTGTAAGAAAAAATTTGACAATTTTCGGATCTGGTTTTCCAAAAATGCATATGATTTTCGGAATTTTTTCCCGAAATTTTGGTGTATATATTTTTTTTTTTGCCGAAAGCTATTTTTTTCTGAAATTTTGGCCTCTTTTCGAAGATTCTTGTCGAAATCTGTCATTTTTTTCAAAATATTTTACCGAAAATTTGTTTTGATTGTTTTTTTTAGGAAATCTTGTTCTTTTGTTTCAATTTTTTTTATAATTTTAATTTTTTCGATTTTTTTAATTCTTTTTTTGGATATTTTGATTTAATGGAGTATGAGTGTGATGCTCTCAATTTCTAGCGGCGGCAGCATACGGTTGAGACAGGCCAAACTGATGGGAGAGGGAATTGATAGAAATTAGGGTTTTAGTGCAAAGGGTATTATAATATTTTCACATATAATTTTTTTTGTCAAAATTTTAAAGTGGTGTATTTCCTAAAGACGGGGGTGCTAATAACCTGTGCCTAAGGTTTATATATTTACTTTGATCAACAAAGAACAGATCCATTAAACAGATACAGGTTATATATTTATTTATGTGTAATACTTGAATTCTTCCATATCTCTCTATGCACTTGCCCTAAATTTGTTAAATATTTGAGGCATATTTACATGAGACGGAATATAATTTGAACATTGATGTTTTAACACTTTAGAAAACGGTAAATTTTAATTATACTAGATTGTGCCGTCAGATACAAATTTTTGTCCAAATTCAAATGGGTGTGAATAAAATAAAGTAATACTTTTCAAATATAACTATATTTTACAAAAAGATGTAGTAAAAAACAGAGCCGGTCCTACAATTTTAAAGGCATGTACAGATTTTTTTTAGGTCCATTATATCTATACAATAAATAAAAAATAATATAATTATTTATGTAAAGAATTTCTATTTGTTAACCAAATAAAAAGAGATGTACATCAACAAAAAACATTCTATCAAAGTGTAACTATATATTTTCAGACTCAAAAAATAAAAAGAAATTGTTATATGTTTAAAGAAAAATAAAAGAAACTACGCGTATAATTAGATAATTTTTTCAAAGCACCCAAACAATTAAGAAGAAAAGTAAGGAAAAAGTAATTAAGAAAAATGACAAAATAAAAAAAGAATTAATTATAGAAAAGTATTAAATAAAAAAAAAACACGTACAACATTAAAGCAGTAGGCGAAATTTGGACAAAATATGAAACCTCAGAAATTAACTATGAAAAATAATCCCAAGATGGATAAAATTCATTAAAAAATAATCCCAAAATTTGATCTATAGTTCATTAAAAAGAGTGTAAGTACGGTTTCATCAAAAGATTATACGACCTTAAAATGGTAGGAGACTTAAAAGTTAGCCAGAAACAGTCTCTGCTAATCGACTTTAGAAAGGTATTTTGCGATATATTATATATATATATATATATGATAAAAAAATTATAAAATCGAGGGCCCTTGTGGGGGCGGGGGCCTGTACGACGTTACCAATCGTGCCACACCAGGGCCGCCCCTGGTAAAAAATTTGATCTAAAATTCATTAAAAAATAATCCCAAGATAGATAAAATTCATTAAAAAATAATCCGAAAATTTGATCTAAAGTTCATTAAAAAAAGTGCAAGTACCTTTTCATCAAAAGATAATACATTTTATAAAATAAAGTGATGTCTTCCATGAAAAATCATTTTGCAATGTCTAAGTAATATTTTTAAGCATGTTAAATAATATACTTAGTCATGATTCATGAGTAGAGATGTAAACGGGCTGGACATAATTTATTAGGGTCAACTCGATAGGTTCGCAGGTCTAAACAATTCAAAGTCTTACCAATTTATGATAAATAGATAGTTTATAGTTGGACCTAACTTTAAACCTAACAGTTCATTGGTTAAATGGACCACTAGTGGCCTATGAAATAGAAAAAAGTTACTAAATTTTAATCAAAATTCAAAATACTATGATTACGTTAATGTATATTATCATAGTATAACGTAATGTATATTATCATAGTATAACGTTAATGTATATTATCATAGAATAAATCCCATTTGCTCTACTTCAAACTTAAGAGAGTAACATCCGAGATTGTTGGGATATTTTAGTTTTAATGAATTATGTAAAACATTATCAACTTCATGTGTTTTTAAGCTAACTTACGATAACAAGTTGAGGAACGAAAAAACAAGTTGAGGGAACTCACGAAATCGACGAGATGATCGAGATCGGGCGAGGTCGGAGACGACCGACGAGATCGATGAGTAAGATAAGTTCCGAGCTAACCCGATGAGCCGAGCAAAATCGGAAGAAAAAAAGCTAAGCTGCTGATCAAGATCGGGACGACCGTATGACCGTAACATTTGACCAGATCGTAAGAGAGGTTGCGATCGAAGAAGGAGATATGAGATCGACGAGATCGACGTGATCAAGATCGAGCAAGCTTAACCCGATATGCTAACCTCGATAAAGAATCCGATGCAGATAAACTAAATACGCCGACTGATATTATCGATTCCGATCATGCGAAATGACGACGATCAAAGAGAAGAAATCGATATCGAAAACCGTAATTCTGTGATACTAGATCAAAGTAGAAGAAATCGTAAGAGAAGTCATCCAAGTCATACTCATCGAGAATCAACGCCATCGATGATCGCTAGCTGAAAAGGCGGACTGGTGTCGATGTATGAAGACGTAAGAACCGAACTCGCCAACTTGAGTGTCAAGATACCGACGTATAAGGTCCGGGCAAGAGAAGCTCGCTAAGTCGTTAACTCAAGACTCGTAGAAACTCAAGACTCGATAGATCCCGAAGATTATAAACAGTTAGATTCAAATTTAACGTGGACCAACAAGGAAGAATAACCAACTGAAAAAAAAATGCGGTTTTCTGCATTATAGTATGGATTTGAATGAGACTCCATCCAACGGTAACATTTAAATCCACACTATAAACACAAGTTCTTCCTTCATTATTCGTGTGGAGAATGTGGAAAAAGATGCTCTGAGCCAAGAGCTACATACACAAAGCATTCCCACCATAGAACAAGCGAGCAAGAAATACACGATATATTCAAGAGTGTTCTACCCTGTAGATCTAAGCACAAATGTAATATCCTAAGCTTAGAGAGATTTTCTCAACCTTAGCATTGAGGCTAAACAAATGTAAAGGAAAATCTCAACCTAGTTGGAAACTAAACAAACCTTACCCAAATCGGGTTTGGTAGATAAGTTTGTAAGGTGAGTGTGAACTCTGGTAAACATCTAAAGAATCCCGAAAGGGAGGGTAGGCAATCCCGCGAGGGTGATAAGTCCCGTTTGAGTGTGAATTGTAAACATCTAGCAATCTCGAAGGGAAGGGTAGGCAATCCCGTGAGGGTGATAAGTCCCGTTTGAGTGTGAACTTCTGTAAACATTCTGTTGGGTGTTGACTAACACGTTAAACTAAGTCCAGTTGGTTAAGTAGGTGCCCCTGCTGATAGAGAAGAGTGGATGTAGGAGTTGGACTCCAAACCACTATAAAATTGTGTGTTCTTTACTGCTTTATGTTCTTACTTGTCATATGCATTCGATTATAAGCAAAACACACATCGTTCTTAAAAGCAAAAAAGAATTGAAATCACTCTGCCCTCACCCCTGTTTTATATGCATTACACATGGTATTTCAAATACATGGGTTACCACAAATCGGGACCAACAGAGACACAACCGTGAGTGGAGTGTGAGGGTCGATGCTATGTCTATTTGTACTGGTCGAGTGTATCCCAACATTTCCCATCAGTATTGATTTTGTCTTATTAGATCAAGTTTTAGGTTGAATAAGATCACTAGTTACTTGATTGAATATATTGATTTTTGGTATGTGGTTTTTCACTACACCTTTTAGGATCTTGTAAGAGATTCATGTGTATCTCACTACTTGTTATAGTGATGTTTTTAACAATGAGGTTAGATAGTCTCGATTATAGACTATACACAATTTTAAATCGTTTTGCACTACGCTTTTTATACTTCCGTTTATCATATGTTGTTTTTTTTGTTGCATAACATTTTCAACAACACTTTAAAATACATGCACACACACTGTCAATATTCAATCGCATCAACCAAATTGACAAAAAAATCAAGCATTATTGAAGAGAGAACACTATTTAATACTCCATATCTTTACTACGTAATATTTTTATTCACATTTTAACGAAATGTTATATTTTAACTCATTTCATCTAAAATATGTACAATAATAAAAATAAACTAATAATAAAGTTATCATATAATTATATTAAAATTAATTAAAAAGAATATTACACGGGCGTGCGTACTGACACCAGTCCTATATAATATGTTTGTTTTGAGACTCACACAGAACTTTGAGAACCACATTCTATTATAGGTTGAGATTTAAAATTAGACTTCAAAATCGACTTCTATAAAACCTACACACCTATTTTTCACAAAATTCAGTACAATCACATATGGGTGGCCCTGAGGAGGGGCAATCGCCCCGGGGCCTCTAAGTTAGGGGGCCTAAAAAAAAAAAAAATTAAAAAAAAAAAATAAAATAAAATATATATATATATATATATATATATATATATATATATAATTTTTATAAAAAAATTAAAAGATTAAAAAATATTTATTGAATAAGAAGAGTGAACAGTAATGTTCTATTGGAAGGATAACAACTCAATCCTTGAAATTCTCCAACCCCCAAATCAATTATTTCATTCCTACATACTAGTTTTTTGCCCGTGCAATGCACGGGTCTATTATATTTTTTTTTTGTATTTTGTTAAAATATATTAAAATATCATATTGGGATACAATTATTTTTGTTGATTATTGATGAAAATTAGAAAGCAACATATGGCAAGTATTACTAATTTTTCATATAATTTTTTTTATAATTAAATATATTCAACTATATACAATGTGCAATATTAAATAAGTCTGCTTACATACAATCGTTAGAAATTAATTATATATTTGTTAAATTTGTACTCCCTCCGTTCCATAATTACTTGCACATTTTTTTATTCGGACATCCCTAAATAACTTCTACACCCTAAAAATAAAAAGTCATCCATAAGCTTCACCTTGACAATATCCACAATATTACACAGAATGTCATTATTTTTTGACCCACACATACACACACTCAAATTTATTTTTTTATTCTATACAAAAATGATTATAAAATTATTCTCAAAACTCAATTCATTACTCAATTTTCTTATTTTGTGTGTCGGTCAAATGATGCAAGTTATCCGACTCGGGAAGTATATAAATTCGATAATACCAATAAAAATCACATAATTTGATTAATGATAATTAATTAATAAACCACATTTAAATTAGATTAGTGTGTTGGGAAATTTATAGTTTTGATGGAAGTTCCAAAACAGTTGTAATAGGACCAAATAAACTCCGTTAGTCGAATGATGAATTGATAAAACCAAATGAACATGTTGTAAAATTTGATGAATTAGATTAGGTCACATATTGAGGGGGAACTCAATATGTATAGGTTAGATCAAGATCGTAAAACGAAGATCGAGAGAAGATCACTAGATGCGGAAGACCAGAAGACCTATTCTATGGGGACATCAGCAGAGTCGATAGGTTGAAGCTAAGACAATCATATCAGAAGACTCAAGGTGATTGATCAGTAGAGTACTGATCAGATCAAGCTATGTCAGAAAAGTGATAAGCATATCTACTTATCCAAGGCATACGATGTATATCAGACCAGAAGAATGTTAACATAGCTGGCTTTTCAAGGCGCCGAATAAGTGTACTTATTAGCCACTAAGAGGTAGACACGTATGTACGGATCTGACGATGCAATATATGGCGTATCAGGGCAAACAACTAGAAATGACAAAATTGCACGAAGACGGCATGGCCTTCCTGAGCACGTCAAATCAGACCTACAAGCTACCTAAAATAGCCTGAGATTCAAATTGCTCTCCAACGGCTCTTTGATTTCAAGGTCTATAAATATGGGATTAATCTTCATAGTAAGGTTACTGAAATTATCATCAAGCTCAAGCTATCCGCAATTTCCGCACGAAGAACACACAACTTGAAGAATATTTTTAAGTGTTCATCCCATAGGTTCTTAGCAAGAATTCTTATCCTCTAACTTTAGGCTATTCATATACTAGGATAGAATTCCAGTTGGAACATAACAAATCTTATACTCAAACCAAAGTTAGGTTAAGTTTGTTTAGCAAGATTTCAGACTAGGGTTTCTAGTTCTGATCTCTGGGATTGGTTGAGTGAGAACTCTTGAAACATCTATTGTACTGTGTTGAATTAACACATTAATATAAGTCCAGTTGGTTAGTTGGTGCCCCTGCTGATAGGGAAGAGTGAACGTAGGACAAGTTGTCCGAACCACTATAAAAACCTGGTATGCATTATCTGATTTACCTGCTTTACACTTTGCACACTACCTGTTTAAGATTTGCATGCATATTCTGAGTCTGGATCAGGTTTGCACCAAGCAACTGATCTGATCAGTTTGACCCTTTGACATCTGACTCAAAACTGATAACTTAGAATTTTGACTTAACAAACTGGTTTTTCACAAGGGTAAAATTTAGCTTCCGCACAACAGTTAAACTGATAGACACCAAACTGATCTGCCCTCAGGCGATCAGTAAGTTGAATATCAGTCCAAACTGATTCACACGCACTCTGATCAGGTAATTTGCTTATCACACCTGATCTCACGCAAAAGTTTTCAGAAGTCTATTCACCCCTCCCCTCTAGACTTCTGCCCTCACGAAAACACGTTCGGGACCTACATAGTGGTTTAATTTTTAATAGAGAATTATTGTGATCATAACATTACTATATATAAATTCAAATATATAGTTGTATTAGGATAGTATGAATTTTACATTTTTCCAGGGAAAAATTGGAAAATAATATTAACATGCAAAAATATTCCAAAAATGTTGCAACCTCATGCATAGAAAAACACAGACAAATATTAGGGTGGGATCGGGTTGGGTGTCTAGCTAGTACCATAATATTTTTGCAACCTCCTTTTCTTGAATTCTTTTAAGTTGCATTCATTTCTAGACCTTTTTACATCTTCAGCTTATTTACCGGCATTAATATTGCAATCCATTTTTTTATCATATATGTCATGATTCATATATTTAGCAATTCCGAGTTCGCGTATAATCGTCACTTATTATTAGTAATTCAGAATTAGCTCTCTAAGGTATGATTGATCAGTTTGTATATATTATCATTTAAATTTTATATTTTTATATGCTTTAGTCTCTAACTGTTCTCTTTCTCAAAACTGAGTTCGATGGTGGATTTGAGGTATCAAAGTTTTAATTTTCTGATTTGATTCTAATACGTTTCTTTTAGAATATTGTTTTCGTAAACATCATATCATTTATATTGTGAATGGCTAGTACTTAATTGATGCAATCTGCATAGTAATATTTTAATTGATTCAATCTATTCTAATTTATGGTGAGTTTTGATCATTAGAAGAGCACAATCAGATTTTTTCCATATTATTTTTTTGGAGTATAAAGTACGGGAAAGCCTATCATAAGGAAGAGATTGCCAATTAGATACCGCACAAAAGAGATGTCATTTTGAATTTCAACTTGAAATTCTTCTTGTCTTTGTTGCTGCACAAAAGATAAACTTCAACGTTATACTTTCAAAATTATAGTATTTGTTTGCAGAAAAGGAAAAGAGAAGGAGGGGGAGAGATTATACAAAATGAGATACTCTCACTTCTCGGTCTTTATTATTGGATTTGAGTTTCTCATCCCCTTTTGGCTTTTTCTTCGAAACCTTCTAACTCAAGCATTTAATTTTCCAGGATACAATTCAATCTCTGTCCTGTAGATATAACCAATATGACATGAATAAATTAACATTTTTTAATTTTAAACACACTGACTCGAAAAGAACTAAGTAGGGATGTAGAGATGAATATACATTACCCTATTGCCTTTTCTAGTATACAGTACATTTTTTAAAGCACAAAATTCAAGTTTTAGCCCTCGAAATTTCAATTTTACACCACTTGATGTACGCAGTGTAATCTGAATTGATTTGTAAAGTGGATTAGGCAAAACCAATCATGATTTACCTTCATTTGTTTTGTCCTCTCCCTCCTCCATTGATGCATCTGTCACTCCTTCAACTTCCACAAATCTGCAAAATCAATGAAAATCATGTAATAATTATTTTTTCTTTTTCTACCATAATTTTGTCATTTATGGAACAAATTAATTGATGGTGGCTTCTTTCTTTGTCTAAGCAGCAATAGCTTGGTCAAACCTGGCCCAGAAGAGATTTTGTAACCGCATTTAGAAACTGGATTCATGAACCCAATAATTCTGAAAACTCCAAGTTGTACTCAAATCCGCAAGCCGATCGTTGAACACCAAACCGACTTTGCTGATAATTAACCATCTTTCTTCGAAAAAGGAAAGGGGAGGCTTTTAAGTTTTAAGTCGTCAATTTAATATTAATAAGGTAATGAGAAAAAGTGTGAAAAATCGAATGTAAGAGCTTCAATTTAATTAATAAGGGAAAGGAGGGAAATTTTATGAATAAAACATTGACGAAACAACAATTACATTGGACTAAACCAACATATCATTGGACCAAACCAACAGAAGCTAAGTATATATAGTTCGACTTTTCTAATTTTGGGGGTACAACTGTACCCCCTTGTACCAACACAGGTCCGCTACTGTGCATGGCTACAGACTCTTGAGTTACTTGACGTGTGTGAATTAGGAGAGTGACACTTTGTCACATGGCAATATTTACACATAGGAATCAAATGACACATAGGATTATTACACATAGAATTAGGAGAGTTCCACTTGTCGAAAGTTGGTGAGGTATATCATCCTTTTATATAATAAGATTATTATTAATTCAGTTCACGAATCACAAGACACGGTTCACTATATATATTTCTTTTCACCAAAATCAAAATTACTGTTTTATCTTTTCAGTGCTTATATTATTTGATATTGTCAAAAAATGGCCCATTTTTTTCATTCACCTCGGGCTTAAAAAATGCCAGGACCGACTCTGCAATCACATCATTACTTTTCTTATGTTCAATACAATATAATGATACAACATCAATCACTATTAAATATTAATTTGAGATAAAGTTAAATCCCACCTATCAAAATCCTGAAATAAACACATATTTTTTTACTATTCACTAGAACTTTCAAATCCATAAGATTTCGAAATAATGATTTTTCCCTAACATCTAAATCTCGAAACAAACATACCAATCGGACAATGAGCTAAACGGCCCGTGCCAAAATGACTCTGTTTTAAACCGGTCAAAAAAAAGTTTAAACCTAAATTTTGATTTTTTCGGTTTAAACGGGCAGGCCCTACAGGCCATGACCTTTTTAGCATCTCTAATCGTGAGGTTAACACCTGTAGGTGTGTGCATGTCTTTTCCAATTCAGAAATACAATAATATATTTTCATTTATAAAAATATAATTGAAAGAATTCCATCTCATTTAAAAGTTCGAACTTGTAGAGAGGTGTAAAATTAATTCGCTTATTTAATTTTTCTATAAAAATAAATGAATTAATTCCACAACTATCTAAAAGTTCGGATTTTTAGATGAGACATAATTCTTTCATGGTATTAGAGCCTTCAGGCTCACGCCCACATCTTGGGTTCGATTCCCGCTGAAAGCAACTCCGCCCATATTAAATTTCTCACTCGATTGACCTTCTCCCATTGATGAAGTAAGAGAATTAAACATACGAGTGAGGGGGAGTGTTAGAAAAATTAAATAAACAAATTAATTCCACATCTCTCTACAAGTTCAGATTTTAGATGAGACATAATTCTTTCAATAATATTTTTTAACATTAATAAAAATAGCTTAGGTGGTACAAATAGGGGTGGAGGAAATACCGAAAATACCGGTATACCGCACTTACCGTATCGAAAAATATAAATTTTATCGAAATTTTCGATAAAATTTCGGTATTATGGTACCGTACCAAAAATTTCGCACGATAACGGTATGAGAATATAGAAAATTTCGGTATATCGAAATATTTGTATACCGGAATAATTTCCGGTATATCGAAAATTTTTCCGGTATACCGAATTTTTTTGGTATTTTGGTATATACCGAAATATCAGTACGGTATCGGTATGCCGAAATTTCGGTATACCAAATTTTCGATACGACAACGTATAACATTTTTCGATATCGAAAATTTCGATACGGTAACATATGACGAGAAAATTTTCGATATATCGTATCCTCCATCCTTAGGTACAACACACGCATGATTTGATGATTTTAACCATTTATTAATGCACGTATTAAAAATTTACACAGTATCAAATACATAGGTGAAAAATGAAAATTTATATTACATCTTTGCTACACATGGATCCAACAATCCCATTAGTGACATTTTCGGCAGGGAAATCTGAAAGGTCCAAAATGCTTTCCCCTTATAAAATGCTTTTATTGCGTAAGAGTTGAGATTGATTAAAGACTGCACGAAGGCGGCACCGCTTTGGCTGCTTTCTTATCATTTCCCCAACATTGTAATTATCACATATACAATTAAGGTCGCCTGAGATGATTGGGAAATGATAATAATGATAATGAGTATCATTGAGGGTCAATCACTAAGAATTATATTAATTAGAATATCAACAATGAGTATCATGTGAGGTGGGTTGAACGAGCGAGAGTAATCAATTATTTACTTCTATTCTCATTACTTGTTTATCAAAATTACCGAGCAATATCAATAGAAGTGATTTTTATTACCTACTTCGATTACCCCCAACAAAGCGGGCCCTAAGTTTTCATCAAAATGACATCACCGTTTAATGATTGATGTTTTATTCTATATTTTATAATATGAATGAATGATATATAAAATAATAAAAAATATCTAACAAATTACTATATTTTGGGTCTATGTATTAAAAATTTAGTACGATAAAACATCAATATAATACAAAAAAAATGAAATAGAGAAATCATATCAATTTTCATCCGGTAAGAAACACCCTTATTAGGTATAGATAGAGTCAACTTTTTAATTAAATTAAGTAATAAGTGAGTGTCTTATTAGGTATAGATTAGGGGTGGACGGTACGGCATACCGAAAACTTTCTCGCCATACCGTTACCGTACCGAAATTTTCGATACCGAAAAATATCATACCGTTCTCATACCGGTATACCGAAATTTTCGGTATGTCAATATTGATACCGATACCTTACCAATATTTCGGTATCTCGTACATAAATTTTTTTACATATCGCACTCATACCAAAAATTCCAAATCAAATTAATCTCATACCACGCTTCAAAAACACTTTCAACACGCCCCTGTTTTTTCATACTAACACGCACAAATGGTGTCCTACTATCACCTCTTCTTCCTCTCCCTCACATTCCTTCCATCCACAAATGGTATTGCAAAGATGTATGAATTTCTAAAGAAAAAAAGCACAAATTATCACAATATTTAATTACGAAAAAAGATTCTCCGTTGATAACATGATATTTTTAACGATGGGGAGACGACGACAATGGGGAGATGGGGCGGCGAATTTTACAACAAATAATGGGGAGGCGGGATAATACAAGGGCGATGGGGAGATGGGCCACAACAATGATGGGCGATGAAGGCGATGGGGAGGCGGGCGACGGTTACGATGGGGAGGGTGACGACGACAATAATGGGTGGCGGAGCCGACTCGGGCGATGGGGAGGCTGATCGACGGGCTTTTGGTCTCGAGCTCTCAACAAATTACAATATTTGCCCTTTAGGGTTTGGGAATTTTGAACAACTGAAATGTGGTGTGGGCCGTGTCGTGTGGCTGATATTTAGGAATTAGGAATATATTTAGCTTATTTAGAAATGTGGTGTAAAAGAAAATATTTATTAAAAAAAAAAATTAATATTAAATACGGTATTTCTAAGATACCTAAGATATTTTTTTTTTTTCAGATACCGAAAATATTTCTGCGAGGTATCGCATTAATAATTCCCAGATACCTTAGATATCTAATTTTTTATATTTCCATACCGATACCTTACCGAAATTTTCGGTATGGTACCATACCGTACCGAAAATTTCGGTATACCGAAAATTTCGATAAAATCGATATTTTTCGATACTGATGAAAACGCAGATAACCCAGGTATTTTCGATATTTCGTCCCAATTCCCCAAAAGATAGATAGAGTCAACTTTTAAACTGAGTTGGGAATGAGCGTGTCTCTCATGTGCAAAGGGCACCGTTTGAAAATAGAGATAAAATAATATATTTTGAGTTATATTCTGTAAAATTTGATCCTAGTATAATTTTTATACCATTATAATATAAAAAAATAAAATAATATTTATTAATTGATATTATTACATTTATAAATTAAGATCATATATAACATTAAATATAATAAAAATTAGGTTATATGAATAACAATATCAATTTATAAGTGTATATGAGCCAATTTTGAATTTGTGATATTCTTTTATTATATCAGTTGATACATCTATGTAAAAATTAATCTGATGTTTCGTACAGTTTTAATATCGTTCAATTGAAAAAACAACAAAACCTACTTTGTGATTGCACATATATAAACCAATATCATTTGGTTGCATTTATGGTATATGACACATTTGAGTTCAATTAAATATCACGTCTCTTTATACACATCAAATACCGCTCAAGTGAAGAATACAACATGATTATACTATTTAGTTATATTAACGGTCAAATTTCAATTAAAAGTTAATGTCAAATTTTATTATTATACACCACTAATCACGTTCGTTGGATCAAACCCGATCGGGGCAAGTACATGAAAGAGTGTCTCTTGTACCCAATGTGTACAGTGTACCGATCAACAATTAATATTTTTTAATAAAAATTACTAATATTATTCATAAAAATAAATATTGATCAATTAATTTTTTAAAAATAATTTACTAATACAATTTAAAAATACATTTAAAATTATACGACGTACCTGGCATACACAAGATTTTGTCGTAATTCATTCAGTTAAAAGAAAAAAAACAGTAAACAGACTTGTTTATAATAACTTAATCAATTTAAAAATAGGAAAGTGTCTAGAAATAAAAATCTTGAAATATGTGTGTGATGAATGGGCGAACTGTCATCTCTGCCATGCAATAATCATCATTATGTATGTCTACACTACTCCCATCAAATTACCAATGGTCCCACCAACCTCTTCCGTACAAAAAAATATCAACATTTCGATCCAACTTTTTTAACAATCATTGAGTTGATAATGCTCGCAAATCAAAGGCAGAAAAGCTCTGTTTCTGTTAAAAAAAGCAAAGCCATATGCTCAAACTTAAAATCCTTTTCCCCCAAAAAAACTCAGATAAAACAAATTGATTTTTGAATCTTGATTGGAATTAAGATGGGTGAAGGAAATGAGTTAATTGCAGAAACCCAAATGTCATTCCAGAAAAAATCAGTGGTTTCGAGGAATTGGATTTTGTTGGATAGCAGGGGAGAAGGGATAATCATGGATTTGGATAAGTTTGAAATTATGCAAAGAGTTCCGATTAATGCTAGAGACCTTCGAATTCTTGATCCTTTGTTGTCTTATCCTTCTGCAATTTTGGGTAGAGAAAAGGCGATTGTGCTCAATTTGGAAGTAAGGTTTCGAATATTTTGTGTTGATTTTGGTTTTTTGTTGTTGTTTTGATTGTGTGATTTTGTGTGTACTTGCAGCATATCAAGGCGATAATAACAACAAATGAGGTGGGTTTCTTGAATTGTATTTGATTTTTAGGCCAATTCTGATATGAATCTTGGAAGAGTAATTTTTTTCGTAGTTTGAAATTGACGCAATTAATATGTTTCAATAGAAACAAGTAATACTATTTTATGAAAACTACTAGTACTGATCTAGTAATACTGTTTAGTGGAAAAAAGTGGAAAAAAGGGATGCTGTTCACTGAAAACAAGGAATAATGTAGTGAAAATAAGTAATGGAAATACGGTTTAGTGAAAACCGCTGATAATGTTTATTGAAAACAGGGGATACTGTTTACTGAAAAAACTAATAATGTTCAATGAAAACAAGGAATACTCTTTTAGTGAAAACAAGTAATACTTTTAAGTGAAACAGGGATACGGATAATTTAAAAATCAATTTCACAATATGAATAAGTTTTACGGGAGAGTGCTATTTTGGAAATGAAATTATGTGTTTTAATTTTGAAATAGGTATTACTAAGGGATCCTCTTGATGATAATATTTTGGAAATGAAATTATGTGTTTTAATTTTGAAATAGGTATTACTAAGGGATCCTCTTGATGATAATGTGATACCGATAGTTGAAGAACTTCAAAGGCGATTGCCGTTGGGCATTGAAGGAGAAGACGAGGAGACGGGCGAAGGGCGTAGTAGTGAAACCGAAACTAATGAAGAAACCGGTAATTAAATATGGTGGTGTTTAAATTCTTGATTATTTTTTAGACGGAAGTCAAATAGTTAGAAACACCACTACTTATGTCGTGAGGTCATGAGTTCGAGTCATCATTGACCTTTACTTGGTTTTTGATTGATGGTTGAATTTACGATAGAGTTCCCGTTTGAATTTCGGGCGCTAGAGGTAGCATTAGAAGGTACATGTAGCTCTCTTGATACTCAAACTAGAGAACTGGAGGTTGCTGCTTATCCTGCACTTGATGATCTTACTGCTAAGGTGATACTAAATGATGATTCAATTGATTGTTTCATGGTTTTTTTACTGGATTTATAATGGATTTCATTTTTATAATTAATGTTCATGAAATTTTGAATGAGCTTGTTATGTTTGTGGACACAGACCAACAGTCAAAACTTGGATCGCGTGCGTAAAATGAAGTGTTCGATGACAAGATTGACAAGTCGGGTTCAAAAAGTACGTGCATTTAGTCCTCTTAAATAGTGCAATTCACAAAAAACAATGAAATATTGATTCATATGAAGAAAAGTATTAGTTCGTAGGCTGAATAGTATTACTTCTTTTTTAATATACAAACTTATACTTTTCATGTATGGTCTGATACCTTTCATGACATGAACTAATACTTTTTGACTTGTTTTTTCTATGTTTCACAAAAAAATATAAAAAAACAGTTTGGTTGAATTTTTTTTGTCAAAATTGCTTCCGCGACACAGTACAACTGATGCGCAGAAGTGTTACTCCTTAAACAACGACTCGTAGCCGAGATTTATTTGTTTCGTCACCAAATTAACTGCAAGAATTTTTTTTAGGTAAGGGATGAACTGGAGCAACTTCTAGACGACGATGATGACATGGCGGATCTATATCTGTCGCGAAAGATGGCCATGTCAGCATCCGTCTCCTCTGATTTCAGACATGATTACGAGTCTCCAACGTCAGACTCAAAGATGCTTGGAAGCAGCAGCAGGGGAAGTGCAGTTACCAGTACTCAAGGAGAGAATAGTGTAGAGGAACTTGAAATGCTACTTGAGGTTGTTTTTCATTGTACTGATTACTTCCAGAAATCGAGAAATACTTAAAACAGCTTCTAGAAACACTTATTTTCAAAAGCTGTGAGAGGGAGCTTTGAAAATAAATGCTTTTGGAAGCCGTTTTAAGTGTTTCAAAACACACCCTTATTCTATTTCTGAATTGTGTCGTGCTCTGCAGGCTTACTTTATGCAAATCGAAAGCACGATGAATAAGCTCAAAACGGTAAATACTCCCCCCGTCCTGATTTTGATTATCCGCTTTTCATAAATAGCCGTTCTAATTTTGTTTATCCATTTCCAAATAAGACAATAAAACAATATTCAATACTATCTAATACTATTATTTCTCTCCACCAAACCCACTTTACACCATTTAATACTATTATTTCTCTCCATCAAACCCACTTTACACCATTTAATAATATTATCTCCTATTTTTTTAATCTCCGTGTCTACAATAAATGGATCATAAAAAATAGGACGGAAGGAGTAGTATTTTTTTTTTCTTGATTAATTGATGATTTTTGATCCGTCTCTCAAGCCGAAAAGAATGGCGACTTCTCTGTACTGAGAACTTAGATTTTATTGTTGTCATTTTGTTTTCAGTTGCGAGAATATATTGATGATACGGAGGATTACATTAATATTCAGGTAACACTCTGAAGTAACATGAAGACTTCTTTTTAACTATGATTGTTAACTAGAACACTATTTTTAACTAGGCCAAATCTTGTATGCATCTCAGGTGCATCGTGCACTTATAGTGCATTTTAAAACTGTACAACTTTTTATATTGAAAGATGCAACTTATTTATATTAATACGTGCAACTGTTTTTTTTATATTAATAGTTGCTGGATTTAGGTGTAAACAAGTTGTATCTTTCAGTATAATAAGTTACACGGTTCTAAGATGTACTATAAGTGTACGATGCACTTGGATGCACATAAGACGTACTCTTTTTAACTATGATTGTTAAATTGATGACAATTAGAACAAAGTCCATAAATGGGTCTTTGTTTATGGTCCCCCACACCATATTTTTATTTTAAATACAAATTTCCTGTATTTTGGTATATAATTCTAAAAAACTTTATCATACAAATATATACTCTAATTTGACCTTTTTTTTTTTTTTTCAGACTTAGGGCCCTTTTGGCTAAATTTATTTTAAACATCTTATAAGCTCTAACATTTTATAAGTTGTTTTGAGAGTTTATAAAATGTAATTTTTAAGTAGTTTATAAGTTGTTAAAGTGTTTGATTATTAAAATTTATAGTTCTTTAATAGTAATTTTTTAAAAACTATTTTTTAATTTTAAAATTAATATAATTTTTTTGATTTTTTTTAATAATATTTTTTTTCGAAAATAAATATTATATTTTTCCTAAAAAATATTTTTTTTCCAGAAAATATTTTTTTCGAAAATAAATATTTTTTTTTGATTTTTTTAATAATATTTTTTTTCCAGAAAATAATATTTTCGAAAATAAATAGTACTCCTTCCGTTCCAAACTTAACCCTACAGTTTTCGTTTTGGGCGTCCTATACTTAACTGAACACTTCCTTAAATGGAAATATCCACTTTATCACTTTACACATAAAATACTAATAAATAACTCTTTCTACCCCCAACTATTCATCACTTTATCACATAAAATATTAATAAACAATTTTTTTTAGCCCCAACACTTTATCATTTTTTCTTAAAACCCGCGATACAGTAACCGTAGTGTTGAGTTCGGGACGTAGGTAGTATTTTTTTTCAATTTTTTTAATAATATTTTTTTCCCAGAAAATAATTTTTTCAATTTCTTTAATAATATATTTTTTTTCCAGAAAATAATTTTTTCGATTTTTTTAATAATATTTTTTTTTCAGAAAATAAATATTTTTTTCAGAAAAAAATTAAAAATATTGAAAAAAAATCCAGAAAATATTTTTTTCAGAAAAAAGAATTGAATTTTTTTTTTCGAAAATAAATATATTTTTTTCTGGAAAAAATATTAATTTTTTTCAGAATTTTTTTTTTCAAAATAATTTTTTTTTTGCTCAAACAAAAAACGGGCCCGGGTTAGATTGAATTCGGACCGAGTTTGGGCTGAGATGAGTTGAAATATGATAGAGCTTATTTAATTTTTGTAAAATAAGTTGGGATATCCCAACTTATCTTTTTGGAGCTTATAAGCTCTAAAGAGCTTATTTTTAAATTTTATAAAATGTTAGACATCTTATTTTACCAAACAAAATTAATGAACTTATAAGCTCCTAAATAGCTTATAAGCTTTTTTAAAGAGTTTATAAGCTGTGCCAAACACCCCCTTAAGCCAATGTAAATTATTTATGTTTCACTTTTTGATTATTTTTTGTCTATCCAACTCAACACTCTATTTATATTTTCAATATTTCACCCTATTAAATCATATAATTCTACACTTTCAGATATATATATAAAATTCAAATACACTTTTTACTATTCACCAAACTCATTTATGGATTTTAAATTCAATCCGTTGGTTGAGAATTTCTATTGCACAATCTTGACAAATGTAACTTCTTCGATGCAGCTGGACAATCATCGGAATCAACTAATCCAGGTGAGGCACGTGTTCTTATCTGAAGCACGCCCCCCTATATCGGGGAACATGTCTACATAATATTATATTTTATCTCATATTATGTATATTTTATTCAAAGATATATATCACAAAAAACATGTGAAATATATACTAGCGAAATGAAATACGAAGCCAAACGTATAATTACTCACATTCAATCTTATCTTATTTGCAGCTGGAGCTGTTTCTAAGTTCATGCACATTGTGTTTGTCTGTGTATGCTTTGGCTGCAGCCATTTTCGGAATGAACATTCCGTATCCATGGAGGGAAAGCCATGGCTACATATTCAAATGGGTATTCATTAGTTTCAATCTCATATCACATTTAATATATGAGTACGCATATATGCATATAGGGAAAAAGTTATGTGAATATGGTTCACGTGAACTCTTTTTTTAATTTTTTTTTAAGTATCACTGTTTTAAAAGTGAGAATGCTAATTTTTTTGTCCCGTAACTTTGACCAATTTTGATCTTGGTCCTACGAACTTATAATTTTTTATCTTGATCCTGTAATTCTACGAAATTCGACTTTTTCGTCCTGTCATCGGCCAGTTACCTACAATAGCAGGTGACAGGATAAAAAGTCGAATTTTGTAAATGACCAATATCATAATTTACGAATTTTGATTTTAGTTATGTAACTTAGAAAAATTCGACTTTTTAGTCCTGTCACCTGCTATTGTAGGTAACTAGCCGATGACAGGACGAAAAAGTCGAATTTGGTAAAAATATATGACAAAGATAAAAAACTGTAAATTAGTAGGATCAAAATAAAAATAAATCAAAGTTACAGGACAAAAAGATCAATTTTCCTTTTTATATTTTATATACACAACAATAATGCTCAATAATGACACTCGAAAAAGAGTGTTCATGTGAATTTGAGTTCATAGAAGACCTACCCATAAATGTATTATATATACACTATAGCATAACATATTATAGAAAAAATGCATTAAACAGAGATATTAGAAGGGCCTAAACTTGGACTACTTTTTGCTCCGTTGCATATTTTAATGCTCTCAATATACAATATTTTCTATATATTGATGATGTTATTTCCATAAGATGAAATATTACTTCGGAGAATCTCAAGTAAATCCAATGTGTGTATATATTTACTTTATTTTTTGTTTTATATAGGTGGTCATGCTTACAGCACTTGCTAGTGGATCAATTTTCTTGGGGGTGATTTCTTATGCTCGGCACAAGGGACTTGTTGGTTCTTAAATCTTGAGACAATATTACAATTGGTTCTATCTGCTCACTATGTATATTGACCACTCTCTCTCTTTTTAATCGATTTCTTGAGAAATTTATTCATCGTGAAACTAATTTCATATTATAGATATAGTCTTTTAATTATCACGATTAATGCATAAAAGTATAATAAAATATGGGTAGAATTAATGTTAGCTTAAAAGTATAATTTAATAGTGGTAGAATTGTTGTCAGCGAGATTTGAACCCAGGACGTGAGGTTACTAAAATAGTTAACAAATTTTTTTAGCGGCGGAAGTGTAAATATTTGGGCATGGATCACGATTGTAATTGTGTGTGTGGTCGTGGAAGCGATGACGGTTAGCGCGTATAGGTATTTGTGTTTACCTAAAGATTTATCTAAATATACATTTATATGTATATGTACATATATTTGTTTTGAATTTTTGTAGGAATGACATTGCTACTAGACTAAATGAATTAATTAAAAATAAAAATAAGATGTTGTGCTTTGGAAAATTTATGGGTATGGATAATATATTTTAATTACCTCACCTTTGATACGTGCATTACGTTTAAATTATATTAGCGTACAAGTTTATATTATATTAAATTTATAGTTCACACATTTCAATAATATCTGTTTGCACGTTTCACTCTTGTGCACATGTAATTGCACGGTGCAATTAGTGCACATGCGACTGACTCATACTTATATTACAATTCTTGTGAATTTAGTGCCTCAAATTATTGGTTGAATAGACATTGTTTCTCATTCCAAATAACATATGTCCTAGAGTATGTATAAGATGAGTTTGAGACTAATAACTAACCAAATGACAAGGGTGTTTCTTACGGCAGTCAAGGTGTCGTACTGACTGTCAATAGTCAAGGTCTAAAATTGTGACACATGTTATCGTACTCTGTCGTACTGACTTGCTATCTGTTGTACTAATATATTAATTTTAAATTATTCTTTAAATTGTATTTTTGCTATTTACTATACTGTCCTCATATCAGATGAATTAAAATCGATCTCCAATTTTATTCCTTTGAACATACAACTTAAACCTCAACATAATCAACTAGTATATCATTAGAGCACCTAATCAACTAGTATATGTTGAGGGAAATTACATAAATAGATTATTTCAGGACTCTCTTTACAAGGTCGAGCTTTTAGATGAGACGAAATTTTCTCATGGTATAGAGTACAGGTTGTAGATTCGATTCCCGTGGAAGCACTTCACCCATTTAAATTGTCCATTTAGATGAGACGAAATTCTCTCAATCATTAGAGCTCCAAAACCACTTTCAATTTACTGACAATGCCTCCCTGTTCATCGTTTACCCAATGCCATACGGTTGAGATCAGATTTTTAAATTTTAGTAGTATTATAATAAAGTCAAATTGTTCAGACACTTGGAACGGAAGTAAAACACCGTGTGAATTGGGCATCACTGATATTTGATCTGCTCTGACCAATAGAGAAATTTGTTTCTGGTGTTGCCTTCAATTCACCGGCAACCACCTCCTCGCGCCGGGACCACTCCCCCTTGCCTGAACCTATTGTCGATTTTCCGCATCTTCGATCACTCGATCTCGCTCGCCATCCGTGACCAACTTCTTATTGCACGGAGCTACAAAGCCTCGGAACATCAAAGCAAAAGCATGGAACGCTCTGTGGTTGGGATTGGTATGGGGCACATGCAAACACAGAAATTCGGTAATTTTCAATGGTACCACCCCAATGTTGAGGAATGTTTTGATCTCTTTCGTGTTAGAGTTTGGAATTGGATAAGAATTAGAGGTAGCTTGAGTTCTATTTACTGTGTTAACGATTGGATTGAAAACCTGATGATATGTTTAGAACAAGTATAGCGCTTAGTTCGCTTTGTAACTGTTGTACTTCTTGTATGGGTTGAGTACCCTTGTACTCGATTCTATATATATTTTGCTGTTCCAAAAAAAAAATAAAAAATTCACAGAAGAATAACATGTGGTGTCGTTTCCGAAGTTCTCGGATTCATTAATTCTTCTGATTTTCCCTTTTGGATGTTTTGATTGCTTCTTTTAGTTGTGAATCCATTGGTGGTGGTTCCTGCTTCTGTTAATGAATCTGTTTGATCCGGCGCTGGATGAATCTGACCCCCTCAGTTCTTCTTCAACTGGCTCGGCAGAGGCCATTTCGCATCAATTCTAGGTAACACAAACTAATACTTATAATTATAGGCAATAATTGTGATCCTTTTTAAGTGGTTGCACTGTTATTCACGAGTTTTGATTGGCTGTGTTTGATGAAATTAAATGTGGTAAGATGGGTGTTGCACTGTTTTCTTTACCAGCTAGAGTGATAGTTCGACAAAGAAACTTGACGAATATGAGTGTTCATTGGAGTAGTGACTTTAAGAATTGCATTTGAAGAAAATTTTCTCCTGATAATGACAATTTAAACATGTAGCTAAACTAGTTCAATGGCTCGCAGACATTCCATCCATTGATGCAAAATTGAATCCTTTATACGTCACATAAACAAGCTTTTGGAAATAGATACAAAATATTTGGTGCTCTAGTGATGTATAAAATTTTCAAATGAGATAATCTGCAAATACTCTTTCCAACCGTTTTGCACTATTTCTCTCATGTAGTGCAGTATTTGCAAGGATCTCTATGAAGAAATTTAATCTAAGATACTCATTGATGTTTGCTTGTAACGCAAAAAACCTGTTAGAGATTGCTTCGACCTTTAGGGAAAGTTCAGCAAATAGTTTACCATACGCCTGTGAAGATAAACTGTGATATTCTATTAACAATAATTTTGTAACTAAATTTCTACTACAATGTTTTCGTTGGAAATGTTGTTGAAAGCTCAAAATAAGCTTTTAAGTTCTCAATGTTATGGGTCTGATCTTTGTGTGTCCTGTATGACAATTATGGTGTATCTGGGCATTTTAATGTTATTAATTTGGTATGCATAATTGGTATACTGATTTAACAATATGGACATCACATGCCCATGGAATATCTTATTGATCTGATTGAGAAACCAAGATGCTTAAGTGAGCCCGATTCTTTGTCAAATGGCCCATCTACAATCTCGATATTTTCTCCATTACGCTTTCCACGATTCAAGCAGGTGGAGCCTATGATCGACTTCAGGTTGCTGGCCAAAAAACATTTCTTGGACTTCCAATCACTTAAATCTCATATTTGATGATTCTTTAGCAGGTGGTTATATGTATATTTCCTGTTCTTGTATGTTCACCGTTTTTAATTCTTGACGAATCTCTCGGCTATTATAATAACTAGCTTTCATTGGCCTCACCTCAGCATCATCTGCTAAATGATGCTATACTCTACATATTATTTATTTATGTTGTTTGCATCAACCTCATCAATCACTGTAAGATCTCAAAAGGTCTGTTTATTGTGGAATTTTATATTTATGCTTCTTTAATTTTGATTTGGAGTTTGGATGAGGCTGTGTTTAGAAGGTATATTTGAAAGTTCTAGACAACTACATCAAGTGGTGTAACTATTTGGCAATCTTACCCGTATGGAGCAACTATGTTCATCTTATGTAAATGGTCCTTGCAAGTAAAATAAACTGGACGACATAAGCATAGACTCTTGCTAGTTCAGAGTACATATAAAATCGAGTTTTCCTTTTTTTGGCAGACTGATATTTTTGCAGTTTGGAAATTGTAAGCAAATAAAGGAAGTTGCTTATTTCATTGTACTTCTTTATATGGGGCGAAGCAACAAATGTACGGTTTCTCAAGCCAACACAATTACACTCGAAAATTTAGAGTGTTTTTAATTATTATGTGTTCTAATATTGCAAAATGAGAACCTAGTAAAAAGTAAGTTATCAAATTCACTCGTAATGCACGTAAATGTCGTTATGACGGAACATGTGTCGTTACTAATATAAATAACTATATATTCATTATTTTCATACCCTATCGCAAATTTTAATATTTCAATATAAGAAATGTATGTAAACTCTAACTAAATGTTTAAAATCATTATAAATTGTAACAACGGTATATATATCACTATAACAAAATATATGACGTTATGACCGCTTACGAGAAAGCCATAAATTTGTAATTATTAGACAAAAAGCCAAGACATTTCCATTACACAAAATTCAATTTCTAAAGAATAGGGCTATTCAAATAAAAACCTATAAAAGAAGACATGTAGAATAATATCTTATGTTGACTATGGTCTTTGAAAAAAAAAACACATTTAACTCAAGCGGAACTGATGCAATTGGATAGTGTTTCTCAAGTAAACACAATTTCACTCGAAAATTTAGTGTGTTTTTAATTTTAATAATACGTTCAAATATCGCAAACATTTGAACCTAGAAAAAAGTTGGTTATTAAATTGGAAATTTAAATAACGACATAGATGTCGTTATTGACATTTACGACTATAAATTCATTATTTTTCTACTCAATTGCGTTCTTTAATAATTTGAACATAAGAAATTTATGTAAAAATATAAATAAGTTATTGAAATTACTATAGACCGTAATAATAAAATATTTATCGTTATGGGCACGTACAAGAAATTAAGCCATAATTTTTATTTATTGGACAAAAACTCATAATACATTTCATTACACAAAAGCCAATTTTTATTTTTTTTTAAAAAAAGGCTATTGGGGTAAAAAAATTGTAAAGGACGACAAGAAGAATGATATTTTATGTTAACTAGGCTCTTTGAATAAAGACATCTTAATTTGTGTAGAACTGATGCAATTGGATTATGTTTCTCTAGCCATCACAATTTCACTCGAAAATTTTGTGTGTTTTTTATTATATGCTCTAATATTCCTAAAATGAGGTCCTAGAAAAAAAAAAGTAAATTACCAAATACACTCAAAATTTGAAAAATGACATAAATATCGTTATGAAGGAATGTATGTCGTTATTGAGATTTACGATTTTAAATTCATTATTTTTCTGACCCTATTGTATTTTTTAATATTTTTAAACATAAGACATGTATGTAAAATATAAATAAATGCTTAAAATCATTATAGACCGTTATAGCAGAAAACTTGTCCTTATGGACACTTATGGAAAATTAAGCAAAAAATTTATACTTATTTGACAAAATTTAGAATATCATATAAATAAAATATTATAGCAACAGAGTTGGCCATGGGGCGAGACTCCCATATGTCCTTTTTCTCTTATAAATTATATTATAATTTCAAAGATCGAAAACATAACAAGGTTGTCTAGTAAATGAGTTGGTTGCTCATTTGCCTTTTAAGGTTTTGGCAGACATAGTCATTAGGTTGCAAGCTCGAAACTTTTTACTGCATGAAATGACACTGAATATTACCAACAATAATGAGCATATAAATGATAACATATTTCGTCAAGAAAGAAGAAGAGAAACACACTATTGATTATAAAGGGCAAATAACTAATCTATAAAATGAAAAAAAGAAAAAAACCTAGAGTCATAAGACCACATATCGGTCCAGAGGCCGGGAGTCCAAAAACCTTGCTAAGGTAAAACTCTCCTTAGGGCAAAACCCTTATTCAAGGGAAAAAGGTGACGCCTATACAGAGCATTACCCCGCAGCGCGAAGGTAATCCCTATCACTATTGATTATAAAAGGCATCTCAGGACATCTCGGTTGTAAGTGAACTCCAAAGCCATGATCCTATAAATATTGAAAATAAGGATTAATTCAACCCTTGCAAGTGCAATTAAAAATATTTTAATGGTGTAACACAAATATATTGCTTAAATTTTGCATGCTTATTCCACATCTGAAACACCCAAGTAGGGCAGCACCTAAATCATAGAACAAATTAACTGTTTTCAGTTTTAACTCAATTTTTAATTTGATTTTGAGCACGAATTTTAAAATCACACAAAAGTTTTAGTTTTTCTCAGAATTTATATATTATATACATTTTGTCACATTATGGATCCATTTGTTGCTTTATGAAATCTATTGATATTGGAGAAGGGAATTGATCACAGTTTTCTTATATATCTCCCAATAATAAAACCCAGAAAAGGAACAAAATCAATAAAACCCATATATAATGCCTATCTTTATCTTTTTTGACAATTTCTAATTAAATTTTTTTATTTCTAATATATTGTGGTAATATTTTTGTCAAACAAACAACTAAACAATAGCAAGATCACACTGATTAACAAGTCTGTCTTTGTTTGATAAAAATCCTTATTACTCGCAGTCACGGTTACTCATCCAGACTCCAAATGATGGAAACACAACCTGCTGATACTCTTCTACGTCAAATACAACACTTTAACATTTGTTACAGTATCCACTATCCATAAAAAAACACAGGTAAACGCCCAGTGTTTTCAACAGGTGTAGCATCTAAAGGCTAAATCGTATATTTTCAACATGTGTAGCATCTAAAGATCGGAATAAATTGTATAAACCACGTCAGATACAGCTACTGCAATACCCACTATCCATAAAAGCATGCATGTATACCCGTGTGTGATCAACGACGGATAAGTCGGGATAAATCATACAATCTGGTGCACATTGCTAAAAAACTTCATTTGGAAACAAGACATTCAGTACTTGCAATGCAATGCTTATCCACAAAGGTATGATTTCAAAATATACAAGATTTCTAGTTACAAAACTATATGAAATGAAGACTCAAGTTTGTCCTGACTAAATTGGGCCAGCATTACAGCAAAGCTTAGAACAATTACAACAACTGCTCTTCTTCAAGCACAGATGTAAGTTAAACTCTCACAATTCATAACTAATTTTATTATACAGTAAACAATAGTAGTAGTGGCCTGTAATCACTTAATTTGAGTGTGTAAGGTCTCTATAATTGGCTTCCTATGTTTACATAAAATAATATTCAGTAGGAATATTCAAGGCCCTTCTAACCATAATAAATTTACCAAAATACTCATACCACATCGAGGTTATCATAAACAGCGTATGCAACTCTTTACACAGGTTCTGAGATGGTGTGAACAAGAAAGAAGTAATACTTTTATCCGCAACAAAATAAAGCTCCAACTCTCCAGCCTAATCAATATTAAAGGTCTAACAAGCTTAAACAGCAATAGAGCATGACAAATAAATAAGGAAAAAAGAAAAGAGAGGTCACCTCTGAGAGACAATTAAAGACACGCCTGAGTTTCTGACATAAATATATGTGCAGGCTGCAAGTTTTCTTTAACAAAAGCATTATGTGAAACAAAGGAAACTTTTTGAAACAGATACAGAAGCATATAAGTAAATGGCCAAAAAGTGCTTGTGACCAATCAAATTTCATCAACAAAATTACACAATCCATTTACATACATAGTACAACATCAATTCCTATAAACTATAAAACATTTCACAAGTATTAGAGTGTCTCCATAAAATTTGAAGTAGCATTGTCATTAAACCAGAGAATAACAGGACAGCAAAAACAGAAAAATAAACTGAAGAACTAGTTATCACATCACCACCAACATGATCATCATCATCATCTATAAGAACTGTTAAATTGAACCATAAGAATTCATTTCTCAATGCACAAAGAATAGTTAAGCATATCAAATCCAGCAAGCCATTAAAAATTTCAAAACTAATGGTACCTCGAAGCATCAATATCATACTAAGAGTCCTGTTGGTATTAGCATGGTTCACATACGCCAATTTATACGCCACCGTTGGAACCCTCTCCAACACCTTAATTGAATCCGATAAATCCCTCAAATACATCAAACACAGAGCTTTGTTTTTAATGGCTACAACATCTGATCCTTCTCTCTCTATACTAATACACTCATCATACTCCCTCACAGCTGACACATAATCTTTCAAAACTCTGTTTTGCCCCATCTAGATCACCATATTGCATCTGAACATACCCTAATTTTGAAACCAGGAAAGGATCCTATTGTCACTTATCTCGACCTTGAGTAAGTGCAAACACACCTTGAATTCCTTCTGGCTCAAGTGATGGCTTACTATTGAATTGATCATGAAAGTCTCACGCTTCTTCCATAGGGTTAGCGAAACTTCACCAATCGAATCTCGATTGGGAGTCAATTTAGAATCTCGGATGAAATGCAGGAGATTGTAAAGGTGATCGAGGCCTAATTGGCGGTCACCCAGCGTAAACGGCAAATAAGCCTGCAGCCAACGCAGAGCGAAGGGGATCATGGATTCGGGTCGATGATTCCGCATAAGATTCGAACAAATACTGATTGGATTCGAATTCGCCATCTATGGTTTGAAGCTCCTGCAGCGGTGGCGACGCGAGGCAGTGGTGGGAAGAGGAAGAGGAAGACGATGAACTCTATTTTTTTCTTGAAAGAAGGAAGATGAACTCTGCAATTAAATAATCTCAAAATTGAGTTGAATATTCTTCAAAAATTATAAAGTATATATGAGGGTAAATTTATAATTATATTATTTTAAATTATTTAATTTATAATAACGACAGTACGATGTAGATCGATAAATAATACGATGCAGGACGATGATTAGTACGACGCTTAGTACAACAAGTAGCAGATTTTTAAATTTAAGCCTTTGAATTTAAAATCTAATGGTTCAGATTAACTGACTGTTGACAGTCAGTACGACACCCTGACTGCTATGAGAAACACCGAACTGACAATTGTAAGCTTTTTTATTTGAAATGTCAAATGATGATTCAAAATCATGAACTTATGGAATAAGTAGTGGTGCTAACCACTTGAGTTATTACACATCGTCGACAATTGTGAAATTATAAGATGGGCATCTATAAAATTTAGCTCAAACGCAGAAGTTGTGAGCCCTATAAATCTTATTCTTAACTACTCTTTTCGAGTTGACTCCCAATTCAAATTACAACTTGATCTTATAGCACCAAGTCTTTGACCTTAAAAGCTTATATTCTTCTTGTCTTTGCATGTGCAACATGAGTTATGCTATATCCACACTTATGACCACTGATGTGACGATGCAGGTCTGCCATGTCGCGTACGCCATGCGACACAAAAACCGGTGTCGCGCACGCCATGCGACACAAAAACCGGTGTCGCGCGTTGACCGCGACACCCTTTGCCTGTGCCGCGCGCTGACACCGTTCTGCATGCCTGCCTGTGTCGCGTCCTGCATGCATGCATGTGCGTCGATATTTTTTTTTTAATTTATGTTTTTTATTAACTTAGAATTAATTTATAATTTGTTAGTTATAATTATTTATTTAACTAATTAAATGTATTATTTAATTAATTTAAAAGTATTAATTAGTTGGTCATAAAATATTATTTCATTAACTGAAAAGTGTTAGTTATTTGTTATCAACAATATTAGTTCATCAATTGAAAAGTATTAGTTCATTCATTGAAAAGTATTAGTTCAATTATCAATTTAAACATGAAAATTTAAAATATTATTCACATTATATGAAAAAATATATATACATATTACATAATTTCCATCCGAGAATGGACTGCAACGTGCTAGAAAAAAATGTATTAAATATTAAAAAAAATGTATAATATTTGTCTTTCTCGTTATTTCTAGACCTATAAGTATACTCACGTCGCGGTGCATCCGATTCATGTAATGTACGGTATAGCTCTATCCTGCTTTCAAATTCTAAATGTATACCATTTACAGAAGGGTCATGTCCGCATTCCCAGTATGCAGATATAAACTGTACTGAATGCTCGTCGGTTGTCATATGCAACTGAAATTACAGTTAAAAAAATATAATTATAATTAAATAAAATACATAAATATTTTTTTTTTATAAAATAACATTAATATATTTTTTTCTTACCAATATCCAATGAGAATTGTTGTGCATGCTCCCCAAGACCAATTTCACGGTCGGAAGTCCTCGATATTCATCTGTTATTGCTGGAAGGCAAAAATATTCGCCATGTTCACTAAATGACATTACGAAAACGTTATATGTGGTTGCAACCAGGTATTCATGTTTAGGTAATGAAAACCATTTATCAATTGTGGCATGACAAAAGAAGTGATTAAGTGATTTTTTCAACTCTGACATGGTTGTGTAACCACGTATAACGTTGTCGTATAAATCGCGCCTTATTTTCAGATCATTCAAAAGATCCATTCGTACCGTGGACCATTCGTCCTCGCTTCTGTAGATTGCGAGTGCAACAACTCTAAATCCGCAGTTCCCACCTCCAATTACATCATTGTAGGAATGAATATAATTTCTAATATATGGAGGAAAATCGTCCTCCACCGGAGAGTTAAAAAACTGTATTGGATAGTTAATATTCGCTTGAAAATTGGGTGGCCTACTTGAACTAGAGGTACTGTTGCGATGCGGGACATCAGAAGGTGGGGGCCTCTTGGGCTTTAAAGTTGGAGTTTTGGGGGAACTTGTGTCGGTATGCCCCGGATTTTGGGAAAATCTGTTCAGAGTCTCTTTAGAAAAACTCATCGTACATCTTTCTAATGTGCTATGTCTACGATCAGCTTCAAGTGGAATATCCTGGTGCGCATTAGTTACCGACACCTTTCATCATTCTCTCATACCAAGAAGGGTCACGATCGCTGCCTTTAGGCTTCTGTGTCGACTTATTTTTTTTTCAACATTTGGTGGAAGGATGCCTTCCGTGTCATCATCGAATAATTTTCTCCTAGTCTTACCACCACCATCATCATCTGTTCCGATGGTAGGTATACTAGAAAAATCTATATTCAATGTTTTCCAAAACGAGTCTATACAATTTAAAGGTATTTGGAAGTTTGTAGAGTACCCTATAAACTCGCAATGGCACGGAAGACCATGTGTTCTCCTGAGATAGCAACCACATTTGTTTGGACCTAGATTCCTCTGCACTTCTGCGACAATGAGATCGAACGCCTTAGACGTGATATTGCGCACTAGTTGGCTGAAGAATTCGTTCACTAGCATATCAGTCCTTGTCTTGTGGCAGCTAAATCTCGATTACTTTTTTATCTCACATATTTGCAACTCCATGACCTGGTGAAGCTTTCTGAAGATCATGTCAACGGGCTTCTTGCCGCCATCCAAGTTTTTTTTCACCCTATGGTGTTCTTGTTCAACCCTACAAATATATTACATGTCTCAATACGCCGTTCCAATAGTTTTAGTTATGATAATAGTGTAATAGTGTAATAGTTGTCATAAAAAGTATAAAGTTTGTACGGTTACCTGTTCGTGGTGTAGTTTCAGTAGTGCAGGCGATGATCGAGATACATCCCTAAAATTCTCATTTTATGCGGCCTAAGCTACGTATCTTCGCAATACGAAATTAGATCGCCAATTTTGCCATACTTCTTCTTTACGGAATCCCACCTAATTTCCCATTCTTCAGGTGTGCCCGCCTGGACTGCATAATTCCACTGTAATTTAAAATTATCAGCAAATTTTTTGTTTAATCCCTTTTGTACTAGAGCTAGAGTCCGGGCATAAACACATTGCTCTACGTGGCACCTGCATAAATATGCTTGAGAATTTGGAAAAACCACATCAACAACATTCATCATCGCGAAAGCTCTGTCCGTAACAATGACATTTGGTAGGTCACTCTCGCACAGTCGCCGAATAAATCGTAGGATATATTTGAAGTGTTCCTGCATTTCATGGATCATAAATGCATATGCAATGGTGAACGTCTTGTGAGTGCTTGTTGCCCCAACTGCCTCAAGTAAAGGCATACCGTACATGTTCGTGTTGTAGGTCGTGTCAATGATTAATACTTACGGATACGTGTGACCATTACAACCGAACATGGGTGGCTAAAAATTATATCTTCTAGTTCGTAATCAGCATCCGTCCTATAGTCGTACCTATATTTTTATATAAACTAATCAAATATAATACAATCAAAATATGAATACAATTATTTAGGTAACAAAAAACAGGATTTCAAATTAACGAGTGGTGTATATATAATGCATATAGACTAAAGTTAATCATTAACAATAAATAGATTGTATAGCAAACTATACCCCAGTAATAAATTATATTGAGTGTAGTGGGATTAAAAGGAAATCTACTTGACTGATGAAGTTTTATAAAAAATCTTAAAAACTTTGCTAGTATTTATACCTGTAATTCCGCTCTCGCAGTAGGTGTATGAAGTTTTGCGTTGAGGTAAGCTCCTCCCGACTTTCTCTCCTTACCTTTTGCTGTGCATTGTACATTCTCTTTGAGTCCGTACTATTGTTGGGATCGATTGTCTTTAAATATCCCAAAATGTTGCTCGAATTGACACTCATTGAATCTAGCAATTGTACATGTTTGTACTGTTCGGGGGTTATTTGACCAATTCTGGAATCCTCTGCACATCTTGTAAATCGATAATTGTGTGTCCCGTCCAAAACACTAATTTGCCACATATCACGCTCGGGATCAGAAAGCCAAGCAACTAAACAAAAAGGACAAGAATTTTTTGCGGTTTTGGTATTTTGCTCATTCGTGGTTTTTTTAGGTATATATATGCCACCTTCACTACATATATACCTTACCGTTGTTGCATTAGAATTACGGATATACAATGTGATATTTCTCATACCAGCAATACTCTTAACATAAAAAGCAACTCCGCCTTTTCCTATTAAACCATCGTCTGGAGTAATAAAATCAGCAGTGACATCTTCGGACACATAATCAACATCATAATAAGAACTCATTTTATGCAATATTGTAAAAATATGGAGGTATAAGTTGATAATGAATACGAAATAAATGTAGGAGAAAAATTTATAAGAGAAGCAGATGGAAATATAGCATGAAGAATTTTAAACTAATTAGAATGTATGTGCTGAAGCAAATGAAAATATAGCATGGATGAGGTTTAAATTTATAAGAAGGTCTGTGCTGAAATAGCATTGAAAATAATGGAGTATGTAGAATCTGCATGAAAAGGGCCCGTCAAAAATTTCAAGATTAAAATCAATAGCAATATTGATAAAGTGGAGAAACCAGCACACGCGAACGAAAAAAGTCCGACACGGATGGAAATTCAGCACGCGGCTGACGCGGACTGGCGTGTCGCCCGAGGCGCGCGACACGCGCCCCACTCGTTGTTAGGATCGCGCGACACTCGCCCATTTAGCTCGCGACACCGCCTGCAGTGTCGCGCCACACGTGCCCCACACGCCTGACTCCTCTTGTCCTCCCTGCACTGATTTGACTACACCAACCTGCTCACTTTATTATTTTTTGTCGCAATGTTATTATTACTGTGTTATTCTACCACTGAATTATCTATTTAAATAATGGAGTATCAGATTTTATGATTCACAATTGAAAATAATTTAGCCACAATTGCAGATATTAGCTGGTTCAAATATGAGTCAACAAGATTCGTTTTTTATGGAGAAGAGTGGACTAAAGAGGTAACTGAGTCTCTGGTTGAGTTTCTTGTAAAAGAGAAGAGAGAGGGTTGTTGGTTTTGGGGTAGTGATAATATGCTTTCAATTGTTGACGCTACACGAAACATAAATATTACTTTTGATTTGAATTTCCACCCACACGATGTTCAAATCAGAGTTCAAAAATTGCGACGACGTTGGAGACTTTTCAAATACATCATCAGTCTTCTTACTGTAGTTTGGGATATATCGACCAACCTCATGCGTGCACACCCGGACATACAGACAAGTTTGATCGAGGTAATAGTAATAGTTGGAACTTGTACTTCTGTTTTTGCCTTGTTCCTTCCTTCTCGTGTTTTAAAAAATTTGGTATGCTAATATGTGTAGAAAAACTCAATGTCGGCTGCGTATATGAGTCATGGAGACCCACCATTTTTATCCTTTAACCTGCTGTTCAGCCATTGGAGTGCACAAGATTATGGCCATGAATACCTCCCATCGATTCCATGGGTGCATCCGGGTGAAGAGAGCACTGATGATGAACTAGACTACCCTCCCCCTCGGGACGAAAAGAGTGACGAAGAAAATGACGAGTCCTATGAAAAGGATTAGGACACGAAGTCTTGCAAGTTCATTAACATGTATTTTATATTTTTGAAGTGTTATGGATATTTCTCTCGTTGTATTTTAATTTTCAAAGCATTATCGTGTTGTTGTTTTGTTGAGATCGTTTAATTTTTAAAGTATTAGTTTCATGTTTATTGTTCGAATTAGTGAATGATTATAAAAGTATTAGGTCAAACAATATTTAATTTACCCCCAACACAGTATTATTAAATTAAATGTCAGTGAAATTTTCATTTAAAGTCTGAAATAAAGTCATTTAATATCTGAAATTTTCTTAATTAAAATCTGAATTTTGGTCAGTATTAAATTTAATATTTGAAATTAGCAGTATAAAATTTTCGGTCAAACAATTCAAATTAAAGCACTAAAATACTGATTTTTTTTGGGTCAAAAGTCTGAAAAGTTTGGTCAAAAGGGACTGACGCGGTGCGCGACACAGAGCTAAGCTGTGCAATAAGCGCGTGACACGTGGCCTGATGTCACTGGCGGTGCGCGACATGTGCCTGGGTGTCGAGGCATGCGCGAACCACGCGGATTTTTTTTTCCGAAATTTTCGGCCCAAATAATAAAAAATTTAACCCTAATTCACCCACATAAATATAACTGTTGGGGTTATACTGAAAAGTATGCTTTTACTTTGTATAACCAAATTGGTTTTTCTTATTTATTTACTGAAATAATATATTAATCACTGTTTCATTAAATATGAATGAATGTTATATATATTTATTGCAAACTCGTTCAATAAGTTAAGTACGTATTACATTGTAGTTAATTTGGTGATACCAGATCACAGAACATAAAATTAACAGCCCCTCGTAATTAAGTACAAATTTACAATCCAGATGGAAATGAACAAACCATCATGAAAGGTTGAAGCATAAGACTCAGATTGACTTGTCTTGACCAAGAGATTATACTAGTGCATTTAGATGCACTGAATAAGGACCTACAAGAGGATAAATTCTTTGGTACTGAATATACAAAAATTTTGCCTCAGTTGTGTGTTATTTCTTTATCTCCGTCCCTTAAATAGGACCGTGTGGAATTAATAACTATTGCTTTGACTTATGATAGGAAGAGAGTCAATGTGATTCGATACCTTATATCTTGGGCAATATTATTAATTACATGACGATTGCTGATATTTAATATGGAGAATCGTGTACAAGTACGTCTTGCTTGATTTGTCCCCTTGGTGGGCTCAAAATCTTTATCATACCAAATCTTGCAAGTGAAAATTTATTTCCGGTATGAATAATAATGTTGAGTTGTCTTTACTCCAAGGACAAAGATATTAATTAATATAAAGCTTCTTTAGTGGCTTAATTAATTAATGGACTAAGATAATCTTAAACACGAGAAATAATGACCGGGAGCCATATTATAGTAAAGTCGTAATATGGGTTAAGATGGCTAGTTCAATATTAATTTTATAGTGGAGTAAATTAATATTAATGGACTTGAATAATATTTGGCCCAATATTATAGCTTCATAGTCCATTGGAGGTCCAATCTTAATTCTCCTAAAGGCCCCTCAAATAGCCCAAAATAAAGTCCAATTAATGAAAAGGAGAAGAAAACATTCTTGCCTAATATTTCCTAATTATTTTCGAAAATTGTAGGAAAAAGAAGAAGAAAGATTTTCTTGAAAAGATTTTATCCAAAGAGATAAGTATTCTTGGTATACATAATTATCCCATAAATTCAAGAAGTCAAATCTTGATTCCTATTACCTTGTATATTTCAAAAATAATGGGATAAAGGGGAATAAGATTTTATGGAAATATTTAATTAAGGAGAAAAGAATATAGGAGATATATTCAAGATTTCTTGGAGATCAAGAAAAAGATTTTCTCCCTTATTTTTTCATTGAAAAAAATCGGCCCCCCTTAGTCCTATACATAGGGGATGAATTTTTCATCCCCAGTGCAATTCCATATGTTGGAAATATTAGAATAAACAAATGTGGTGGCAAAATATTTTATTTTTCTCTCTTGTTAAGATCGTTCGTGTGAATCCTCCCACCGAATTACGTTCATGGACTTGGGACATATTTGGGAAGGATCTTTGGGTTAATCCAATGTCTCAACGGTTGTCTCTACAAGAGGTACGTAATCTCGTAACTCCTAGATTCCGCATGCTTAGGATTTACGTGGATTATGTGTACGCATGATTGTTTATTTGCTTATTAATTATTATTTTGAATTGATTTAGGATTAATTCATGTTAGTAATTAATTGATTAATTTAAATATGTATTTAAAATCATCTCGAATAGATCCGGGCACCCATAATTTCCCAACAACTGGTATTAGAGCTCTGGTTTCGAGGTCTGACTTTTAAATTGTTATTTAAATTATATTGGACATTAAATTGAAAATTGGATAGTAGAATTGCTAGATCTGTTTTGCAGGTATCCAATTGTCATGGTATTTAATGTGTTTAATTTTTCATGCATATGAATGTTGGTTTTAATTCGATTAGATTAGGTTATTTGATTTGTTCAATGTAATAAACTAGTCTAGATTTAAGGTGTATTTAGTTTTCATTAAATAAATTGTAACCTGATCGAAGACGAAGACGGAGACGAGGAGATAAGACGGAACCAGAACCGCACGTAGGCAACGTGCATCGCACGAAACGTGCCAAGGGAGGCACGCGCGCGATGCGGACATCGCCAAGCGAGCGGCCGTGACGCACGGCGCCAGCGGGTGGTTCGGCGATGATCGCTAACGCGAATCGACGACGCAGACGGCACGCGCGCGGCCGTGCGCCGCGAAGCGAACGGGTGGAGGCAAGGGCGATGGGGAGCACACGCTGCACACGGGCGCCGCCGAAGCCGTTCCTGCCGAGGTTCACCAAAGTTCACTAAGGGCAACGCTACGCGCGGCAAAGTGGGCGCTCGCCGCTTCGCCACTTGGGATCGGGGCAAGCATCCCACCGCGAAGCTACTTGGCGTGGCGCTTCAAAATGAAAACTTTTCAAGACGAACGAGTGGGAGAAATTAGAGACGACATTTCTTCAAGATCAAGCCAAGGAAAATCAAACCATGACAGTTAGATAATTTGTGCCCATTATGTTTATTTTCTGCTTTGTTTGATTTATTGTTGTTTTTCTTATGCTTTATTTAATTTATTTAAATGTGTTTGCATGAGAATTGCCCAACGAAAAATCTCAAATTCAAAAAATTACTAAGTATGTTTTAATAATTAATTTGGTTTTGAATCAAATTAATTTTGACTTCCATGATTTATTTATTTGTGAAATCTTTTGGAGAAATTCCCCTACGGGATTTTTCAAAAGATAGCTTTCACATGAATAAATTCTCAAAAAGGATGATTGTGAATTATTATTAGTGGCGGCGATGACCCTCCCAAGAGGCTTGATCAAAACGAATTAGTAATTCTGTATTTAATCATGGTTATTACTTATGTATAAAATTGATATGCATATACTTCACCGAAGTCCCTATCAATTTTATATTGGTCAAGTGGGAGCCGACTATTAGATTTTGAAATTAAAGGTTTGTAACTGTTCTTGTTTGTAACCTACTTGAATGTGATTTAAATGATGACCCTCCAAAGAGGCTCATTTAAATCTATTTTGAGATGTTGGCTGATGCATGTTCATATTTTTTTGAGATTTTAATATGAATCATGTGAACGAATTATGTGATTTTCTTTGTGTTGATCCGGATATTGACACAAGATGTATGTTTATTTTCAGTTTCATCATGTCGCAACCTTTTAATCCACTGTTCAATATACTAAAAGACAATCTGCTTACTGGAGAAAACTTTGTTGATTGGTATCGAAAACTTACTATTGTCCTCACTGCACAAAGCCATAACTGGGTTCTTACTACACCCAAACCAGAGAAGCCATCTGACGAGTCAACTAAAACGGTTAAGAAAGAATATGCTGACTGGGAGTGTTCTAACGAAATGGCAAAGTGTACCATCTTGGCTTCAATGTCAGATGTGTTGCAACACCAACACCAAAACGTTGAGACCGCTGCAGACATCATGATCAATCTTAAAGCGATGTTTCAACATCAGAACCGTGTGGCTCGCCAGATCACCATGAGATACATGCTCTCAATGAAAATGGTGGAGGGAACACCCATAAGGGATCATGTTCTCGAGATGATGGCTCACCTTAACAAACTTGAGGTGCTTTGAGCTGAATATGATATCGAGACCCAGATCGATTTCATACTCCATTCCCTGACCAAAAGCTTTGAGCAGTTCAGGTTGAATTATCAAATGAACAATCAGAAGTTCACCTTGCCTGATCTGCTGCAAGCTCTTGTCTCGGCTGAAGGGATATTAGGAGAGGGCAACCAAGCTTTAGCGACAATTGATCCATCTTCCTCTTCTAGGCCAAAAGGAGGCAAGAAGAAGAATAAAACCAAAAGTGAGAGCCAAGCTAACTCAAGTGTTTCCAAGGGCAAAGGAAAGGTGAAGAAGGAGGGTGGAGTGAGGAATCCGGCTAAGGGGAAGTGTTTCAACTGCGGTGAAAAAGGACATTTGAGGTCGGCCTGTTCCAAACCCAAAATGAATGGAAAGAAAGGTAATTCTCACTCACTAGTTGTTGAAACTTGTTTGGCGGAGTATGCTACCCATTCGAGGGTAGTGGATACGGGATCCACTGATCATGTTTGTTTCACGTTACAGGGGTTCAAGCGGACCCGACAACTTAGTGGAAGTGAGATCCTCATCACGCTAGGCGATGCTAGAGAGTGGCAGCTGAAGCAGTGAGAGAAGTGCACCTGTCTTTTGAAGACAAGATTTTAATTTTAAGAGATGTTCTTTAAGTTCCTATTTTTTCGAAAAACCTTATTTCAGTTTCTAAACTATTTGTCGATGGATATTCTGTTCGTTTTAATAAGCATGTTACTGTTTTACATAACGATGTGATTATCTGTCGTGGAACTTTACTGAAACAATCTCTATATTATTAATCGCGCACATCACTCACATAATCTTTGTTGATTATAATTGAAAAGTATGCTTTTTACTTTGTATAATCGAAATCAATTTTTCGACTTATTTATGAAATAAATTGTTTATCATCGATGCTTTAAATATGATTGAATGTTACATATATTTACCGCACAACCCCGTAATAATTAAATGCGTGTTACATTGTAGTTAATCTAGTGATACCGAGATCACGAAGATTAAATTAATCCCTTTAACTAAAAAGTACGTCATTCACGACCTAGATGGAAATGAACAACCCATCGCGAAAGGTTGAGGTGTAAGGCTCGATTGGTCTGCATCTTGACCAAGAGATTACACTAGTGCATGACCGATCTTGTTGAATAGGACCTACATGAGGATAAATTATTCGAGAATCGAACAAGGAAGAATTAGACCTCGATGGTTCGTTATTTCTTAACCTTCGTTCCTTAAATAGGATCATGTGGGATTGGTAACTATTGCTTTGACTTATCATGGGTAGCGAATCAAAGAGAGATTCAATACTTTTTATCTTGGGCAATATTATTGGTCACATGTGATTGCTAAGATTTAATACGAAGAATCGTGTGCAAGCACGCTTGTTCGATTTGCCCCTTTGGAGGTTCATAAGCTTTATCATACCAAATCTTGCAAAGTGGAATTTGTTTCCATGGATAATAATGTTGAACCGCTCCTCGACCAAGGACAAAAGATATTAATTAACGAAAAGCTATTTCAAAGGGCTTGAATTAATTAATGGGCTAGATAATCTTAAACACGGAAAATAATGACCGGAGCCATATTGATTATAATATGGGTTAAGATGGATAGTGCAATATTAATTATGTAGTGGGATTAATTAATATTTATGGGCTTGAATTATATTGTGGCTCAATATTAGATATTCAAGATCCATTAGAAGGTCCAATCTTAATTCTCCTAAAGGCCCCCTGAGTAGCCCAACAAATAGTCCAATAACTGAAAAGGTGATTAAAATAAAATAAATATTGTTGCTTAATTTTCCAACCAAAATTTTGAAATTTATAGATATGTTGGGAGAAAGATTTTCTTTGAATTTTGTTATGGAAAGAAGATATGTATTCTTGGAATACAAGATTATCTCATTAAATTCAAGAAATCTCCCACTAGGCTATCTATATAGTAATTTTCTAAAAAATAGGAAATATAATGGGCAAGAAAAATTTTTTCTTGATTTTCTTGAAAATATATTATGGAAGATATGTATTTCTTAAAATACAAGAATATCTCATAAGTTCAAGAAGATCCAAATCTTGGTATCTTGCACATTAAAATTTTCGAAAAATCCATATTTAGAGGAGGTGGGATTTTTGTGGAATATTTTAATTATGGGAAAAAGAATATAGAAGATATATTCAAGATTTCTTGGTGACCAAGAAAAGTCTTTTCCCACATTGATATTTCATTAAAAATTTCGACACCCCTCCCTATAAATAGGGATGATTAGTTCATTCCCAAGTACAATTCCATGTCTTTGAAATATTAGCAAATCCACAAAAGTGGTGCAACAAAGTTTATTTTTTTTCCTTTTGTTAATTGTTCGACAAGTGTCCTTCCACCGGATAGTTGAGCAAGGGCTAAGGGAATACTTGGGAAGTCCTTTTGGTTAGTCCGTCCGACCGAAGTCACTGCCATCCCGAGAGGTACGTTCACGTAAACCCGTAGATTCCGCATGCGTAGGTTTTACGTGGCTTTTTATATGCATGATATGTTGTTGCAATTATTATTTGAATTAATATAGGATTAATTCATGCTAGTAATAATTAATGAATTAAATTTGTATTTAAATATTCACCCCGAATAGATCTGTGCAAATCATTTCCCAACAAATGCATCGTATAACACATCTACTATTTCATGTAAAAGAAAGCGTTCGGCTGACGTGAACGAAACACTTATTTGGCACCTAAGATTAGGTCACATTAACCCAAAAAGGATTCAAAGGTTGGTTCAAGATGGTTCATTGGGGTCTCTCCAGATTGAACTATTTCCAACTTGCGAATCATGCTTAGAGGGTTAAATGACCAAGAGGGCATTTGGAGCCAAGGGGCTTAGAGCTAAGGAAGTGTTAGAAATCGTTCACAACGACGTGTGTGGTCCAATGCAAATCAAAGCTAGAGGTGGCTACGAGTATTTCATTACGTTTATCGATGATTACTAACACTACGGATACATTTTCCTAATGAAGCATAAATCTGAGACCTTTGATAAATTCAAAGAATTTAAGGCTCAAGCAGAGAATCATAAGGAAAAGACTATCAAGTTTCTACGATCTGATCGTGGAGGTGAATACCTCAGCGATGAATTTTTGAACTGCCTATCGGAAGAGGGGATTGCATCCCAGTTGACTACACCCGGTACTCCTCAACAAAATGGGATTGCAGAACGAAGAAATAGAACGCTTTTAGAAATGGTAAGGTCAATGATGAGTTATGCAGATTTACCAAAATCTTTCTGGGGTTACGCTTTGGAAACAACGACTTATATTCTAAACTTAGTGCCATCCAAATCAGTTCTTAAAACCCCGAGAGAATTGTGGACAGGGCACAAGCCCAGTTTAGGACACATCAAGATCTAGGGGTGTCCGGCATACGTGTTGGACAAGGAAGCTGGTAAGTTGGATGCACGTTCAGAATTAAGGTTGTTCATTGGGTATCCCGAAGGAACAAAAGGATGCATGTTCTATGGTCCCGAAGATCAAAAGGTGATAATAAGTACGCACTTTAGATTTTTGGAAGAAGACTATATGAACGATAAAAAGCCTAGAAGTGAGATTACCTTAGAAGAACTTAAGGGGCCAATTGTTGGGAAAATAGGGGTGCCCGGATCTATTCGAGATGATTTTAAATACATATTTAAATTAATCAATAATTACTAACATGAATTAATCCTAAATCAATTCAACATAATAATTAATAAGCTAATAAACAACATGCGTACACGCAATCCACGTAAATCCTAAGCATGCGGAATCTAGGAGTTACGAGATTACTAACCTCTTGTAGAGACAACCGATGAGAAGATGGATCAACCCAAAGAGCCTTCCCAAATATGTCCCAAGTCCACGAACGCAATCCGGTGGGAGGATTCTCACGAACAATTTTAATAAGAGAGAAAACCAAAAATATTTTGCCACCACCTTTGTGGATTTCTAATATTTCCAACACATGGAATTACAATTGGGAATGAAAAATTCATCCCCTATATATAGGGAAGGGGTGGCCGATTTTTTAAGAAAAAAATAAGGAGGAAAATCTCTTTCTTGATCTCCAAGAAATCTTGAATATATCTCCTATATTCTTTTCTCCTTAATTAATTTTTTTCATAAAAATCTTATTCCCCTTTTATCCCATATTTTCGAAAATTACAAGGAAGAAGGAGTCAAGATTTGACTTCTTGAATTTATGGGATAATTATTTATTCCAAGAATACTTATCTCTTTCCATAAAATCTTTTCAAGAAAATCAAGAAAATCTTTCTTTTCCTTTTTCCTACAAATTTCGAAAATAACAAGAAATATTAGGCAAGAATATTTTCTTCTCTCTTTCATTAATTGGACTTTATTTTGGGCTATTTGAGGGCCTTTAGGAGAATTAAGATTGGACCTCCAATGGACTATGAAGCTATAATATTGGGCCAAATATTATTCAAAGTCCATTAATATTAATTTACTCCACTATAAAATTAATATTGAACTATCCATCTTAACCCATATTACGACTTTACTATAATATGGCTCCCGGTCATTATTTCCAGTGTTTAAGATTATCTTAGTCCATTAATTAATTAAGCCACTGAACAAGCTTTATATTAATTAATATCTTTATCCTTGGAGTAAAGACAACTCAACATTATTATCCATACCGGAAATAAATTTCCACTTGCAAGATTTGGTATGATAAAGATTCTGAGCCCACCAAGGGGACAAATCAAGCAAGACGTACTTGCACACGATTCTCCATATTAAATATCAGCAATCGTCATGTAATTAATAATATTGCCCAAGATATAAGGTATCGAATCACAATGACTCTCTTCCTATCATAAGTCAAAGCAATAGTTATTAATTTCACACGATCCTATTTAAGGGAAGGAGATTAAGAAATAACACACCACTGAGGTCTAATTCTTGTATATTCAGTACCGAAGAATTTATCATCCTGTAGGTCCTATTCAGTGCATCCAAATGCACTAGTATAATCTCTTGGTCAAGACAAGCCAATCTGAGTCTTATACATCAACCTTTCATGATGGTTTGTTCATTTTCATCTAGCTTGTGAATTTGTACTTAATTACGAGGAGTTGTTAATTTGATCTTTTGTGATCTGGTATCACCAAATTAATTACAACGTAATACATACTAACTTATTGAACGGGTTTGCAATAAATATATATAACATTCATTCATATTTAAATGCAACAGTGATTAATAATTTATTTCAATAAATAAATAAGAAAATTCAGTTTGGTTATACAAAGTAAAAGAATACTTTGCAGTTGAAACATTTTCCCTTTGGTTTCTTTTGGACCTTTAACCAACTGGCCTTCTTACCCTTTTTCTTAGTGGCCTTGTTTTGGATCGGACCATTCATCTTCTCAACAATCTTACCCACCATTGGTCTAGATCTTGAGAGAAGTTTCTTAGTCACCAAAGCTTCGTCTTCTTGTCCCAAGTGTTTCTCTATCGTCTCCAAGATTTCTTGCAGAGTATCCATGGTAAACATGTGATCACTCATCACAAAACCACAATAGAACTCATTAAAGCACCTTGGAAGAGTTAGGAACAAGAATTCAATTTGAGCCTCATCACAGTACCGTGAACCGAGGTAAGCAAGTTTTTCAAAATGACGTCTGACCTTGAGAATGTGATCCCTCACGGGTGTTTCCTCGATTATTTTTAGCTTTTCCACACCATTGTGATGAAACTCTTTGGTCATATTGCTCACTGAGGAAAACATTTCCTCAAGACTTTGTACAATTTCTGCAGCCGAATCAACTCTCTCATGAATGAGTCTCAAATCATCAGACAGTGAAGTCAAGATTATGAGTTTCATTGATTCGTTTGCTTGCTCCCAGATTTTGTACAAACATCTTTCTGCATTTGATGACCTTTCAGTTGGTTTTTCAGGTTTTTGCCCACCAAGAACCCAATGATGTTTTTGTGCAGTGAGGACAAAAGACATATTACGTTTCCAAATGACATAGTTTTCACCAGTGAGTTGGTATTCTTTGAGCATATATTTCAGTGGATTAAAAGGTTGCGACATGATGAAACTGAAAATAAACATACATCTTGTGTTAATATCCGGATCAACACAAAGAAAATCACATAATTCGATCACATGATTCATATTAAAATCTAAAAAAAAATATGAACATGCATCAGCCAACATCTCAAAACATATTTAAATGAGCCACTTGGGAGGGTCATCATTTAAATCACATTCAAGCAGGTTACAAATAAGAACAGTAACAAACCTTTAATTAAAAAAATTAATAGTCGGCTCCCACTTGACCAATATAAAATTGACAGAGACTTCGTGAAGTATATGCATATCAATTTTATACCTAAGTAATAACCATGATTAAATACAGAATTACTACTTCGTTTTGATCGAGCCTCGTGGGAGGGTCATCGTCGCCACTAATAATAATTCACAATCATCATTTTTAGAATTTATTCATGTGAAAGCTATCTTTTGACCGTCCCGTAGTGGAATTTCACCAAAAGATTTCACAAATAAATAAATCATGGAGGTCAAAATTAATTTTATTCAAACCAAATTAATTATTAAAACATACTTAGTAATTTTTTTTTTGAATTTGAGATTTTTCGTTGAGCAATTCTCATGCAAACACATTTAAACAAATTAAATAAAGCATTAGAAAAAAAACAACAATAAATCAAGCAAAGCAGAAAATAAACACATTGGGCAAAAATTATCCAACTGTCATGGTTTGATTTTCCTTGGCTTGATCTTGATGAAACACCGTCTTGAATTTCTCCCACTCGTTAAAACCGAAAAAAAAATTCATCTTAGAATGCCACGCCCAGCGGTTAGAGTCCAGAGATGTATGCGCATCCAACCCGGCCGCTTGGCCGGCGATCGCAACGCCGGCGCTTAGGCACAAACGCGACGCTTGGGGTGCCACTTAGGAGATTCGGTAGTAGGATAGGCGGCGGCGGTCTTGGCTTTTGCGCTACTGGCTGCCCATCGCCTCCACCACTTCGCCCTTCGCCCCGTCGCCCGCAGCACGCCGTCGGCGCGTGCACGTCGCCCTCGTCGCATCCGCACGCGTCGTGGGCCGATCCCGCCTGGCACCGTGCACAAAGTGTTGGGTTGTGGAGACTGGATGCAGCACCCGGGAGGCACTCGACCTGGGCTTGTGGTCGAGCACTTATGCACGGTCAAGCGCCCCCCTTTCCAGTGCCGAGGACGCCAACCAATGGGAGGTGAGCGGCAGACCGCCGACCAAGTGACGTGGTCGAGCGGCTCGGAAGGCCTACGGGCAATTTAGGGTTTTTAGGCCCATGTCTCGTATTTAAACACTTTTGACTCATTGTAATTGTATCATCTCAGTATCACACGAAAATAGTATATCTCCTGGCTTGGTAGTGCCCCCAGACGTAGTCATTCCTGACTAACTGGGTAACCAAATTGTGTGTTCCTTAATTCCTGCTTTCATTATTTTCTCCATAATTGCTGCTTTAATCCTAACAACTGGTATCTAGAGCATCGGGTTAAAGGGATCTGGTGGGAGCAATTATGATGGCTGAAGGGAAATCGTCTGTAGAGAAGTTTGATGGAACGAATTTCGGATTCAGGAAGTTGCAGATCGAGGATTACTTGTACGGTAAAGATCTGTATTACGCTTTAAGCTCTAAAACTGAAGGTATGAAGGACGACAAGTGGAAGTTGCTGGACAGGAAGGCGATAAGTGTGGTTCGTCTGTCGTTATCCAGGAACGTCGCCCTACATACGGTGAAAGCAAAAACGACAAAGGAGATGCTTGAGATTTTGACAGAGATGTATGAAAAACCGTCTGCAGCGAACAAGGTTCATCTGATGCGGAGGTTATTCAACCTGAGGATGGCGGAGGATACTGTGGTAGCCAACCATATCAACGAATTCAATATGACGATAGCCCAATTGAGTTAGGTTGAGATTGATTTTGATGACGAGATTCAAGCCCTAATTATGTTGTCTTCTTTACCAGAGAGTTGGAGTGGGACAGTGACGGCTGTTAGTGCTTTAGTAGGTAAAGTGAAACTGAAGTTTGATGAGGTGAGAGATCTAATCATGAGCGAAGAAATTCGCAGGAAGGAATTGAGTGTGGCCACAGGATCAGCCTTGAGTGCGGGAAACAGAGGCAGATCTGAATCCAAAGGGAAGCCAAATCGGGGTAGATCAAAGTCAAGGGGCAAAAATTAGCCCAAGAAGGACAAGAGTCAAGTCGAGTGGTCATGAACTTGGTCATTACAAGAGGGAGTGCAAGGCACCAGCTAAGGCACATGCTAATGTACCAAAGAAGGATGACAACTAGGCGAACGCCGCTGCTGATGAGGGCTCAGATGCATTAATCTTGAGCGTAAGCAGTCCATTTGAATCATGGGTGTTAGATTCTGGAGCATCATTTCATTCGTGCAGCAGTGCTGACGTGATGGAGAAGTACACTTTCGGGAACTTTGGGAAGGTTTATCTAGCTGATGATGAGCCTTTGGAAATCAAAGGGAAGGGGGATGTTCAGATCAAGACACCAAATGGGACCGTTTTACAGTTGAAAGACGTGAGACATATTCCTGGATTGAAGAGGAATTTACTCTCAGTGGGGCAACTTGATGACGAGGGATATAGTGTGATCTTCGGATGCAACACGTGGAAGATATCCAAAGGTGCCATGGTGGTGGCACGAGGCAAAAAGGAGGGAACGTTGTACATGACAGGCAACACCCGGGATAACATTGCTCTTGCAGGTGAGAAGGGGAATGCAGATTTGTGGCATTGTCATCTTGGACACATGAGTGAGAAAGGGATGAAGGTTATGTGTTCGAAGGGTAAGTTGCTAGACCTCAAGACAGTTGACATCGGGTTATGTGAGGACTGTGTATTCGGAAAACAGAAAAGGGTGAGTTTTTCGAAGGGAGGCAGAACCTTGAAGAAGCAAAAGCTGGAGTTAGTCCACATCGACTTGTGGGGTCCAGCACCAGTGACATCTCTTGGTGGAGCGTCATATTACATGACTTTCATTGACGACTCTACGAGGAAGGTATGGGTTTATTTTCTGAAAAATAAGTTTGATGCCTTTAATGCTTTCAGGAAGTGGAAGGCCCTTGTAGAAACTGAGATAGATCTCAGAGTTAAGTGTCTGAGATCGGATAATGGTGGAGAGTACGAGCTCCGTGAGTTCAAAGGATTCTGTGAGGCGAACGGAATTCGAATGGAGAAAACCGTGAGAGGAACCCCCCAGCAGAACGGTGTGGCAGAACGTATGAACAGGACATTATGTGAACGTGCCAGAAGCATGAGATTGAAGTGTGGGCTGCCAAAGATGTTTTGGGCAGAAGGAGTTAACACTGCGGCCTACTTGATAAACAGAGGACCCTCAACTCTTTTGGAATATGGCATACCAGAGGAGGCCTGGTCTGGTAAGGAGGTAAATCTGTCTTTCCTTCGTATATTTGGATGTGTTTCATATGTTCACATTGATGCTGCTAGTAGAAGTAAGTTGGATGCTAAATCTGTTAAGTGTACGTTTGTTGGATATGGAGGTGATGAATTTGGCTATCGGTTTTGGGATGAGGAAAATCGTAAGATAATCCGTAGTCGAGATGTTGTATTCAATGAGCAGGTTTTGTACAAGGACAGGTTGGGGATATCCAAAGAAGGTGGTTCTGAGACTCAGGTTGTGGAGTTAGACATTTTGAACTCGGGTGGGAGCAATGAGTTTCAAGACGATGAGGAGATTGTTGAGGAAGAACCACGTACACCACCAACACCAATTCCGCTGCGGAGATCTACGAGAGAGCATATATCTCCTGATAGGTATTCACCTTCTCTTCATTATTTATTATTGACTGATGGTGGTGAACCTGAGTGTTATGCAGAGGCTACACGTAGTGAACAGGTGAGCAAGTGGAAACTTGCAATGGATGATGAGATGAATTCGTTGATGACCAATGGAACCTGGGAACTAGTTGAGCTTCCTAAGTGCAAGAAGGCATTGCATAATAAGTGGGTTTATAGAATCAAAGAGGAGGCTGATGGAATCAAGCGCTACAAGGCAAGACTAGTTGTGAAGGGGTTTCAACAGAAACATGGTATTGACTATACTGATGTTTTTACTCCAGTGGTGAAGCTAACTACCATTCGGTTAGTTCTGAGTCTGGTGGCTGTGGAAAACTTGGTGTTAGAACAGATGGACGTGAAAACAGCCTTTCTTCATGGTGATTTAGATGAGGACATCTACATGAAGCAACCGGAAGGATACTTGTCAAAGGGGAATAGTGAGCTTGTTTGCAAATTGAAGAAAAGCTTGTATGGGTTGAAACAAGCTCCATTACAGTGGTACAAGAAGTTTGACGGGTTCATGCACGAGATTGGTATCAATAGGTGTGAAGCCGACCATTGCTGTTACTTCAAGAGGTACGATGATGGTTATATCATTTTGCTATTATATGTTGATGACATGTTGATAGCAGGCTCAAGTGCTCGGGAAGTGAGCAAGTTGAAGAAGAAGTTGTCTGATAGGTTTGCTATGAAGGACCTTGGAGAGGCCAAGCAAATCTTAGGTATGCGAATCGATCGTGATAGGGGGGCAGGAAAGTTGTATCTTTCTCAGGCTGAATACATAAAGAAGGTCTTGAAGAGATTTAGTATGGAGGATGCAAAACCAGTTCGTGTCCCGTTGGGAAGTCAGTTCAAGCTATTCAACAAGGACTTACCTAGCAGCGATGAGGAGCGAGCCTACATGCAAAACACTCCGCATGCTTCGGCAATTGGCAGTTTGATGTATGCTATAGTGTGTACAAGACCCGATATTGCACATGTAGTGGGAGTGGTTAGCCGGTTTATGGGTAATCCGGGCAAGCAGCATTGGGAGGCGGTGAAGTGGATCCTAAAGTACTTGAGAGGTACTACTGAACAAGCTTTGTGCTTTGAGGGAAAAAGCGTCGAGTTGGCAGGATACGTTGATGCAGACTTGGCATCAAGTGATTTCTACAAAAGGAGAAGTACAACCGGGTATGTGTTTACTTTTGGTGGTACAACAATTTCCTGGGCTTCTAAGTTTCAGAAGATCGTAGCTCAGTCCACTGCAGAAGCAGAGTACATTGCAGTTACTGAGGCTAGCAAAGAGATGGTTTGGTTGCAGAATCTTTCATGTGAGTTGGGGAAGGAGCAAAAGGATAGTATTCTGTATAGTGAAAGTCAGAGTGATATTCACTTGGCAAAGAATCCGGCCTTTCACTCGAGGACGAAGCATATTGAGTTAAGATATCATTACATACGTTACCTCATCGAGAACAAGATCTTGCAGCTGATGAAGATCCGAGGAAATGAGAATCCTGCTGACATGTTGACTAAGGTTGTGACCTTAGAGAAGTTGAAGTTATGCATGACTTCAACTGGCCTTGGAAACTGAGAAGAAGGCCTGGCACTACTACCAGTGAGAAAGAAACTGTTGAAACAGAGGAGACAAGTTACAGTTGGAGTCAGTCTCCAGGTGGGAGATTTTTGGGTTGTGGAGACTGGATGCAGCACCCGGGAGGCGCTCGACCTGGGCTCGTGGTCGAGCACTTATGCATGGTCGAGCGCCCCCCTTTCTAGTGCCCAGAGGGCGCTCGACCAGCGGGGAGGTCATGCAGCACCGCTCGACCAAGTGACGTGGTGGAGCGGCTCAGAAGGCCTGCGGGCGATTTAGGGTTTTTAGGCCCATGTCTCATATTTAAACACTTTTGACTCATTGTAATTGTATCATCTCAATATCACACGAAAATAGTAGATCTCCTGGCTTGGTAGTGCCCCCAGACGTAGTCATTCCTGACAAACTGGGTAACCAAATTGTGTGTTCCTTAATTCCTGCTTTCATTATTTTCTCCATAATTGCTGCTTTAATCCTAACACAAAGCCCGTTCGACTAGCAACGTCCGCATCGTGCGTGTGCCTCCCTTGGCACGTTTCGCGCGACGCACGTCGCCCATGTACGGTTCCAAATCCATCTTAACTCCTCATCTCCGTCTTCGTCTTCGATCAGGTTACAATTTATTTAACGAAAAATGGATACATCTTAAATCTAGAGTAGTCTATTACATTGATCAAATCAAATAACCGAATCTATTCGTGGATTTTCTCACGAGAAAAACAAATCTGAACGAGTCGAATTAAAAACCATTCATTCATACGCATGAAAATTAAACACATTAAATACCATGGCAATTGGATACCAGCAAAATAGATCTAGCAATTCTATAATCCAATTTTCAATTTAATATCCAACATAATTTAAATAACAATTTAAAAGTCAGAGCTCAAAACCAGAGCTCTAATACCAGTTCTATTCGAGATTATTTTAAATACATATTTAAATTAATCAATTAATTACTAATATGAATTAATCCTAAATCAATTCAACATAATAATTAATAAGCTAATAAACAACATGCATACACGTAATCCACGTAAATCCTAAGCATGCGGAATCTAGGAGTTACGAGATTACTAACCTCTTGTAGAGACAACCGATGAGACGATGGATCAACCCAAAGAGCCTTCCCAAATATGTTCCAAGTCCACGAACGCAATCCGGTGGGAGGATTCTCACGAACGATTTTAATAAGAGAGAAAGCTAAAAATATTTTGCCACCACCTTTGTGGATTTCTAATATTTCCAACACATGGAATTGCAGTTTGGAATGAAAAATTCATCCCCTATATATAGGGAAGGGGTGGCTAATTTTTTAAGAAAAAATTAAGGAGGAAAATCTCTTTCTTGATCTCCAAGAAATTTTGAATATATCTCCTATATTCTTTTCTCCTAAATTAATTTTTTTCATAAAAATCCTATTCCCCTTTTATCCCATATTTTCGAAAATTACAAGGAAGAAAGAATCAAGATTTGACTTCTTGAATTTATGGGATAATTATGTATTCCAAGAATACTTATCTCTTTCCATAAAATCTTTTCAAGAAAATCTTTCTTTTCCTTTTTCCTACAAATTTAGAAAATAACAAGAAATATTAGGCAAGAATATTTTCTTCTCTCTTTCATTAATTGGACTTTATTTTGGGTATTTAATGGGCCTTTAGGAGAATTAAGATTGAGCCTTCAATGGACTATGAAGCTATAATATTGGGCCAAATATTATTCAAAGTTCATTAATATTAATTTACTCCACTATAAAATTAATATTGAACTATCCATCTTAACCCATATTACGACTTTACTATAATATGGCTCCCGGTCATTATTTTCCGTGTTTAAGATTATCTTAGTCCATTAATTAATTAAGCCACTGAACAAGCTTTATATTAATTAATATCTTTATCCTTGGAGTAAAGATAGCTCAACATTATTATCCATAAATGAAATAAATTTTCACTTGCAAGATTTGGTATGATAAAGATTCTGAGCCCACCAAGTGGACAAATCAAGCAAGATGTACTTGCACACGATTCTCCATATTAAATGTCAGCAATCGTCATGTAATTAATAATATTGACCAAGATATAAGGTATCGAATCACAATGACTCTCTTCCTATCATAAGTCAAAGCAATAGTTATTAATTTCACACGATCCTATTTAAGGACGCGACCATTAAGAAATAACACACCACCGAGGTCTAATTCTTGTATATTCAAGATCAAGAATTTATCATCCTGTAGGTCCTATTCAGTGTATCCAAATGCACTAGTATAATCTCTTGGTCAAGACAAGCCAATCTGAGTCTTATACATCAACCTTTCATGATGGTTTGTTCATTTCAATCTAGGTTGTGATTTGTACTTAATTACGAGGAGCTGTTAATTTGATCTTTTGTGATCCGTATCACCAAATTAACTACAAATCTAAATACGCATACTAACTTAATGAACGGGTTTGCAATAAATATATATAACATTCATTCATATTTAAATGCATCAATGATTAATAATTTATTTCAGTAAATAAATAAGAAAATTCAGTTTGATTATACAAAGTAAAAGCATACTTTTCAGTATAACCCCAACACCAACTCCATTGCCAACTGCACAAAATGATATACCAATCGTCACACCTACACAACCGGAACCTCGTCGTAGTGGGAGGGTTGTCAGACAACCCGAGCGATTCTTAGGTATTGGAGAGTCCTCGGACTTGATCTCAGGAGAAGAATCAGATCCATGGTCCTACAACGAGGCGATCCAAGACAAGGATGCAACATCTTGGCAAACAGCAATGGAAGCCGAGATGGGTTCAATGGATCACAATAAAGTGTGGGAGCTAGTCGAACCACTTAATGGGGTAAAAGCCATTGGATGCAAGTGGGTATACAAGAGAAAGGGGGGACCGGACGGAAAGGTTGAAACCTTTAAAGCAAGACTAGTGGCAAAAGGGTACACTCAAAAAGAAGGGATCGATTATGAGGAAACTTTTTCGCCCGTAGACATGCTCAAGTCCATCCGCATTCTCTTGTCGATTGCTGCACATTTAGACTTTGAGATATGGCAAATGGATGTCAAGACCGCTTTCCTCAACGGAAGTCTTGATGAAAAATGCCAAGAGCATCTGGTTTGCAAGCTTAAGAAGTCCATTTATGGGCTGAAGCAAGCATCCCGTGCTTGAAATCAATGTTTTGATCAAGTTATAAAATCCTACGGTTTTGATCACAACAACTTTGAAAGTTGTGTTTACAAAAAGCGTGACAGAACTGCCTTGGTATTTTTGGTACTATACGTAGACGACATACTGCTCATCGGAAACAATGTAAAGGTGTTATCGGACGTAAGGGCATGACTGTCAAAATAGTTTGATATGAAGGATATAGGGAAAGCTGATCACATCCTAGGGATCAAGATCACTCGATATCGCAGGAAAAGAATGATCGGGCTTTCGCAGGCCTCATACATAGACACTGTTTTGAAGCGATTCAGCATGCAAGATTCCAAGAAAGGCTTTGTGCCCTACAGACACGAAATCCATCTATCCAAAGAGATGTGTCCCAAAACACAGAAGGAGATAGATGACATGAAGTGCATCCCTTATGCTTCGGCTGTGGGAAGCCTCATGTACGCAATGCTGTGTACGAGACCGGATATCTGTTTTACCGTAGGCATGGTAGCAAGATATCAAAGCAACCCTGGGAAAGAGCATTGGACTGCAGTAAAGAACATTCTGAAGTATCTGAAGAGGACGCGAGACAGAATGTTGGTTTATCAGTCAGACAGTCTAATCCCCATCGGTTACACGAACGGATTTCCAATAGACGTGGACTCCAGAAAGTCTACCTCGGGTAGTGTGTTTTGCATGGGGGGAGAAGCCATGACATGGAGAAGCGTAAAGAAGAAATGCATCGCCGATTCTACCATGGAAGCCGAATACGTAGCTGCTTGTGAAGCAGCGAAGGAAGTGGTTTGGCTCAAGAACTTCCTAGTGGACTTGGACGTTGTCCCGAATTTGCCCAGCATGATCACAGTTTATTGTGATAATGCCGGAGCAGTTGCAAATTAGAGGGAACCGAGAGCACACAAGGCCAGCAAACACATTGAAAGAAAATACTATCTTATACGAGAAATCGTTAAGAGAGGAGACATTGAGGTGACAAAGATTGCATCGGATGACAACCTAGCAGATCCATTCACAAAGGGTCTGTCTCATAGTACATTCGAGTGACATGTGGAAGGAATGAGTGTCAAGAACGTTGCCAATCTGCTTTGAGTATAAGTGAGAGAAGTATTATTAGGTCCGCGTAGGTGACATAGATGTCACATAGAACACGAGACATGTTGTAGTATACTTAAAAGCAAACTTTGAGTATAAGTGGGAGATTGTTGGGGTTATACTGAAAAGTATGCTTTTACTTTGTATAACCAAGCTGGTTTTTCTTATTTATTTACTGAAATAATATATTAATCACTGTTGCATTAAATGGAGAAAAAAAGTTTTTTGGTCCCATAACTTATCTACTGTCCATTTTTCGACCCAAAAAATTTAACTGTCCAATTTTAGTCCCATAACTTAATTGATTGTCCAATTTTGGTCTCATTTTTGCCCAAAAAATGCTAATAACGCCGTTTTTATGACGTGTAAGTCACGTGTCGATAAAATTTGGGGGTTCTCTATACTCTCAATGACGTGAACGCTGACTATTTATTTCTTTTTATTTTTTTACATTTTTCAATCAATTAAGCTACACATGTGTAAATAATCCAATAAATCTAATCAATTTTAAAATTTCAAATCTATAAATTTAAGAACAACTAAATTTTACCGGCACTTGACTTGCATAAGACCGAAAATGACGTTTTTCCAATTTTTCGGTTAAAATGGGACCAAAATTGGACAATCCATTTAGTTATAGGACTAAAATTGGACATTAAATTTTTTGGAACGAAAAATGGACAGTGCATAAGTTATGGGACCAAAAAACTTTTTTTCTCTCATTAAATATGAATGAATGTTATATATATTTATCGCAAACTCGTTCAATAAGTTAAGTACGTATTACGTTGTAGTTAATTTGGTGATACCAGATCACAAAAAATCAAATTAACAGCCCCTCATAATTAAGTACAAATTCACAATCCAGATGGAAATAAACAAACCATCATGAAAGGTTGAATTATAAGGCTCAGATTGGCTTGTCTTGACCAAGAGATTATACTAGTGCATTTAGATGCACTGAATAAGGACCTACAAGAGGATAAATTCTTCGGTACTGAATATACAAGAATTAGACCTCAGTGGTGTGTTATTTCTTAATCTCCGTCCCTTAAATAGGATCGTGTGGAATTAATAACTATTGCTTTGACTTATGATAGGAAGAGAGTCAATGTGATTCGATACCTTATATCGTGGGCAATATTATTAATTACACGACGATTGCTGACATTTAATATGGAGAATCGTGGGCAATATTATTAATTACATGACAATTGCTGACATTTAATATGGAGAATCGTGTGCAAGTACGTCTTGCTTGATTTGTCCCCTTGGTGGGCTCAGAATCTTTATCATACCAAATCTTGCAAGTGAAAATTTATTTCCGGTATGGATAATAATGTTGAACTGTCTTTACTCCAAGGACAAAGATATTAATTAATATAAAGATTGTTCAGTGACTTAATTAATTAATGGACTAAGATAATCTTAAACACGGGAAATAATGACCGGGAGCCATATTATAGTAAAGTCGTAATATGGGTTAAGATGGATAGTTCAATATTAATTTTATAGTGGAGTAAATTAATATTAATGGACTTGAATAATATTTGGCCCAATATTATAGCTTCATAGTCCATTGGAGGTCCAATCTTAATTCTCCTAAAGGCCCCTCAAATAGCCCAAAATAAAGTCCAATTAATGAAAAATGGAAGAAAATATTCTTGCCTAATATTTCCTAATTATTTTCGAAAATTGTAGGAAAAGGAAGAAGAAAGATTTTCTTGATTTTCTTGAAAAGATTTTATGGAAAGAGATAAGTATTCTTGAAATACATAATTATCCCATAAATTCAAGAAGTCAAATCTTGATTCCTATTACCTTGTATTTTTTGAAAATAATGGGATAAAGGGGAATAAGATTTTTATGAAAAAATTTAATTAAGGAGAAAAGAATATAGGAGATATATTCAAGATTTCTTGGAGATCAAGAAAAAGATTTTCTCCCTTATTTTTTCATTGAAAAAAATTGGCCCCCCTTAGTCCTATAAATAGGGGATGAATTTTTCATCCCCAGTGCAATTCCATGTGTTGAAAATATTAGAAATCCACAAAGGTGGTGGCAAAATATTTTATTTTTCTCTCTTGTTAAAATCGTTCGTGTGAATCCTCCCACCGGATTACGTTCGTGGACTTGGGACATATTTGGGAAGGCTCTTTGGGTTGATCCAACGTCTCAACGGTTGTCTCTACAAGAGGTACGTAATCTCGTAACTCCTAGATTCCGCATGCTTAGGATTTACGTGGATTATGTGTACGCATGATTGTTTATTTGCTTATTAATTATTATGTTAAATTGATTTAAGATTAATTCATGTTAGTAATTAATTGATCAATTTAAATATGTATTTAAAATCATCTCAAATAGATCCGGGCACCTATAATTTCCCAACAATAACCTCCCACTCAAATATTTTCACACTTCACACTCTTGCAAGTGTAGCCAGCCATCCCCCTCCTTCTGCCGTCGACCACCGCCTGCCACCGACCAACCATCGCTGCCATAAACCACCACCTGCCGCCGACCATCGCCGCCAATTGTTATATACATTTTTTTGTGGTTTTTTATTATTCTTTGTTTTATTTTTTGACACATAATAATAAATATTTTCTTGTTTAACAGTCTTGCCGCCGCCCGACGACTGCCGCCGACCACCGCTTGCCGCCGCCCGACGTCGCCACCTTCAAGGTGTGTTTTCTATGTTCGGTTGTTTGGTATATTTTATTTTTTAATATAAGGTATTAGTTTCTTGATGTATAGTATCATTTGGTATGCTGTAAAGTGTTAGTTTATATGCTGTAAGGTTTTAGTTTGTATGCTGTAATGTATTAGTTTGTATGCTGTAAGGTATTACTTTGTATGCTGTAAGGTATTAGTTTGTATGCTGTAAAGTATTACTTTGTATGCTGTAAGGTATTAGTTTGTATGCTGTAAGGTATTACTTTGTATGCTGTAAGGTATTAGTTTGTATGCTGTAAGGTATTACTTTGTATGCCGTAAGGTATTAGTTTGTATGCTGTAAAGTATTACTTTGTATGCTGTAAGGTATTAGTTTGTATGATGTAAGGTATTACTTTGTATGCTGTAAGGTATTAGTTTGTATGATGTAAGGTATTACTTTGTATGCTGTAAAATATTAGTTTGTATGTTGTAAGGTATTATTTTGTAAGTTAAATACATGTTTTTTTTTAATTATTATGGGATGATTCAGTAAGTTAAATACATATTTTTTTTAATTATTATTTCAAATGGTTATGATATGTAAATTAACGAGTTCATTTTTATGTAAAAATATGTAGACGTTTCGTAGGATCCTCGATGGCCAGACTCGAATTAGAACTCTTGAGGATTGGTCATCGAATTCATTCGATCATGACGATTTTTCCTTCGCCCTCATTAGAAAGTCTGGATTGGAGGGTATAGGGCGAATGATGTTTCAAACCAACAACATGCCCCTCATTACAACATTCGTCGAATAGTGGCACCCTGAGACGAACACTTTTCACATGCCTTTCGGGGAGATGAAGATCACACTCCACGACCTTCAGGCTATTCTTGGTAACTTTAAATAAAGTTAATTTTTAATAAATCAAATTTTTTATTTTTATCAATTCATTTTACTAATAATAAAAATAACTTTTTTCCAATGTAGGCTGGAACATAAATGGGATCCCCGTCATTGGCGACGAAAGTTGTATTGACGATGCATTGATTAATGCATGCGGCTCTAGGGGACAAAACCAAAGTAGCGCCATCCTTGACAACATATGAGATGAGTGTCAAAAGAATAACCACCTGAGCGAGGTCTCTATTGCTCAAGGTTACCTTAGTACTTGATGGGGTCGACACTATTTCCTGATAAAATGCGTGATTCTGTCCCCAAGTATTATCTAGTGGTGTTGGGTGATCTCGATGCTGAAGTCCCTAACTATGCATGGGGAGCCGCCACATTAAGCGATTTTATATCACCAGTAGGTATGCATCCAAACGTAACACCTACGTAGATTTCCTACCGCTTGACATTACTTGAGGTCAAATTACATTTTAATAATATTTTCAGTGATATTCAATACACTGTTATCAATATATTGTTACATATAATAACTTAAACTCATTACAATTTTTTCAGTTGTTGGATATCTGAAGTACTTCAATTTGAGTTAACAAACGCTACCAAGCTACTTATTATGTCCCTGGTACCCCACTAGCATTGCGATGGAACGCCTCCCAAAGATTCAATCGGAATAAAGAGGATCTTGTTCATTATCACAAACTATTGGATAATTACCCATCAAGTCATGTATGTTTCTCATTCTCAAGTGACATCTTAATACAAATACGTCATTTATAATTTAAGTAATAAAATGTCTTATAAAAATATTTTTCACACATTATAGGTCAATTGGACTCCGTTCGGCCTTCCTACATCAATCCCTTCCCCATCGTTATTCCACGGTTGCGTTCAATTTATGAACTACGCCAAATGGTATATGCCTAAAAGGGTTGCACGACAATTTGGGAGAGTTTAGGGCATACCCCCATCACCGATCGACTTCGATCGTACTCGTTCAAATTTGGGTGTCGTGGCAAAGGGCTACAAGAAGGTGTATGGGCCTACGGTCGCATATTGGAACGAGATGGGCAATCACAGTTACCCACTCGGGTACCTGGGTCCCGAAGCTCTAGTTCCGGATCATACTACGCCGGATTATGCTGCATGGTATGCAAGAATAACACATCTAAGAGTGCACAACCTTGAACACGTCGAAAACAACGTGCATGTCAATCCCATGCATGGTTCAGCGCAAAATAGGTTGCGACACGTGATGCAAAACACGAATTCGTTGTTCCAGCAAGTTAGTCAGGATCCACAATGTCCAAATTATGTAAATACTGGACTTGACGTAATTGCCCAACATGCTGGCATCGCAATGTTGCCCAATCCTGGATTTTGGGGACCACAACAAGCATATCCTCCTGAACAATTCACCCAACCAATACAACCTGGTTGGTGGAACGACTACCCATATCCATACTATCACCAAAATCAGCCCAACAACCCAGATGACGACAATAACAATTAATAGTACATTTTTTTAGATTTTTTTATTTAAATGTTTGATGGAGTATTTATTTGTACTAAATTGCTCCAGATATTTAATTAGTATTGTAATTTTTTATCTCTTGTTAAATATTTTACTGTTGACGTATTTTAATCACTGTTAATTTTTTAAAATTTTAAAAATCAGTGTTTTTTTAAACAAATTTATTGCTCAAAATCAATAATATAGAACTTACTTACCTAAATATGTAAAACTAATTTATTTGTATTTCTTATTAAAAGATGAGTGCAAAAAAAAAGAACATCAGGAAATGACAACAGTGTCGATAACCAGGAAAGACCCCCACCATTGCTGTGGTTGGACAAAGATAGGAGGTAATCTAATTTTTTAAAATAATATCACGTTTGATTTTTTTTAAATATATCATTCTTAATATGGACAAACTACTTGGACAACACAGTTTCATCGCACGATTTGGATACTGTGTGAATAATGTGGTACGGGGCATATGCTGCAAGTAACTTTACACAAAATGGACAAACTGGCCCATGGTTCCTTCGGAGTGCCGGGAACGCATGTAGACTATATTTGAAGTAGGTTTAATAATGTTTGTATTTTACACTTATTATTATTATTTTGTAAAAATATATATCTTAATAAAAATCTATATTATTTTAATTACAGGGTAAATTCAGGATTAATGGAGATCCAGCTGATTTCAGAATAACATTTTTCAAGGTTTGTGCAACATTCATGCGTCAAGACATTTAAAAATCATGTGTGTTTATTATTAATTAAAACTGTATTAAATTGATGTTTAATATTATTTGAACACATATTTATAGAGTGCTTAATATTATTTGTATCAAATTGATTCGTAATATTAATTAAAATATAAAATAACCATATATTTATACTTAATTAATTAATTATCTTAAATTATTATTATAATAAAAAAACATAAAAAAATGAAACAAATAAAAAAAATAAAAACAATCGACATCTACTTTCAAATATAACAACAATCATCATCACCAAATCATCACCAATCATCACACCAATCATCAACAACTATCATCATCAAATCGCCTATATCAACCATCACCTTACTTGTCAAAAGTGTGGATATAACAACAATGGTGCAATATACAATATTTAGTCAAATTGACTAACTACTATTAAGTCAGTTGATTTAATTAATGGTCAAACTAGACCCAATATTGTAACACCCCGTCCCAGTTTTAATAAGAATAATAAAAGAAATGAGCTTAATAAAAGGAATATTTGATTTAAGGTTTTTTCTAATGATTTTAGAGCGTATATGTTTGCAAAGGTTTTGATTTTTCAGGGATCGAACGAGTATTTCGAGCAAGAGCACTCCTAGCATTCAAGAATGAAATATCTAAATTGAGCTTTACCATAAATTATATAAAAAAAATATTCTGAGAAAATAATATTTAATAAATTAAGATTTTCGGTATAAAACTCGAAAATCTACTGAATAATAAAAACGGCGATGAGAAATCAGCTTCGTCTAAATAAATTAGAATTATTGAAAAATTTAAGAAAAATCGAATTTTTAAGTAAATAATTAAATAAATAATTTTCGTCTCGAAACGTGACGATTTAATTGCTAAAAGTTCTAAACAATTAATTCTAACGAAGCCGTGAATTTTAATTAGCAAAACCACGAATTTATAATAAAGATATGGAGTGAGGTTAATACTGAATAGTAATAAACATCACACTAAACAAATATCTTCTTAAATCTTTCTTAACCACATAACATACATGGCTAAAAATTGTCCACCCCTTCTTTCACTATTCCTAAAGAAATTAATTAATAAAATTAAAGATTAATCCTTCTTTCCAAGAAACACCCCAACGTCTTCCTCCTTGCTATATATACCCCCGATTATCTCCATCAATTCATCACTTCCAACCCAAAAAGCCGAAACGCTGCAGAAAAATCAAGCCAAGCATACTCCACATAAAAGAACACAACACCATCACCTCTTTCCCTTCAAACGGACCATCAGCTCCAATCAAGCAAGTTACTCCCCCTCAATCATTTAATTTGATAGATCAATTCATCCATTCCAGCAGCAAGGAAGAGCTTCTTCCATCGTCTAATATTCAGTTTTGTGAAGGAAATAACAAAGGTAATCTTCGAACTCGAAACTGTGTTCGTACAATTTTCGGTGAGGTGATTGAGTGCTTAAACATGTTGGTATTTGATAGATTAGGGCTTTTACGTGTTGGTTGAAGTGTATACTTCATGCTCGTATTTTTTGTTTTAAAAAATTGTACCGTTATGCTGCCGAAATTTACGCTCAAATATGTCAAGTTGAAAAGTCAAAACTGTTTCAGACTGATTTTCGGCTACGCCGTCGAGTACCCTGTGGTACTGGAATTTTGTGTTTTAAAACACTTTTGTGCTCCCTTATATATTTAATATGTGATCGTAGTCTCGGTAATCAATTTTGGTGTCGTTACGCTGCTCGTTTTTACGTTTAAACATGGTCGTTCGAAAACTGAAATTTTCAGAAAAACTGCTAGTCGAAATTTCAGAATAATAACTTTAAAAATTCATATCTCGGGTTCTAGATATCATTTTGATATGAAACTAGTGGCAATTTAAAATTCATCGAGTCTACTGTATTCATATAAAATATCGTAATTTTTCATTGGGTATAATCGGAGTTATGATTTATTTCGAAAAGTGTGATGTGCTGGAAAAATTCTTTAATTTTAGTATGAGTGAGGTAACTTCACTCGTTTATAACTTTCTGATAAAAACTCATTTTCAACTGAAACAAAAAGGGTCATATTCTCTACATACTGTAGTTTCTAAATAATAAAATTTGAGTCATTTTGTTAATCGTGTAAAAGGTTACGTACGTTCTAAAAGAAGGACAAAAACTGGGCGTTTTTCTTTGAACAATAAATGTGTTTCAAACACCTGACTTTCATGACACTTTTAACCAACTTCCATTTGTTACTTCCAAACGATTTTTCATGCCAGTAAACTTCAGATTACAAACTTTAAAAGCCCTAAAGTTTCACCTCAATCGGAGTAGCGAATCAATGGGAAACAACTCGTAAAAATGTAAGAAAATCACAAATATTGGGACATTAACTTTTTGAAAAATGTCAAAACTAAATACTTAAACTTTTAAAATACTTATTGGATAGTATTATAATTATTTGGATAATTTTTCTTTCACTAACCTTATGTGTTTTATATTTTTTTTTATGCCACAAACTTTAAGTCCTTTAAGATTTATTTTCGAGAAAAAATTTTACGACGTTCATTAATAAAATTCAATAGCCGTTTAAAGTAAAATTTTTACAAAAACTCACGAGTATGGAAATCTAAAGAACGGGGTTTAACGTCATCGATAAACTTACGAATAATTTACTTAAATCGAGAGTAATTAATGACGAGAACATGAAAATATTGTGCTAGGGGAAGTGCTGCTCGAATGAAAGCTCGGACGATCACCGCCACGCTCAAACTCTCAAACCGGTTTCAAGTTTGTAACTTTTCTTAAAAGTTAACGAGGTGGGTGTCATTACTGTATTGCCTTGAATGTTATATGGACTGTTGGTGTATTTCGAACTGAACTAAACAAATACCAATCTATAATTAAGAACTCCAGAAAACAATTAATAAGACAAGAAAGATCATGAATGATATGATATGTATCTCACGAGATACATAATATGCGATTTCACGAAGGAGGTGGGAAGATGTAAAAGGGGATTGCACGTGGTAGCTGTTACCAGTGTCCCACATGATAATTATCATGCGATGTAGGCTGAAAGCGACAAGGGGATTGCATGTGGTCGGAGCAACCAGTGTCCCAAAATGAATCTAAGGATCTAAATGAAATGCTCATGATCAAATGATCATGATGAATGATATTTTATGAACATCATTAATGTTTATGAAATTAAGCTACTAATAAGATGCCATAAGACACCAAGTTACGAATGAGTCTACACAAAGACTCCGTACAATCCTCCAAAAATCATCTACGCAAAAGCGTATGAATAAATCTTTAATAAAATACCAAGATAATTATATTTCGGCGTACTGCCAATCTGTATAGCAGCGTACAGGATGCCCATACGTGAGAAGTAGCTCACGCCCCCCCTTTTTAATACCATTTCAGGTTTCGACTTCGAGGGGCCAGAGCAGCAGCAGGATTGACACGGAGTTTCCCAAACGCTAATAATATTGATGCATATATATATATATATATATATATATATATATACACTCATATAGAACTCCTATAATATAAATGTTTCACTTTTATGATTGGCGAATTTATTCTTATGCCGAACAACAAACTCTTTTAAAAGTTTCTCGATGATTAAAATGTATGCTATCTTCTAAACGACTGATTTTATTATAATGTCACAATCTAATTTTAAATAGATGGGCCCACACTACTCGTGATTTATAAATCATTATTAACTGTGAAAAACTTATATCTTTTACTCGATGCATACTTTAAAAAGATTTTTTTTTAATTCGGGTTTTTGGTTACTAAGTGACAACTCGAATCTAGAGTGTTAAAGCGATAAAGGCTTCATTCTGGATTCGGGGCGTTACAAATATTCTCTCTTGGGAATTGAGCTCTTCATCTATGTATTCACAGTTGAAAACTTAAATAAGGTGGTGTTTGTTTTCAATCGGAGAGGTCCGTATGAAGGATGGGCCTCCCCCTGTCCCGTCTATTTTTTGGATTTTCACATCCCATCCTCTATCCACTCCTATTATACATGTATACCCTAAAATTATCACATCACTATTTTTCTTACATCAACTCATTCTCTCTCATACTTTTCTTATAACAGTTCATTATCTCTCCTACTTTTCATACACTTTTCTTTCATACAATCATTATCACACTAACTAACAATAATAAAATAATACATCATCATTATTAAAAAAAATTGATTTGACATAATCCTTCATCCATTCCTACTACATCCAACCTAAAACAAACAAGGAATTACTATTCACATGATTTCCTTCATCCACTTTTTTCCCCATCCAGATTTGCCTCATCCACCTGTTGGGGTTATACTGGAAAGTATGCTTTTACTTTGTATAACCAAACTGAATGTCTGTCTTATTTACTGAAATAAATTATTTATCACTGATGCTTTAAATATCATTGAATGTTACATATATTTACTGCATAACTGTTCAATAAATCGTACGTGTTACATTGTAGTTAATTTAGTGATACCAGATCACATAAGATTAAATTAACAGTCCCTTATAACTTAAAGTACATTGTTCACGACCTAGATGGAAATGAACAATCCATTGTGAAAGATTGAAGTGTAAGGCTCAGATTGGCTTGTCTTGACCAAGAGATTACACTATTGCATGACTGATGCACTGAATAGGACCTACAGGAGGATAAATTCTTCAGCACTGAATTAGGAAGAATTACACCTCAGTGGTTCGTTATTTCTTAATCTTCGTCACTTAAACAGGATCGTGTGTGGTTAGTAATTATTGCTTTGACTTATGACGGGTAGAGAATCAATGAGATTCAATACTTTATATCTTGGGCAATATTATTGGTCACATGCGATTGCTAAGATTTAATACGAAGAATTGTGTGCAAGTACACTTGTTCGATTTGCCCCCTTGGGAGGTTCATAAGATTTACCATACCAAATCTTACAAGTGGAATTAGTTTCCGGTATGGATAATAATGTTGAACCGTTCCTTGACCAAGGACAAAATATATTAATTAATGGAAAGCTATTTCAGTGGCTTGAATTAAATAATCGGCTAGATAATCTTAAACACGTGAAATGATAATCGGGAGTTATATTAACAGTAATATGGGTTAAGATGTATAGTGCAATATTAATTATGTAGTGGGATTAATTAATATTTATGGGCTTGAATAATATTGTGGCTCAATATTGGAAATTCAAGATCCATTGGAAGATCCAATTTTAATTCTCCTAAAGGTCCCTCAAGTAGCCCAAACATAAAGTCCAATAACTGAAAAAAGTGTTTAAAAATAAAATAAATTATTGTTGCCTAATTTTTCTATATTTTTTGAAAATAATAAATAAAAGAGGGAGAAAAATTTTCTTTGAATTTTGTTATGGAATGAAGATAAGTATTCTTGGAATACAAGATTATCTCATTAAATTCAAGAAATCTCCCACTTGGTTATTTATTTGTGTTTTTCGAAAATATTGAATAAATAAAGGAAGGAAATATTTTCTTGATTTTCTTGAAAAGGTATTATGGAAGATATGTATTTTTGGAATACAAGAATATCTCATAAATTCAAGAAGATCCAAATTTTGTTTTCCTTGCTCCTTATTTTTTCAAAAATACCATAACAAGAGGAGGTGAGATTTTTGTGGAATATTTTAATTATGGAGAAAAGAATATATGAGATATATTCAAGATTTCTTGGAAATCAAGAAAAAGATTTTCCCATATTATTTTTACCCAAAAATTCGACCACCACCTCATCTATAAATAGGGGATGAATTTTTCATCCCCAAGCAATTCCATGTGTTGGAAAAATTAGAAATCCACAAAGGTGGTGCAACATAATTTTATTTTTCCTTTTGTTAAATTGTTCACAAAGGATAAGGGAATACTTGAGAAGGTCTTTTGGTGTGTTCGTGTGAACGGGATCCATCTTCTCAACGGTTGTCACTCCGAGAGGTTAGTTCACGTAAACCCGTAGCAATTCCGCATGCGTAGGATTTATGTGAACTGTTTATATGCATGATTTGTTGTTGAATTATTATTTGAATTAATATAGGATTAATTCATGCTAGTAATAATTGTTATAATTAAATTTGTATTTAAATATTCATCCTGAATAGATTCGGGCAATTAATTCCCAGACACCACAACAAGGTCAAAACAAACATAATGTCAACATTGTGTTGGGCAGCTCAATGGAGTTTAGTTGAGTTCCTTCTCAACGGAGCACCTTAAAAGTAAAAATTATTATACAATTGTTCCATATACCCAGCTGAACTAACATTTAGTCCATTTTGGGTTCCAATCAAAAATAAATTAATTTTATCACAACATATTTGTTGTTTCAAAAAAAATACATTAGAACAACAGTGAAAAATGATATTCCACATGAACGAGATAACCGTTTTTTGATCGAAAAAGAAACATAAAAAATATTTTAGAGCTAGAATATTTGTGCCCGCACGAATTAATTAATCTATTTGACCCTAAAAAAATTATAGGATCGTGATTAAAATTTTGAGGCGATTTAAAATTTGAATCTTTTTGTTTATGGGTTGTTTCATTGCAATTTAAACCGATTGACACATGAGCCCACACTATCTTTTAATTAATTTAATATATTAATTACTAATAAATTATACTAGTGTAACAAAATGCCGGAAACGATTTGGCATCTGTTTGTCGACTGTGACTTTGCTAGAGAGTGCTGGTCGGAGGGGAATTTATGGGCAAAGATCGACGCTGCTTGCTTTGAGGTGGACGGGCATGATGCCCAGTTCCTGAGATTGCCGAGGGACGAGATGGAACGGGCCATGATGATTGTGTGGGCGGTGTGGCGCGCCCGGAACGAACCAAAACCGCAGCAGGCCGTCCCAGGTTCTTTTTGCATCGTCCATATTCTTAGCAGAGTGGAAGGAGGCACGTCCAACTGCTGGAAAAGCGAGGGACTCGGCTCTGTGCAGAAAGTGGCATTCGCCACGGTGGGGATTCGTCAAAATTAACGTGGATGCGAGCTTTTTTCGAAGACTCGGTGGAAACGGGAGTGTGGATGATAATTCATGATGATATTGGAGAGTTTGTTTGTTGCCGGTCCCTTGTGAAATCTGGTGTGATGAAAGTAGATGAAGGCGAAGCTTGGGGAGTGGTGGAAGCAATACGGTGGGCGACCAGATTGGGCTTTGAACGGTTCATGGTAGAATCAGATTCGAAGAGGGTCGTCGACGCATTGAGTTCAAATACGGGTGGTGAGTCGGTGTTATGTGACTACATCGACGAAGGTAGGCGTCTACTTGCAGATCAACGCTTCTATTCGGTTACTTGGGTTAATCGTAGCGCCAATTTATTGGCACATACCATTGCTAGGACTAGTCGTGAATTCGATAGTCCTCATTGTTGGGTAGAGACTCCGTCGTTTGTGAAGGGCCTACTCTATAGTTGCGCCGGGTGCATTTAGTTTTTCTTTCTGTCAAAAAAAATTAAATTATACTAGCTCTTAATGTGTAACCTTTGGTGATTTTTTTTTTGGAACCATTAATACCTGGTTACTTCTTTATTTACCCACATTTTGTTTATCATTCATCGATTTTTTTTTTAAATATTATTCCTTTATGGAGGAACTCAACATGTTTCATGCGTTTAATTTGATCAAATGGTCTCAATATACACACTTTACATTAAAATTGTATTTTTCTAATATCATTCCCAAATGGTAAAAACCCATACTATAGGTCTTATAGAAAAGAAGATGCAGTTCGATAGAGACGTCCTCCTGAGCTACTTCACAATATTTATTAATACAATTTTTAAATTTCAAATTTTATTTTTTAATATGCAGCCCAATTGTGAACCTTTTTAGGCTGCTTGTTAGATGTATGTCTCAATACTAATGAAACATTTAAAACTTAAAATTGTTCATTCAACTCGAAATGCATTTAATACAAAGTAATATAGATTGCTTTCTTAAAATGACGTGTGACAATTTTTAAATGAGTAATACTCCTGTAAAAAAATATTCTCAGTAAGAATAATTAATATTTTTAAAAATACATATAAATTGTACGGTGCACAAGTATATCCACTATAGATTGTTTATTTGACATGTGATACATTTTTTAATGAGTAATGCTCCTATATACCAACGGCCGTTGAAAATAAACATAAATTATATAGTGTGTATAAAACTTTTTTTTTATCCTCTTCACAATAGAGTAAGATCTAAAACGACGTAGTTTTAGAATGATAGAGTCTCACCTATTTGATAGTCTGAAAAATACGAGCTTATTTAATTCCATCTATAAAAATATAAACATGTTATAGAACATAACAATTTTTAGAAACATATACGAATAAGATTAAACCAATCTTTTATGCACTAGGTACAACGTACTTTTTAAAAAGGTAAAATTTTAATTTTATTTTTTTTAAATTACATTTAAAATGCACGAGAGATATTTATTCTTAAATGACCTTTTTTTTCTTTTTCAAATTTCCTTAAATGATTCGAAGTGAGTGTTCGATTCAGCGGAATGGTGTTCGATTCTTGGGACGATTTTCTTGAAAATCCGTTCAATTATCTAGTTCAAATCCCAAGAAAGTAATTTTTTCACCTTTGTTTTTTTTTATTCTAATACAAGTTGTAATTCTGTGTTGCTATTTTAATTTTCTTTTGGATAATTTGAATCTTTGATACACATTTCTTATGGGTATGATAGACGCGTTATGCGATGAAAACATACATTGCGATGGCAAGCTGGTTCTGAAAGTTACTGATTATAAGGAGGTTTCACACATTTACATATGTGTTATCACCTTTAGAAATTTTTGACACACACATGTTTTTTAAAGTACTTGGATGTATATTATATAAATTCTTTTTAATATTATTTTGAATTCCATTATTTTCTAGAATCTTCATGATGGATTAATCCAATTTTACTATTCACCGAGCCTCTTAAAAATTTAAACTCCTCTTGATATAGTAGAGTGCAAATATCAAAGAAGTATTTTTATTTTTGATTCATGCTAATTGTGAATATAAGAACAAATTTACTAATATGTATTAATTGCTAAATATGAGTTGTTTTCGCTGAACAATACTTACAATACTAATTTTATTCATTGAACAATATTAATTGTGCACTAGTTGCACCGTACAACTGGTGCACCCAAGCGTTACTCAATCTCATGATGAATCGATGAGCTAAATCATTCTTTAATATTTTATTACTCATTTTAAAAAGGCAATGAATAATTTTCTTTATCTTTTAAAAAAAGAATTGGCTGCATCATATTTGTCTCGAAAAAACCACCGCTTCGCTATAATTAAAAAAAAATTTATTTTGACAACTTTTTTTTTAGTCACAAATTTTGTGAATGATACCGTCACAATTTTATGTAGAGATCAAGATTTTGTTGTCGATATAATTGCCACGGGTCGATATAGCGTCGTAAATGCCAACCTATCTTACCCACCTTTTATAAAATAATATCTCTCTCTTTATATATATATATATGTATATATATCACAAATATTTTAACATAATGTTAAATAGCATAATTCTCTACTACATAGTTAAAACACAATTTTCGTAAAAAATATAGTCTCAATTCATATAAATTATATATTTTGATAGAAAATTTTGTCACAGCTTTATACACATGTTATCACCTCTAGGAATTTTTGACACATACACATATATCATATAATTTTTTTTAACGTGACATTTAAGTGCAATATTTTTTAGAATCTTGATAATGCATCAAGTCCAATTTTACCGTTCATTGAACCTCTTAAAAATTTAAACTCCTTTTTAAATGGTAGGGTACAAACACCAAAAGGGTATTATATTTTGAATTTATAATTATTGTAAATGTAAAGTTAAAATCCTTATCTGTCTCTTCTCTATTATCTCGCTCTTTCTTATGTCTCTCGATTTCGACACTATCCCCCCTCCCCCCAAATAGTTATATTGTTCAACTTAGTGTATTTTAAAAAATTATTAGTCATTTATTAAAACTAGTAATTGAACCCGTGTGATGCACGGCTGTAATTGAACAATTGTTTTAATAGTAAGTAATATGATTTTTGAAAAAATCTTTAAGAATAATGTTTTAGCTAATTCATATTTAATACGCAAATTTAAAATTCGTTAAGTATTGAAAATCTCGAAACACGTCGTAATGTTAGTGAAAACAGATAACAACTATGGGTTCATGAAAAAAGCGTAGTGTTAAAATAACCTAAGTTTAAAATGACTATAGATTCCGAAAAATCTCTCTGAAAATCACATTTTTTGTTTATTTGACTGTTATTATCATCATCGCCTCACACTAAAATCTTCAAGCCCTTGCAGTTGGTGACTCTCGAAACTACCACGTAGAATTGACCGTGACTGAAAACCTATTTCTTAAAAAATATGCCTACATTTGCAAGCGATTGTCATTGGCTCTTGTTTATCGACATTGCATATGAGACAATTAACGGAAACTGTCTCCTCTACATTTATTATATTATTATATCTCTTTAATTTTATATGTTAAATTTAAATTACATCATTTTATATTATAGGTACTTTCATTTTAATTAATTTTTTTTTTAATTTTGTAGCTCATTAATGGTCCGTTTAGCCCGTGAACCGCTAGGGCTAGGGTTAGGTCCCAACTAATAACTACCCGTTTATCGTGAACCGATAAGGCCCGAGACTATTTAAGCCCGCGGCCCTGTAGGGCTGACCCTAATGGGTTATGGTGGTATTACATGTAAAAGAAACCGTTAAACCAAATTTTGGTAGCAATCAAATAAATCAACTTGACTATAAGATTGATATACAGTTGAAAAAATTGTTTTATCAGGTCATTAGATGTAAAATAAGAATTTGCATAACATAAATTCTCAAAGCAACAAAAAAAAATAATTAAAAATCTTGTACAGAATACAGATATTAAAAAAATATCATATAAATATACTTTAAGTAAAATAAACCTATCAATTTTAGTAATATTACTTGCAATAGAAACCATTAAACCCACAAAAATTGTGTAGTGAATAAATCAATATGTTCCAAAGATTCTTCTTCTATTCAATAGATTTGTTTTTCAACTTAACATTAGAGTTTGTGAAAATATTCTGTATATTTTTTCAAAGATTTTCCTCCATCTATTATAATTTTTTAATATTTATTTTAATACATATTTATTTCAAAGATTTTCCCCAATTCATTATAAATAGTTCATTCCAAAAGTTATTTCTCAATTTAATATTAGAGTTCCAAATTTTATTTCTCAATTTAATCATAGAGTTTGTGGAAATATATTATATATTCTTTTCAAAGATTTTTCTCAATCCGCTATAATTTGTTAGTATTTATTTTAAAAATACGTTGCTAAGATTTTTTCCCATTATTATTTGTCAATATTTATTTCAGAGATTTTTTCTATATTTTTAAAAGATTTTTTCCTCAGTTCATTATTATTTATTAATATTTTTTTCCATAGTTTCATTTCTCAATTTGGTAATATTTTTTTGCGGAAAGATCCAATGATTTTTAAATTTGGGACGGTTGGTGGAATAAAAAGTATGCAAAAGAAAGAATGAAATAATGTTTATAAAATTAAAATTTATGGAACCTACAATTTTAATTATATAAGGTTGAAATTCTTTTTTTTTTTTAATCTTGAGATGTAAAATTTAAGATGAAATATCCTACATATATTTTCCAAAGATTTTTCTCAATCCATTATAATTTATAATATTTATTTCTTACATATTATTTCAAAGATTTTTCTTATATTCCAAAGATTTATTTTTCAATTTAATTTAGAGTTTTGAGAATATTCTATAATTTATAATATTTATTTCATACATGTTTATTTTTAAAGATTCGTCCTATATTCCAAAGATTTACTTTTCAATTTAACATTAGAGTTTTGAAAATATTCTGCATATTTTTTCAATAGATTTTTATCTATCCATTATAATTTTTTAATATTTTTTTTCATAGATTAATTTCTCAATTTGCCAGAATATTTTTTCCAAAGATTTTTCTTCATTCATTATAATTTGTTAATATTTTTTTTCATTGATTAATTTCTCAATTTGTTAATAATTTTTTGCAGAAAAATCTAATGATTTCTAAATTTGGGGTGATTTTATTTTCTGTAATTCATCCAGCGAAGCTAATTTAATGGCAAGGAGGAGTATTTCGTACAATTTTATAGTTGATTATTATTTTTCTTTGTTGTGTTAGAATTGTGCAAGAGAGGCTTTTTCTCAAGTTTAAGCAAATTTTATGTAGTGTATTTTTTCTCTATCGATCTATTAAGTGATATTTGGTTGATTTATGGGCTTATGTATAAATGTATCTATAGACTTAAATGAATACGAAAATTTCAACTTGAGCAAATTCTGAAATTCGACTATCTTCTCCCTAACGCTTCAAAAAAAAAAAATTGTCCCTTAATTGTAATCAAAGAAATTGTACATTATAACAGATTAATTTATGGAATTTGAATTGATGAATATAACAAAGATATTTTTTCAATTTAAATAAGAGTTTTGAAAATATTTTATAATTTATAATATTTATTTCATACATATTTATTCCAAAGATTCTTCTTATATTCCAAATATTTGTTTTATAATTTAATATTAGAATTTTGAAAATATGATACATATTCTTTCCAAAGATTTTTCTCTATCCATTATAATTTGTTAATATTTTTTTTTTCATAGGTTAATTTCTCAATTTGGCAATAATTTTTGGCGGAAAAATTCAATGGTTTCCAAATTTAAGGCGGTTTTTGCTTTTATATATATATATATAGATGTATGTGTTGTTCAATATTAATGGTTTTCACTAAATATAACTAATTATTTTAATTTAACAATATTAGTTGTGCACCAATTGCACATTGCAACTGAAAGCGCTACACAATTTCATGTTGTATCAATGGGTTTAAACATGTTTATTATCTTATTACTTATTTAGATAAGGCAATGGAGATTTTTCTTTATCTTTTCCAAAAAAGTTGACTACATCATAATGTCTCGAAAAAACCACCGTCTCGATATAATTACAATAAATCTAATTTGACAATATCTCCTTTTCAGTCATAGTTTTATTGAATTTTACCATAACAATTTCTATTTGAAAGAAAAAAAGTGGTTTTGGTTGATATCGCTACCACCGCACCATATAGTCTCGTATTATCAACGTCAATGTGACTCACCCACCTCTTATAAAATTATTTATCTCTACACTTACATTTTGAATATAATGTTAAATAGTAGAATTCTCTACAATATAATTAAACCACAATTTTCATGATAAAAATATAGTCTCAATTCATATGTTACAAATTATATATTTTTTTATATAGAAAATGTTGTCACATTTTATACACGTGTTATTACCTCTATGAATGTTTGACACATACACATTTTCTATAGTATCTGCATATCCCATATCTTATAATTTTTTTAAACATGACTTTAAAGTACAATATTTTTTAGAATCTTTATAATGCATCAAATCCAATTTTACCGTTCATTGAACCTCTTAAAAATTTAAACTTCTCTTTAAATGGTAGGCTACAAACACTAAAAGGATATTATATTTTGGGTTTATGCTTATTTAAATGTAAAATCAAAGTCTTTCTCTCTCTTCTTTATAATCTCGCTCTTACTTATGTCTCTCGATTTCGACTCCCGCTCTCCTCTCCCCCCACAATACCTATATTGTGCAACTTAATTATATTTTAAAATATTATTAGTCATTTACTAAAATATATTAATTGTTCAATATTAATTGTTTTCACTAAACACTAATTATTTGTATTTAACAATATTAGATGTGCATCATTTGCACTGTGCAACTGAAAGTGCAATGCAATCTCATGTTCAAACACGTTTTAATATCTTATTACTTATTTAGATAAGACAATGAAGAATTTTCTTTATCTTTTTCAAAAAAAGTTGACTGCCTCATAATGTCTCGAAAAAATCATCGCCTCGATATAATTACAATAAATTTAATTTGACAATATCTATTTTCAGTCAATTTATTGAATTATACCACAAAAATTTCTATGTAAAAATCAATAAGTGTTTTTGGTTAATATCGCTACCACCGCTCCATATAGTCTCATGTTATCAACGCCAATGTGACTCACCCACATTTTATAAAATTATTTATCTCTATACACGCACATATATAATATTTTTTTTTACCAAGAATGCTACCACAATTTCACACGTGTTATCATCAGTCATCACTAGAATTATGTCATGACACACACCTTTTTCTAAAGTATCTAAATATATATGATATAATTTCTTTTTTATATGATGTTAAATCACAATATTTTTTAGAATCTTGATAATGAATTAAGTCCAATTTCACCATTCATTGAACCTCTTAAAATAATAGGGGTACAAACATTTAAAAAATCTTTGTATATTTTGGGTTCATGCTAATTGTAAATGTAAGAAGAACAAAACCCTCTCATTTCTCTTCTCTATTTTCTCTCTTCTCCCTTCTCTCTCTTTTTCTCCCACCGTCTCTCAGTTTCTAACGCTCACACACATAGCAACAGATCATCATCATCATCCACAAATCATCTCTTTTCCAAAAATTTCTCTCGATTTACAGGTTTTTGCAGCAATAATCCATCTAAAATCTCTGTTTATTCCTTGCCTCACTTGTACTCCATGTTTTTATATTAATGGAGCTCGAGGTTAAATTTCAATCGTGCTAATAATTGTGGTTTAATGCAGATAAGATGTCGCACAAGGTGGTGAGGGTACGACGGGCGGCGGTGGCGCCATGCATGACATGCCCCATTTGTAGCAAGCTCCTCCGCGAGGCCACCACAATTATTGAATGCCTCCATACTTTTGAGGGCTCATCTTGTTTTAAATTCCATCGATTCGTGATTTTTTCGTAATTGGGTGGTGGTTTTTTTAATTTTGAATTTATTTGAGTTTAATGATTCCCTTTTGACAAGGGTTTCATTAGCATCAGAGATTTGGCTGTGTGGATTGTGTGTTGATTATCTAGATTTTTTTTTTAGATGTGTCACTTTGTTATTTGTGATTTTTCAATTTTACGAGTTTGTAATTTGTGTGTGTCTCACGGGAAATTTATCTTTTATATATATTTGAATGTTTGTGTGAGCTTGATTTATTATTGAAATGTGTGTTCATACGAGTTGTGCGTGCGAATTTTGGTTAATTGATTGAAGGAAGAGGGGATTAACTAATCTCTTTATTTTTTTTGTTTCATTCAAGAAAACTAAGTTAACTCGCTTTAAATTATGAGAATTTCCTTTTCACCCCCACTCATTATGATTTAAAAATGGATCCAAACCTGAGGATAAATTTCAATACTTATATATTGAAGATTTTGGGCATGAAAAAAAACACTTCTACATTGTTGTGGTGTTATATTGAAAACAAATATCATCTTAAAACTTAGAATTGATAGGTAAGACTTTTGAGTTGTTCCCCAACAAGATGCTTGTTATATTTAGCAAAGATATGTAATTTTTATACTTATATTTGGTAGTTTGATATTCTATCATGCTGTGAATGTTATGTAGTTTGCAAGAAATGCATATACAAGAAGCTCTCAGATGAGGAAATGGACACCTGTCCAGTATGCCATATCGATTTGGGATGTTCACCTTTGGAGAAGTTGAGGTATCACTTCTACTATCTTCTTGATTTTTTCATATTTGATTAGTTATATTACATGGGTTGTTTATGTAATTATCTTTATTGTTCTTTCTTGAACATATGTATATACATGTGTGCCATGAAAGGAAGCAAAGCTTCATGCTTAAATGTCTAATCCTTAAATATATGCTCTCAATATTTTCATTACTTGGGTGAATGCTTATATGTATTATTTTTGTACCTATCAGTTTATGGGAATTTCTGGGTTAATTTGTAGGGAAATAAAATGGGATTCTTTGCATTATATTGATATTATGATACTTCTTTTATTAGGGCTGATCATAATTTGCAAGACATAAGGGGAAAACTATTTCCTCCTAAGAAGATAAAGGTGAAGTCCCCAGAAGCTGTAACAACTCATGTCACATTGGCATTGCCTGCTAAGAGAAAGGAAATATCTCTTTCATCATTGGTGATAAACACACAAAAAGTTTCACCCCATACAAACATTACTGGAAAAAGATCAAAATTTAGTGCAAGAAAATCATCAAAGGGGTCCACCTTTACAGTAGGAAAACCCGTTGAAGACCGACCCGAGAGCTCTGGATCACCCGAGCGTTCGAACAAATTTACTCGGAATATGAAGCAGGTGTGTATTATCAGTATTAGTTAATTAATTCAAAAGCATTAGTTGTTATAGTAAAAAATGATAGTCGTGAGTCAATTTGTATGGTAAAACTGTTTTACATAAGACCAACGCTTGTTGCAGAACTCTAATTCTGGTGGACCATCTATTCCTGATAAAAGAAGAAAGAATAATTCTGAAGCAAAACATGATCTCTGGAAACCCTTAACCTGTTTGGTTGAAGCAGCAAACCGAGATAAGTCTTCTAAGTCCACTACACATGGATCTGATGAAAATGAGGGTTTTCAAAGAAAATCTGAAAATAAGGAAAACAGGAAGAAATCTAAAGTTAGAGAGGAGACCCCTCCAGAATCTGAGAGGCCTAAAATGCTGCGTAAAACCCGTCAGAAGACACAAAATTTTGGAGAGTTTAAGGTTGCTCCCCAGGCCGTGCTCGATGCTGCCAATGCAAGATCAAACAGAAGAAACCATCCCATTTGGTTTTCGTTGGTGGCTTTTGATCAACAGTAAGCATTTTATGTTCAATCTTTATGAGGATTTTCAGTTTTTGGATGGTTATTTATTTATATATATGTGTGTATGTATCTCTCTACTTTATTTGATTTCTTTTAAAAAAAAATCCAGGGATGGAGGTGCAGCCCCTTTGCCTCAGATTTCAGCAAGTTACTTGAGAATAAAGTTAGTACTCTCCAGCCTTTGTTGAATGTGATGTTGTTCTTTTCATATTGTTATTAAATTGTCTTGTTTTAACCAGGTGGCTTAGCCCACCTGACCACTGGGCTCCTCATTTGAGTGGGAGACCCAAGTTCGATTCCTTTTGTGAATGAATTGGAATTATGGGAATTATAAGGTGGATTGGTGATTTTGTGTAGTATTTGGGTACTTGGTGTACTAACTACTAACAACTAACTTTGTCCGATAAAAAAAAATTAAATTGTCTTGTTTTAGCATCTAATAACATCGCAAGTTAAGTCGTGCAATATATATTTGGAATGTATGAACCATAATATTCTTCTATGCATTTTTGATAATATAATGTCTAGATTGCATTTATGCTCCTTTAAGGTTTTCCTTCACATATTTTAGAAGAAGCTGTACAAATTAAGGTACTTTTTGAATTATACTTTGGTTATAACCACATTGTCGGCACCTTTAATAGTAAGGTCAATTATATATAGTGCTTGTGATTCTGTAAAAAATTACCCCTTGATTTCTTTAAGCAGCTTTGACTTTAAATTTTGCTTCTCCAAATATCATTTTCATGCAATTTTTTTTATCAACATTGTTGGGGACATTTTTGTGGTATGTCTTTGTGGATCGAAAGTAGTCCTTAATAATTATTTTCCCATATTCAGTAATCAATTGCAATTTATCAACATATTCTTCTCTTTTTCATGCATGGTCACCCATTCTAGCTACCTTGCAATCTAATGTTGTTTGGCTAATTAAATTATATATTTTGTTGCTTGTTAGGCATTTGTGTATGCTATGACTATTCATGTGCATTATATGTGCAGAATATACATGTAATAACTTTAATTTTGATTCATAACAATTGTCTTACTTGTTTTGTATTCATTTTAGCTAAAACCATTCATTCTAGTTACTTTTAAAATTACAATTTATTTTAGAATAGAGGAGGCCAAAAGTTTCATACTGTATCTTTCACAAAACTTCTCTTATACAAAATAAATTTTGCAACTTGTTACTGATAAGTCAGGTACAAAAATGAAGTTTAAACTTTTGGCTGGACTACCTTAATGTATTTTTCTTATTGGCAACATATTGGTTGTATTGCAACATTTTGATAAATTAAAGGGAAAGTAGCCATTTTGGTCGAATTACCTTAATATATCTTCGTCATTGACTTTATCATGCATTCTTGCAGCTCTGAACTCTCTTTCTATGAAGACTACATTGTAATTTAAACTTTTTATCAAACAATGTTTTGTTTTCTGGTCAGATTTCATCTTATCCTTCTCTTAGCCCTACTCAAGCAATTTTAACCATATTGAAAAAAGGCATGAATTCAAATTACTGATGCTAGAAACATAAATATGTATCAAATGATTTTTTTACATGGATTATGTGGGAAGTAATTGACCTTATTTGTACTGTTTGCCCTCTTCTCAGGGATGGAAACATACCGATTTCTTTCATTCAAAAGTACCTGAAGAAGGAGTTGTCTCTTAAAAGTGAAGCCGAGGTAATGTCATTTCTATATTTAACCACCATTAACTTCACCAGTCTACCTAGTTTATCCATGAACATGTTTACTTTTAGCAAGAAATACTCTTCTTATTCAGTCTCTATTTTAAGCAACTTTAGACCTGCAATTGTTGTAAGACAAATACATATATGCATTAGCTGCACAGTGCAACTCAATTGAATTTCATCGAATAATATTAGTTGTACACCAGTTGCACGGTGCAATCGACACATCCAAGTGTTACTCTTCTTGTAAGAATATCCCACATATATGAATACTTAGCTTAAAACAAGTTGTCCTTTCATCTGCAACCAGATTATGTGATACTTTTTGGTGATCAAACTGTAGGTTGACATTAAATGCATGGGACAGACGGTCATTCCGACTATGAAAATGAACAATCTAGTTGATCTATGGCTTCAGACAACTAGTACAGAGAAAGTAAAAACAACAATTGGCTCATCAGGAAAGGATTTCGTGATGGTGTTGGGCTATGCTCGTAGATGTCCCGATTTTTAAATGTTCTTTTCATATTTTGTCCCATCAATCACATGTACTACAATAGTTGAAGTTTTGAATCCTATCTTTATGCACATTCCTTAGAGTACATGGAAGCTAATAATTTGAATTTGTTTCTAAGAGTAGCTTCTAATGTATGCTCTAAAATGTGGTATATATGTTGTAGCTCTAAGATTTATTTTATTTTTCACACATTAAGTTTAATATGGTTGGAATTCTAAATTTTTTTGATTTCATCCTATTTTACTCTTACAAGAGATATGACATAAAAGTTAAATGTACATTGAAGTTAAAAATAATTTTATTAAAAAATTATTTTGGTTCATTGAAAAATAATTAATGATAATTATAATGAAGAAACAAACACATTTAGGCATGGATCACAATTGGAATTGTGTGCTTGAGGTTGTGCAAGTGGTGGCAGTTAATGCGTATAGTCATTTGTGTTCACCTAAATTTTTTTCTATATACACATTTATTTATATATATATATATATATATATATATATATATATATATATATATATATATATATATATTTGAATTCTTGTAGGAATGGAATTGCTAATAGATTAGGCGTGTTTTGAAACAACTTAAAAAAAACTTTCAAAAGACTTATTTTCAAAGCTCCCTCTCACAAACTTTTAAAAATAAGTCTTTCGAAAAAAGCTTTTTAAGTGTTTCAAAACACACCCTAAATAAATCAATTAAAGATAAAAGTAAGTAGTCGAGCATCCTGTGATGTCTGTACTGAATCGTTCAATCACATTATTGCAGTTTTCGTGTTTTGAAAATTTTATGGGTATGCATAATATACTGTACTTACATCCTCATATATCTGTGCACCATATTTCAGCTATATATATTAGCCTGCAAGTTTCAATTAGTTTCAATTATATTAGCATGTTCAATAAAATCTAGCCTCTGAATATTTCAATTATATTTGTGCCCAGTTGCACAGTACAATTATTGCACACGAGGCTGGCTAATACTTGTGAATTTAATGCCTCAACTTATTGATTGAATAGTCACTGAAATCCTACCATGGATGAGTCTAATATCAATTTCAATTTTTTTTTTAGATCTTTCAATCCTTATGAAGGAAAAAAAGAACTAAAAATCAGTGCAACGCAAAACAACGTCCTCCCATAATTTTCTTCATGATCAATTTAAGTACAATAGACCTGTGTGCATCGTTTCTTTGGATGATTCTCTGAAAAAATTCGTTCAATTATTTTGTTTTAATCCCAAAAAAGTAATTTCTTCAACTCTATTGTTTTTTTATACTTATTCAAGTTGTAAATTTGTGTTGCTATTTTCATTTTATTTTTGATAATTTTGATGGGCATTTCTTATTGGCATGACAAACGCGTTATGTGATGAAATATAGGCGTTGCGGGCAAGCTGGTTCTAAAAGTTATTAATGATAAGGAGGGTTCACACTTTACAGCTTCACACACGTGTTATCACCTTAAAAATTCCTGACACACACACCCTTTTTTTTATTAAAGTATCTCATATATATTATATATTTTTTAAACATTAATTTAAATTATATTATTTTCTAGAATCTAGATGATGCATTAAGTCCAATTTTACCGGTCAGAACCTTTTAAAAATTTAAACTCCTCTAGAAGTAGAAGGGTAGGAATATTAAATTTTTTTTTTTTTTTTTTGACAAGAGAAGAAGTATTTTTTTATTCATGCTAAATTGCTAATTCTAAATGTAAGAACAAAACACTTCTATCTCTCTTCTCCATTCTCTCTCTCTTTCCTCTTTTGTCTCTCGATTTCAACTTTCGCCCCCGCACACAGTTAAATTGTGGAGCTTTAAAGCATCTTAATTTACAAAAATATATTGATTGCTCAATATTATTTATTCACTTAAAAAATACTAATTATTTTCATTGAATAATATTAATTTTGCAAGAGTTGCATCGTGCAACGGGTGCACCCAAATGTTACTCAATCTCATATTGTATCCAACGGCTAAAACATGGTTTAATATCTTATTGAAAAGACAAAGAAGAACTTTCTTTATTCTTTAACAAAAAATTGATTGCGTCATAATGTCTCGATAAAACCACAACCTGTCTTACCCACCTTATATAAATAACATCTCTTTCAATATATATGCAAAAACATGTACGCAATATTGCATACAAGTAATATGTATAATTATAAATTAATTGGACTTTATTTTTACTTTTTTGCGGATCAGGCGTGTCGGGTCGGGTTAGGGCTAATTGTTGGCGGGTCTAATGCTTTTTCTTCTTTTTTTTTGCGTCGCGCAGCAACCACATTCAGATTTCTTCTTCTTCCTCTTCTCTTCAGATTGCTGGCGGATCTCACGGGCTTTCTTCTTCCTCGCCTCTTCAGCCGCTCAATACTGTTGCCACTTTCCTCTTTGTTGTTTTGTAGGCGGGGAATCTGTCCGTCGTTCAGCCCTAATTTCTTGTCCAATTTAATTTTCTTCGATTTGTTCCGATCATTGGATGGAATCAAGTTGTTCAATTTGGATTTCGGTGTGGATTCTGTGAGAAGAAGAGAGAATATGTGTGTGGTGTTGGATTACTCCTTAGCAAAAAGTGTGTGCTAAAATTCAGATCCTTCTACACCCTTTTCACGTTGTTCTGTAAATCTGTAATTTTGGACTGAGGATTTTTTTTCGCGCTTGTACTGGTTTTTGTTCATGTAGTAACACTATTTTGCTCATATGGTAACACTCTTTTGTTCATGTATTAACACATTAAGTTGTTAATTTTAGACTGAGGATTTCTTTTCGCGCTTATACTAGTTTTGATCATGTAGTAACACGTTTTTCTTCATAGGGTAATAATTTTTTTTTTCATGTAGTAACACATTTTTTTTAGTAATATGTAACATTATTCACATATCGTCGTAATACTATGTGAATATTCATGTATTACCATATGAATAATAATGTGTTACGATGTGACCCATGATACCTTTATGAACATTTATGTATTACGATATGTTTTAATACGTGTTACGTATTATTTTTTTCTTTAAAATGATAATGTAATTTTTATTTCACGTAGTAACAGGGGCGGAGGGACTTGGAGGCCTTGGGGGGCATGCCCCCCAATATTTTTACATTTTATTATTATGATATATATATTATAGGAAATGAAGTTTGAAAGATAGTAGTGGATATTGGAAGTTGAAAGTAGGAACTGGAAATGGGTGTGTTTTACCAAGTCAGCACAACAACATATTACAAAGCCCAAAAAAATCAGCCCATTTATTAATATATAAATCGGCCTATATTAACGTTTTAAGTTTTTATTTTTATTTTTTGCATTTTTTCTTTTATATCCCAAATAAATTATAAATAATTTTATAGATGAATAAGGATAAATAATTAATATTTTTTATAAAAAAATGTCAAAGGTTCAATATCGAAATCAAATCCGTTAATTAAAAACGGCATTACAAATAAAATATGAATTTTTTTACGGACCATCAATTAATTTGTTATATTGAGAAGTAAATTTTAAAGAATTATGTAAATACTTAATTGTTGATTTTCATGATATGGGAGAGAAACCTTATAAATTTTAATAAAGTAATATATTTACGTATGAGATATTTAATCACGAACATTGATATATATTGATGCAAATATAAAATATTTAAATTTTATTATTGAAGATATGTTAACGTCGGACTATATTAATTGGCCCCCACTTCACTACTACACATTTAAGCTTGGACAGCTCAACTTGGACAACCCTTTTTTCAAACAGCTCTCCAAAATGTCCCATGGAGAGCGGTTTTATTAAAAAAAGACAAAAAGACAGCGGTTCATAACCGATGTGAAAGGGTAATTGGAGAGCGGTTTTGAACCGATGTCCAAGGTAAAGCTTGGACATCGGTTCATAACCGCTGTGCAAGTGTGAAAGTGTGTGTGCCTATATTTTCAGAGTGTTGTTGAAAATGTTGTGAAACATATAAAACAATATATGACAGCGGAAGTATAAAAACGCAGTGCAAAGGATTTTCCAAAATTGTGTATAGTCTATAATAAGACTATACGAACCTCATGGTTAAAAACTTCACTATAACAAGTAGTGAGATACACACGAACCTTTTACAAGATCCTAAAAGGTGTAGTGAAAAACCACACACCAAAAATCAATCTATTCGAACAAGTAACTAGTGATCTTATTCAACCTAAAACTTGATCTACTAAGACAAACACAATACTGATGGGAAATGTTGGTATACACTCGACCAGTATAAATAGACATAGCATCGACCCTCACACTTCACTCACGGTTGTGTCTCGGATGCTACTCTCTTAAGTTTGGAGTAGAGCAAATGGGATTTCACTTTAACTCAAAACTTGAATGTCGACCAATGCAGTCTATTTATAGACATTCGGACCAACTATTGTCCTATCCACTTGGTGTGGACAACCTTGAAGATCTCCTCCACTATCTCCATGATCTTGGTGTAACCACCCATGATCTTTCTATTCTTACTCCATCAATGCAACCACTTGACAATATCTGAAATTGTCTTCAACCTGCAATGTAGGAAACATAGAAAAACACATCTAATAAAACGGAGTCAGTGTTAGGAGAAAGGACAAATTTAAGATGCTGTGTAGAATGTTGTCCAACATCTGGAACAACATCCGTGCAACATCAACAAACTCCCCCAATTTGGTATTTCTACTACAACACACATGATGTTAAAAACAACATTGAACTTGTGTCAGGAAAGAAACAAATAATAGTCATTCATAGAACAACTACTATTTAACCAAATTATAATTTAAAAACAAACAACCAACACAAGCACTAAGTACATCAGCAGTGTACTTAGGCCAAAATATCCAACATAAAGTAAATGACATAAACATAAACCTATCAACTAATTGTCCATTAACAGAGTTCAAAAAGTAAATAGCAGTAAATAAAAGATTGCAATACAGAAAGGAATTTTTCAAGTGAAGTAAGGGGAAGGACTGGGCCATTGAAATGGCTGCATCTCCATAATCTGCAAATGCTCCCCCATACATCAAAAACTCCCCCTGTCTTGAATTTGTTCACCAGTTATCAGCTCCATATAGCTGATCAATGATAGCAACACTCTCTGGGGACATACTCTCCCTGTTAGGAGTCTTCTTCAGCTCATCATCAGTATCATCAGGGCTATCATCAACTGGTTCAGCTTCATCAGGTACAATTTGCTCAGCAGCAACATCATCATTCTGTTCACCATCAAGAACATTTTCCACAGCATCATCCACAGCTCTATTGACAACATCATCCACCTCTCTATCATCAGCATCAGCTTCATTATTCTGATCATCTTGTGCATCTGCACCATCATCATCAACAGCAGCATCTTCAGTACATCCTTCTCTCCTGCATGGCCAGATGGACCAGCTCCATCACCACCATCATCACCATCATCATCAGGTGAACCTCCCCGTGTTGGAGTAGAAAGCAGGTTTCTCCAGAAGGTTCTCTGTATGATCAGAGCATCTATACTTTGCTGGATGGATTAAATTTGATCAGAAATAAATGAATTTGAAAAAGTGACAGAAGGGATACCATCACACCTGGTTACTGTGTAGGGAATGTTGCCAACAGAATGGACAATATTTTTGGTTTGCTGTTCATTATCTTTCAGAGGTAAATCAACTACCCGGTTACCACCTTTCAGAACATGAGATATACCAAAACTAGGAACATAGCTGCTGATTCTCTCACCTCTTGGTCTTTTAAACTCTAATCTATCCAACATCTGACAAATCAGGCTTGGATATGGAAGAATGGTTCCTTCAGTGTGTTTACCAGCATATGACACAAGATTATCAAAGATAATATGACCCATGTTGAATTTATTCAAGTGTACAATCTTGTACAACAAGAATGCTTGCTCTTTGGTTAACACAGTGGAATTTTTGGAAGGCAACCAGTTTGAAACCAACAATTTATGCATCACAGAGTACAAAGAAGTCAGTTTTGCAGTAGAAAATTGAAGAGTCCATTCAGTATAAATTCCACCAGTTATCACAGGCATTACTTCCCCAATATCTAGTTCACCAGACTCATCCTCCATATTTCTAGTCTTTAGAAAAATGTTAATTAGCTTAGGGGAAATAATGACAACATTGTACCTGAATCTGACTTTCCCATAGTTTGCAGATTGCACATTTCCACAACTTTTCTTCAGATTAGCATAAAATTTGGCAACCCATGGCACATAATAAGGTTTGACATATTGAAGAGCATGCAGTAAAGACATACTCTTAAGAAAACCTATTAGATTGTTGTTGGGGTTATACTGAAAAATATGCTTTTACTTTGTATAACCAAACTGAATTTCTGTCTTATTTACTGAAATAAATTATTTATCACTGATGCTTTAAATATCATTGAATGTTACATATATTTACGGCATAACTGTTCAATAAATAGTACGTGTTACATTGTAGTTAATTTAGTGATACCAGATCACAGAAGATTAAATTAACAGTCTCTTGTAACTAAAAGTACGTTGTTCACGACCTAGATGGAAATGAACAATCCATCGTGAAAGGTTGAAGTGTAAGGCTTAGATTGACTTGTCTTGACCAAGAGATTACACTAGTGCATGACTGATGCACTGAATAGGACCTACAGGAGGATAAATTCTTTAGCACTGAATTAGGAAGAATTAGACCTCAGTGGTTCGTTATTTCTTAATCTTCGTCCCTTAAATAGGATCGTGTGTGGTTAGTAATTATTGCTTTGACTTATGACGGGTAGAGAATCAATGAGATTCAATACTTTATATCTTGGGCAATATTATTGGTCACATGCGATTGCTAAGATTTAATACGAAAAATCGTGTGCAAGTACGCTTGTTCGATTTGCCCCCTTGGGAGGTTCATAACATTTATCATACCAAATCTTGCAAGTGGAATTAGTTTCCGATATGGATAATAATGTTGAACCGTTCCTTGACCAAGGACAAAAGATATTAATTAAAGGGAATTTGTTTTAGTGGCTTGAATTAATTAATGGGCTGAATAATCTTAAACAAAGGAAAAAATAATTGAGAGCCATATTAACAGTAATATGGGTTAATATGGATAGTGCAATATTAATTATGTAGTGAGATTAATTAATATTTATGGACTTGAATAATATTGTGGCTCAATATTAGATATTCAAAGTCCATTAGAAGGTTCAATCTTAATTCTCCTAAAGGCCCCTCAAGTAGCCCAAACATAATGTCCAATAACTGAAAAAGGTGTTTAAAATAAAATAAATTATTGTTGCTAATTTTTTCCAATTTTTTCGAAAAATACAAATAAAAGAGGGAGAAAGATTTTGTTTGAATTTTGTTATGGAATGAGGATATGTATTCTTGGAATACAAGATTATCTCATTAAATTCAAGAAATCTCCCACTTTGATGTTTGTTGGAAATTTTCGAAAATAATGAGAAATGAAGATTTTCTTGATTTTCTTGAAAAGATATTATGGAAGATATGTATTCTTGGAATACAAGTATATCTCATAAATTCAAGAAGATCCAAATCTTGGAATCTTTATCCTATATTTCGAAAATACCATAACAATAAGAGAGTGGGATTTTTATGCAATATTTTAATTATGGAGAAAAGAATATATTGGATATATATTCAAGATTTCTTGGAGATCAAGAAAGAGATTTTCTCTCCCTTTTTCCTAGAAAAAAATCGGCCACCACCTCTTATAAATAGGGGATGAGTTTTTCATCCCCAAGTGCAATTCTATGTGTTGGAAAAATTAGAAATCCACAAAGGTGGTGCAACATAACTTTATTTTCCTTTTGTTAAATTGTTCGCGAGTTCCTACCACCGGATTGTTGAACAAGGATAAGGGAATACTTGAGAAGGTCTTTTGGTGTGTTCGTGTGAACGGGATCCATCTTCTCAACGGTTGTCACTCCGAGAGGTTAGTTCACGTAAACCCGTAGCAATTCTGCATGCGTAGGATTTATGTGAACTGTTTATATGCATGATTTGTTGTTGAATTATTATTTGAATTAATATAGGATTAATTCATGCTAGTAATAATTGTTAGAATTAAATTTGTATTTAAATATTCATCCCGAATAGATCCGGGCAATTAATTCCCCAACTTTTTCTCTAGCATTTGCTCGATGATCAAGCGAATCAGCGATTTGGGAGTATCGGCGGGAAATTCGTATGGGATAGGTTTTTGTACGGAAGAAGAAGATGATCCACCAACATTAGTGGAATCATAATCTGTATTTTGTGCGGCCATTTCTGCTAGTAAGTTCAGAGGGTTCGAGTTTTCAGGAGAGGAAGGAGTGAAAGGAGGGTTTTCTGCAGAGGAAGAGTTTGAGTGTTTGGATGAATGATCAGAGAAGTCCGAAGGGTTTGGTTTATCAGTCATCCCACCCTTTTTCTGTCCAATCAGATTAAAGCAAAGGCAATTAAAATAATGCAATGAGAAAAATAGAAGGGAAAGGAAGATAAGTGACCGAAATAAAGTAATAACATAAGTAAAATCAACAAACCTCGATTCCTATGTGCAACTCAAGATGTTTTCAGCATACAATGAACAACAACACAGAATAATTGAAATAAATAGAGAAGAGAGGGAAGTTTTTACACAAAAACCACCACAAAACCGAAACATAGTGGAGTAAAATAACCACCCACTAAGTTTGAGTGAACGTGTGATGTGTAATCAGCCGCCAAAAGCAATTTTGAAAAAAAAAAGAAACCATATCCAACTTAAATAAACACAATTTAGATTAAATAACATGTTTGACCACGAATTCAACTTAAGAAGAAATTTAAACAAATCATGTATGATAGATAAAGTTTGAATCATTTAAGGTTTCACAAAATGTCGGCACACATATATCTCAACACTTAATTTTGCATGAAGTTCATCATCAAAGTGTTGCATATTTTGAAAATTTTCTTTTGAACACATGTTCACATTGATCCACATTTTCAAAAGAGAGCATCGTAGTCGCGAGCTCCATGCTCCATAGTTACTCAATGGATTGTGAACAAACATGGATGTATATTTAATCACCTTTTGAAAAGAGAACATCGTAGTAGCGAGCTCCGTGTCCCATAGTTACTCAGTGATTACACATCTAAATTGTGTTTTATTTTCAATGCATTTAAGAGATATATGCCCAGGACTCTGTATCTAAACCATGATTCAACAATAAGATCATAACACTATTATTTAAAGTTCAAACATAAGCAAAACAGCAGATAAACACGTTATCAGAACCACAATGTTGCTTCAAATGTTGTGAAACATTTGTTACAACATCTAGTGTTTATGTTCACATATAGCAAAGACCAAGAGATTTTCTAAGTGAAGAAAATATCTCATTATCAAGGGCTTTTGTAAAAATATCAAGAAGCTATTTTTCAGTAGAAATGTATTCTAACTTCCCAATTTCTATCTCTACAAGATCTCTTATAAAGTGATGTCTTATACTTATATGCTTAGTCAAAGAATGTTGCACAGGATTCTTGGAAATATTGATAGCACTAGTATTATCACAATAAATAGTCAAAATACCACTTTCCAACCCATAATCATCAAACATCTTTTTAAGCCAAAGCAGTTGAGTGCAGCAACTTCCAGCAACAACATATTCAAATTCAGCTGTTGATTGTGAAACACAATTCTGTTTCTTACCGTGCTAGGATATAATGTTGTTTCCCATGTAGAAACATCCTCCACTAGTACTTTTTTTGTCATCACAATCAACTGCCCAATCTGCATCATTATAGTCAACTAAAGAGCAATTAGTATCCTTTGAGTACCAAATACCTAGATCACATGTTCCAGCTACATATCTTATAATTCTTTTCACAGAATTAAGATGTGATTCCTTAGGATTAGCTTGATATCTAGCACAAAGACAGACACTATACATAATATCAGGCCTACTAGAAGTTAAGTACAAAAGACTTCCAATCATTAATCTATACAAAGTAGGATCAACATATTTTCCAATCAAGTCTTTACTCAACTTTTGAGTTGAACCCATAGGGGTTTTCATAGTTTTAGCAGTTTCAAGACCAAACCTTTTCACCAAATTCTTAGCATATTTATTTTGAGAAAAGAAAATACCATCTTTAACTTGTTTGATTTGAAGACCTAAAAAGAAATTCAGTTCTCCAACCATGGACATTTCAAAGGTACAGTTCATTTCTTTAACAAAACTCTCAAGCATATCATTACTAGTTGAATCAAATACAATATCATCAACATATATTTGAGCAACCATGATATCATTCTCAGAATTTTTAATTAACAAGGTTCTATCAGCTTCACCTCTCAAAAATCCAAATTCAAGTAAGAAATCAGTAAGTCTATCATACCAAGCTCTAGGTGCTTGTTTTAGACCATACAAAGCTTTCTTTAACTTGTAAACATGATCAGGAAATTCCAGATTTTCAAAACCTTTAGGTTGTTCAACATAAGCTTCATCATCCAGAATACCATTTAAGAAGGCAGCTTTAACATCCATTTGATGTAAGTTAATGTTAATGAAACATGCAATAGCAAGAAGTAATCTAATAGATTCAATTCTAGCAACAAGAGCAAATGTTTCATCAAAGTCTATTCCTTCAATCTGAGTATATCATTGAGCAACCAATCTAGCCTTATTCCTCACAATATTACTAGATTCATCAGTTTTATTCTTGAAAATCCACTTTGTTCCTATGACATTAATATCAGAATTAGGTCTAGGTACAAGTGTCCAAACATCATTTCTTTCAAACTGATTAAGCTCTTCATGCATAACATTTATCCAATTTTCATTATCAAGAGCTTCTTTCACATTTTTAGGCTCAATTTCAGAATGATAACACTCAAAGGTTACCTGATTGCGTATGGATAACATGCAAACTGGTCTTACAAGGTTATTGATATGAATACCCATTCTTCTTCTAGTTTGTACACCAGTGGTAGCTTCTCCAATGATCTGATCTGATGGGTGACTTTTCATTATCTTTGTTGAGGGAACCAAATGTTTTGGATACTGTAAATCTTGTGACAGATTTTCAGTATTTGAACTTTTGGGTAATGTTGCATCAGATGTTGATAGAACATTCTGATTCAGATCAACATTTTTACTATCTTCAGTGTCATCAGTATTTCTGGATACTTCTATCAAATCTGATATATTATCTTCAACACTTTTACCTGCAAGACTTGCAAGTTCATCAAATACCATATTAACAGATTCTTGCATTGTATCAGTTCTCAAGTTGTAGATTTTATATGCCTTACTATTCTTAGAATATCCTAAGAAAAATCATTTATCACTCTTAGAATCAAACTTGTGCAACTGATCTCTATCATTCAAAATGTAACAAACATAACCAAACACATGAAAATATTTCAAATTTTGTTTCTTGTTATTTAGAATCTCATAGGGAGTACAATTACTACTAGAACGAATATAGACTCTATTCACAATGTGACAAGCAGTATTCAAAGCTTCAGCCCAGAATTTCTTAGAAAGACTTTTTGAGGTTAGCATAACTCTTGCTATTTCTTGCAAAGTTCTATTCTTTCTTTTAGCAATTCCATTTTGTTGAGGAGTTTTAGGTGAAGAAAACTCTTGCAAAATACCTTTCTTTTCACAAAAATTAGTAAACAAACTGTTTTCAAATTCTCTTCCATGATCAGACCTTATCCTACTGATCTTTAAACATAAAACAGTTTTAAACCTTTTGTAAAGAATTTTGAACTTCGAAAAAAATTATCGATTTTTTCTTTTAGAAAGATAACCCAAGTATATCTAGAAAAATCATCTACAAGAACATATGAATACCTCTTTTCACCTAAACTTTCAGTTTCCATATGAATCAATTCACAACACCTGTTTGTTGTACATGCTGACAACATTTGATGTGTTGTCCTCACTTGCTTACCTTTCTAGCATGGTCCACAGATTTTTCCCTTTTCAAAGTTAAGATCTGGTAAACCAACAACAGCACCTAGTCTATGTAATTTCTGAATACTTCTGTAATTAGCATGACCAAGTTTTTGATGCCACAGGAAAATATCATCTAACTTTTAAGACTTTTACAAGTATGATTTGTACCAATCAAATATCAATTATCAGCAGATCTTTTGCCAGTCATTAAGCAATCATCATTTTTATCAAACACATAGCATGAATTCTTGTCAAACTTTACATGTAAATCATCATCACATAACTGACTAATACTAATCAGATTAGCAAGTAAACCTTTTACATGTAACACATTTGTCAACTTTGGAAAACCAGGAACATTCAATATTCATTTTCCAACAACATTACCTTTTGAACCACCACCATATGTAACATGACCACCATTACATGATGTATAATCAGATAAATAATTAAGTTGACCAGTCATGTGTCTTGAACAACCAATATCAAAGTACCAAGATCCAGGAACACATGTTTTCAAGGATGTGTACACAACATTGCATGACATGTTTTTATGAATCAACTTTTTAGTGTTGTTAACCTGTTTTATAGGGTGTTCAGTTTTATCAGGTAAAACAATTCAAGCTTTTAAGTCTCTTCTTAACTTAGAACAATATGATTGAATATGACTTACTCCAGCACAATAAAAACAAACATACTCTTTAAACAAACTATCAAATTTCTTTTGTTTACCTTTCAAAGATTTAGGCAAAGAAGTTCCAGCTTTTACAAAAGAAATAGGTTCACAGGATAAAGGAGTATTTTCAGAAGTTTTCACAAAACCAAGTCCAGCATTATCAGATCTACCAATCATTAATGCCTCATTCAATTCAGTAGTGCTTGCAGAAAACTTTTTAAAACTTAGAGTAGTGCACTTAAGTTCATCTTTCAAAGAAGAAATTTCCACATCTTTTTTAGTTAAAAGAACTTCAAGCTTCAAAAGATTTTCTTTCAAATCTGAATTTTCTAAAGATAAGGAACTCAACACCTATTTTTGAGTTTCTAAATCAGTTTTAAACTTCAGATATTCAGAGTCACAATCAGCAGATTTTGATGTTTCAGCATTCAGAATAGTTCCAGCAAAACAGTTAATCTCAGAGTTATATTGACTGAATATTGTTTCAGATGTTGTATGAACATCTGAATCTGCTTCAGACCAATAATCATCGAGATCATCGTCAAATGTATCATCATAAACTATTAGCACTTAGCTCACATTTACTAGAATCAATTGCATCATCTGAATCATCACTTAAGGTAGCATTAAAGTTCATTTTCTTCCTAAGCATAGTATTAGCACATTCATTAGCATAATGACCATATCCAGAACATGCATCACATTTAACCTTTTTTCTGCACTCGGGATCATATTTGAACTTGTTATCCTTATTGAATTATTTAGGTTGATTGAAACTGGAAGACTGACTTGGAACAAGCTTTTTATCAGAGGGAGAAGAGTTTTGGTTAAATTTATCCTTTGATTGAAATTGACCATTTGGTCTTCTGAACTTTTCTTTTAGAAAAGATTTGAATTGCTTAGTGATAAGAGCAAATTGTTCAGAAATATTTTCCTCACATATATCAGAAACATCATCATCATAATCAACTTCAGTCACATAAGGATGTTTACCAACATTATTAGAAGTTTCACCTCTAAAAGCAAGTACTTTCTTGTCTTTATCTTTCTCATGTTTATCATCATCTAACATATTTGAGTTAATCTCATAAGTTTTCAAAATACTTATCAACTCATTTTAACTCAATAAATCAGTGTTCTTAGCCTCTTCTATTACACATATTTTTGCATCAAATCGTTTAGGAACAGTTCTAAGTATCTTATTAACTAACCGAGTGTTGGAAATTGGATCACCAAGTGAGTGTGACTCATTAACAATCTCACTTATCCTTTCATTGTATGATGAAATGTTCTCATCATCTTTCATCTTCAAGTTTTCAAACTTGGTTCCCAACATTCTGAGTCTAGTTCTTCGAACACTTTCCGATCCTTCACAATATTCCTGCAATATATCCCATACATCCTTAGAAGAAACACAGTTAGATATCAGTTTAAATATAGAAACATCAGTAGCAGTAAAAATCGCATTAAGGGCTTTAGAATTGAAATTGGCCGATGTGCATTCATTATTGGACCAATCAATCTCCCAGTTGACTTGTGAATCACCATCATTATCACCAACCGTCTTTGGTGGATTCCAACCAGACAACACACTACGCCATGCTCTCTAATCTATAGACTTAATATACATGCACATTTTAGGTTTCCAGTATGGGTAATTTGATCCATCCAAAATTGGAGGTTTTAAAGAAGGAGTTAGTGGATATTTCATTGCAAAAACACACTTTAAACACAAGACCTTTAACTTAGTGTATCAAGTTTATGGCTCTGACGCCAACTGAAAGTGTGTGTGCGTATATTTTCAGAGTGTTGTTGAAAATGTTGTGAAACATATAAAACAACATATGACAGCGGGAGTATAAAAACGCAGTGCAAAAGATTTTCCAAAATTGTGTATAGTCTATAATAAGACTATACGAACCTCATGGTTAAAAATATCATTATAACAAGTAGTGAGATACACATGAACCTTTTACAAGATCCTAAAAGGTGTAGTGAAAAATCACACACCAAAAATCAATCTATTCGAACAAGTAACTAGTGATCTTATTCAACCTAAAACTTGATCTACTAAGATAAACACAATACTGATGAGAAATGTTGGTATACACTCGACCAGTACAAATAGGCATAGCATCGACCCTCACACTCCACTCACGGTTGTGTCTCGGATGCTACTCTCTTAAGTTTGGAGTAGAGCAAATGGGATTTCACTTTAACTCAAAACTTGAATGTCGACCAATGCAGTCTATTTATAGACATTCGGACCAACTGCATTGTCCTATCCACTTGGTGTGGACAGCCTTGAAGATCTCCTCCACTATCTCCATGATCTTGGTGTAACCACCCATCACTACAACATAATTTACATTATGTAACACCTAAAATATGTTACTTAATAGGTATAATGTGTTACTATAGCAAATAAGCAACACTTTTAAGGGTGTTGCAATTGTTAATGCTGTCTAAAGTCTAAAGTAACATTTTTTATAGCTTATGTATCACTTTAAAAAAGTGTTACCATCATGTAACACCTTATGGTAACACTTAAAAAAATATTACTATTTTGAACTTTAGGTAACACATTTTATTAGAGAAAAATTATGGAAAAAAATGAAAAATTGAAGTTCCTTGGGATCGAACCTTGGTCCTTGAGACCAAATAACCTAACACTTACCAACTAGGCTACTCAATAATATCTTACACATTTTGGATATTAATTATACTTAAATACGTTTTTTTCGTTTTTTATTTGGTTTTTTTTTTTTTTACTTTCTTTTTTTAAAAATAACATGGATTAATATAATATTACGTTAATTCTTGATGATCCAAAAAAAAATTCACTTATTATTAAAATAAATTTAAAAATAGTTTAAGTGCATTTTATGTTATATTTTTAAATAAAAGTATAATGTTGATTTTTTTATTTATAATAAAAATAAATATTTTCCCGTAAGGAAAAAAAATATAATTTTATTATGTAATAAATTTAAATGATGTGAACATAATTTTTTTAAAATATTATAATTATAAAAATATTTTATATATTATTTACTAAGATAATATATAATATAATAAATTATTTTTCACAACAAATTTACATAAATGTAAAGCATATACTACATCCGTCCCATAAATATATGCACACCTACTTTATTGTCGAGTTTTTGTGAGCGAGTTGTTTATTAGTATTTTAAATGATAAAGTAATTTTTAAAGAGTGGTATTATAGATCTACCTCTCATCTATTGCATGCATCTTTAAAAATTATTTTATCATTTCAAATACTAATAAAAAACTCGCTCGCAAAAACACGCGAAAACAGTAAACGTGCATATATCTTTGGGACGGAAGGAGTATTATATTTTAAATATATTAATTATATGTATTATAAATAAAGTATATTTATTTAAATAGTTAATACAAAGTGTTATTAAAATATGATACATAACTAGAAGTGTTACTTAAACTGTTACTTATGTTAAAGTGTTACTTAAATAGTGTTACATTTATTAAAGTGTTACCTAAGAAGTGTTATGTATGTAAAAGTGTTACCTAATAAGTGTTATCTATGTAAAGGTGTTATCTAAGAAGTGCTACCTATTTAAAAGTGTTACATATAAGTGTTACATATTAATAAAGTGTTACATAATATATAAATTGTAATAGTGTTACCATAATTTGTTGCATAAAATAAATGTGTTACAATAAAATGTTACATAAGGTCAATTACGTTGTAGTGCATGATCTTTTTATTCTTACTCCATCAATGCAACCGCTTGACAATATCCGAAATTGTCTTCAACTTGCAATGTAGGAAACATAAAAAAACACATATAATAAAACAGAGTCAGTATTAGGAGAAATGACAAATTTAAGATGTTGTGTAGAATGTTGTCCAACATCTGGAACAACATCCGTGCAACATCAACAAAGTGAATTAATATTTTTTGTTTTATTTTTTTGTAAAGCTTGTATTTTTTATTTTATTTTTTTGTTTTTGTAAATTCTTTTTAGGTATAGTTCAAATATTTTATTCTTTAAATTCTCGTGTTATTTCTTTTTAATATTCGTCTTATATAATGAGATTAACACAAACTCTTATGTAAAACTTGTTTATAATATTAAATTCATACTATTACACTTATGAACTTGTATCACTATTAATTCTTATAAATTAATACCTATAATATTTAATATTCTTATAAATTAATTCAATTTTGTCTAAGTATTACTTATTTAGATAGAAAAGTACTATTACTTGTTTAGATAGAAAAATATTACTTGTTTAAATAGAAAAGTATTACTTGTTTAGATAGAAAGGTATAACTTGTTTAAAAAAAAATATTACTTGTTTAGATGAAAAAATATTACTTGTTTAAAGAAAAATATTACTTATTTAGATAGAAAAGTATTGCTTGTTTAGAAGGAAAAGTATTACAAGTTTAAAAGAAAAAGTAGTTTTTTTTTAAAAAGTACAAGTAAAAAGGTCTTAGACAACGGTTACTATTATTGAAGATATGTTAACGCCGGGACTATATTAATTGGTCCCCCCCTTGCCCAAGATCCCGGCTCCGCCCCTGCGTAGTAACACATTTATTTTCTATAAGTATCACATTTTTTCATGGAGTAACACATAGATATAGTAACACACAAAAAAAAATTAAAAATTATGAACATTTATGTGTTACGATATGTTTTAATACGTGTTTCGTAGTATTTTTTTCACGTAGTAGTACATTTTGTTTCTATAAGTATCATATTTTTTTCATGCAGTAACACATAGATGTAGTAACACACAAAAATTTTACAAAAAAAAATATTTTAAAAACTATATGCTCAATAAGGATTGAACCTGCAACCAAATATATTAACAATAGACTTAAACCACTAGATTACAACACATATTCAATAAATATATACTTCTATAAATATATATTCGTCCGCCATAAAGCCCACAACCCACAACACTTGTCCGCCCCGTGCCCGACCCGCGTCCCAACCCGTAAATTTTTGATTAAATTATCTTAATTATGATGTATTGTACATATTAAAAGATGCAATATTTTACAAGACACCTACCCATATATATATATACATACACACATACATTTTTAAATATAATGTTAAATAGTATATTTCTCTACAACATTGTTAAATCCCAATTTTTATGAAACATATAACACTCTTCATATAAAAAAAATCGATAAAAAATGCTATCACATACACGTGTTATCACCTCATTATCTTTTAGAATGTTGATAATGCATTAAGTTCAATTTTACCGTTTGTCAAAACTCTTAAAAATTTAAACTCTACTTTAAATGGTAGAGTACAAACATTAAAGGGGTATTATATTTTGGGTTCGTGTTAGTGTTTTACCATTTAATCCTCAACAAAAAATAACTTATATTGATAAACAAGTTTCAAATTAAACTCCGTACAAACAATAAATGTTCAATTGATTACGAGACAAAATTGATTTCGAGACATAGGGAGTAATTTTTTTTTCAATAAACATTACCAATTATTATCATTTATCAATACTAGTTGTTCACCATTTGCATCGTGCAACTGAAAATATTACACAATATCATGTTGTATCGTGGGTTCAAACATGTTTCAATGTCTTATTACTTATCTAAACAATGAAGAATTTTCTTTATCTTTTAAAAAAAAAATATGTTGAATGCATCATAATATCTCGAAAAAAATCACCTCCTTGATATAATTACAATAAATTTAATTTGTCAATATCTATTTTAAGTCATAATTTTATGACCATAACACTTTCTACGTAAAAATCAAGAAGTGTTTTTTTTTATGATCGATATCGCTACCACCGCTCCATGTAGTCTCGTGTTATCAATTTCAATATTGTGGCTTACCCACCTTTTATAAAATTATTTTTCTCCCCCCCCCCCACACACACACACAATATATTTTTTTGCCAAAAATGCTGCCACAATTTCACATGTATAATCATTGCTTGAAATTTCTGACACGCACAACTTTTTCTAAAGTATCTAGACATATATAAAATAAAATCTAATTAATATGATGTTAAATCACAATATTTTCAAGAATCTTGATAATGTATTAAGTCCAATTTTATCATTCATTGAACTTCTTAAAAAATATAAACTCCTCTTTAAATAATATAGTACAAATACTTAAAAAGTTTTATGTATTTTGGGTTCATGCTAATTGTAAATGTAAGAAGAACAATGCCCTCCTCTCTTTCTCATTTTCTCCCCCACTCTCTTGATTTCACTCTCGTCTTGTCACACACAAAAACCGCACTCACACATAGTTCATTGAAGCACAAAGCGAACCACATTCAATTTCCCCCAAACACCTCTTTCCCAAATTTGTCTCTTGATTTACAAGTTTTTGCAGCACTAATCCATCTAACACTTTATTTATTCACGCCCCACTTGTACTTCATGTTTGTTATTAATTGAGCTCGAGATTAAATTAATTATTTCTTTGCTTATTAGGCATTTGTGTATGTGATAACTATTGATGTGAATTATATGTGCAAGATATACATGCAATAACTTTAATTTTGATTCATAACAATTAGCTTACTTGTTTTTTTTATCCAACTTAGCTAAAACTATTCGTTCTAGTTTTTTTTTTTAATTGTAATTTTTTTTAATAATATAGGAAGCCAAAAGTTTCGAAATGTGTCTTTCACAAAATGTCTCTATTACACAATAAATTTTGTAACTTGTTACTGATTAGTGATGTGTGAGAGTGAAGTTTAAACTCTTGGCTAAAAAAAAAGATGTATTACTTATCGTTCTAAGAAAAATATACATGATATTTCTGACAATTAAGACATATTTCGCTTTTATAAGAATAATAAATCTTGAAAGGGTTCTTTGTATATCGATTTTATTTTTGCACATGCTTCAATTTTATAAAAAAAACTATTTGACCCAATTCAACTCGCACAAAATCAGAAATTTTCTCTCCAACCAAAATTATTTTCTCCTTGAAACCCCCGGTCATGTTTCAAGGATCCTTCATTCTAGAGAATACATACATTATCAATCAGAAAGAACATCCATTCGATAATGTCATTTTTAATTCTTTCTTATACATATTTCGACCAATGCGAGTTTTGGTGTTGCCTTTGCACTAATTTTTAGGAAATATTCGTCTGACTCGGTTCGATCCGCATAAGATCCACGAATTTTTCGTTCTGTTTTAATTTTAACACATCAGTCATATTTCACGGATCATAAATCTATAAAATATTTCATATAAAAGTTTATCTTCAAATTGATATTGTCCACATATTTGATATTCTAAAAAAATAAAATCTTATTTAACTCCTCTTATAAATATAAAAATATTATTTTCCGAACCTAAAAATAAAAAAGGTTAAAGAAAATTGTTTAGGAACATAAAGATTAGCACAAGTGCATTTTAACTATAATTATAATAATCTAAAGTTGTCCTGTCAAAAAAAAAAACTAATCTAAAGTTGTTGTTGTTGTTGTTTGTTTTTATTATTATTATTTTTTTTTCAAATTTCCCCCAAATGATTCCAAGTGAGAGTTTTGTGATGAATTTCAAATTCAAGCGCAGATAGTTCAGTTCTTGTAAAGGAAAGAGAAAAATTGAAAACAACGTCGTCCATGGTTTTCTTCATGACAATTGAAGTCGAGTGAAATCTGAGAATTTAAGTCAATCTGAAAGTTTTGCGGATTTATTTCGAGATCTGATTCAGCGGAATGGTGTACATCGATTCTTGGGACGATTTTCTGGAAAAATCCGTTCTATTATTTCGTTCTAATCCGGAGAAAGTAATTTCTTCAACTCTGTTTTTCTTTTTTAAATCTATTCAAGTTGTAATCCTGCGTTGCTATTTTCGTTTTCTTTTGGATAATTCTGATGGGCATTTCTTATGGGTATGACAGACGCGTTATGCGATGAAATACAGGCATTGCGACGGCAAGCTGATTCTGAAAGTTACTGATGATAAGGAGGTATAATGTAGTATGATTCTTTCGTTTTTACCTTTAATTACTTGTGCAAATTTCTTGTTGACTGTTGAGGGCTATAATCGTGGGTCTTATTTGTTTCACTCTTGATGAATTTATGTGGAATGTGATGCCATTTTGAATTGGGTTTGGTTATTGAATCATGTTAATTCTCATTGATAAGATTTTGACAAGGTTTAACTAAGGATTTTGGAAGAACTGAAAACCTCACTTTGAATGGTTAGAATTAGAGGCTGGGTTTATTCTGCTTGACGCCTTGACCCCAAGGTACCGTACCGTCTCCAATTAAGAGAATACTCCTTCATCATTCTTTAACATCACTTGTTTCAAATTCTTCATAATACTTAAACATCTCTTTGTGTGTGTGTGTTTGATTCTTTAACTTGCAAATTAACTTATTGCACATGCTCAAGAATTTTTCATGTTTTGTAAGGGAGACCTAGTTTCCATTAGTGTTTGGCCTAGTGATTTGTGGGTGCATCATATTTTCATAGACAACAACTTGTATGTACTAGGTGCGTGATGCAATTCATGTGTATTTTGAAAAGGTATTAGTTATTTTACTTAAAAAATTAGTCTGTTAGTATTAGTTATTCTCACTGAAAAGTATTGGAGTAGTTGTTTTACTAAATAGTGATAGTTGTTTATGCACCATGCAGCTGGTGTACAAAAGTGTAACTCATTGTCATATTCTTTTCATTACCCATGATAAGTATCTCATGTCCCAAATAAATAATTCTCTATATGCATATCACATATAACCTTCAGAATATAGACACAGTTTCCAGCTCTCCTTCATGTCGGCTTCTATACTTAATCCAGCAAATTATCTGCACCTAAATTGCCTTTCTTTTACTTGCTTAACGATTTTCATTAAGCTTATGCTTCCTTTAATGCATACTCTGTTGCCTCCATCACCTGGCACAATAATAAGCATGCAACATATATTTTTGGCCTTCCCCTTTTCGAACCTCTATCTAACAGCCTGCTATATATGATAACCAGCTGATTATTGACCTCTGGAGAACCAATTTTATCAACATCTTTCTCTTTCATAATTCAAAGCTCAGAAACACAACATATGTGTGCATATTTTGAGTAACACTCTAGTAGGCTGTGATTTGTGTTCTCCTGACATTTAGTAGGAGGTGGTAGTCTGTGGTTTCCCTGGAAGGTATAATGAGATTTTCAAATTTTCTCAAAGTTTCTTGTACACCAGTTGTAAGTGCAATTGTACACAACTAATACTTTTCAATGAGAATAACTAATGTTGTTCAGTGAAACCAACTAATACTGTTTAAAAAATGCGGTTGAATTGCACGGTGCACCTGGGGTGCACACAAGACTTTGTCTTGTTTTTATTAATTGCTCTTGTGTTCCCCATTCTAATCACAATGTCTATTTTATTTCAGCGAATCACCTTCTTTTCAGTAATACGGCTAAACACCTCCTATACTAAGCCAAGAGACATGGCTATTTCAATGCTGCTCTTGGCAATGCTAATTCATTATCATGAACAGTATTCATGTCTTTGGTTTGCCTTATATCTTGTCTTAAAACTTTTGAATGCTTCAGCAGTTAGATTAGCCACTTTACTTTATATTGCATCTTATCCTGTTAAAAGAAATTAAACTTGTTGGTCCTTGAGGCTTGAGCTATGTGGACCATGCCTATAGTTACTCCATAATACATATCCGAGCTGTTCTTGTGTAAAACTGTTTTATCGTACAATTGGTTCACAAGTGTCACTTTATAGTATAACAACTTATACTATCAAACTAATAATGCAAACCAGATGCATAGTTAAACTGGTTTACATAAGACTATGCCTACATATCATCTTGGTTGTAAACTTTTAGGATTGAATACATTGCTTCAATAGATTGTAATACTCTGAGATATGGGTTATCCTTGTTCAATAGACTAATGATGCCTCTTTGCTTTCTTATTAGTGTATCAAATTTAAGACAGATCAAGCACTAGATGCTAAAAAGATGGAGAAGCTCAATAATATATTCTTTACTCTGATGGCTCATGGGCCTGAAGGTATTCTTTTCACTGAGGCTTCTCTCATCCACCACATGAATATGTGATTTTATCTTTTAATGTATCATTTGTTTCTGGAAAGACCATATGATGATGTTTGTTTTGGGTTTTAAAATCAGGATTTGAGTTTTGAAATTTAAACCTGGTTCTTGTTCGGGATTTTGTAATACGGTTTTAAAAAACCACCACTACAACACCTATAAACATACTATCAGTCTATCACACACTCCATTACAATCAATTCTCTCCCTCTACACTTAAATATATTTTAAACATACCACATCATCAAATCATTACAATCACACTCAACGATAATATAATAATACAACTTCACTACTTCAGTCACAAACACACACACACACACGCACCTTACTATTTATCAGGATTTCGAAAGCCTTTTTTTTTTAAAAGTCTCTTAAAACCCAAGACAAACATCACCTAAGGGACTGGTGATGAGTTCTTTTTAATATGCTTTAGCCAATTGTGTCCTGTAGGAAAATTTTAGATAGTCACTTGGATGATTTTGGTTCATGTCATTTCATGATTATTTGGATCATTTCATTTTTTGATTAGTTAAGGAGAAAGCAATGATGAAATCTTGAAAATTTTAACTGTGTGATTTTAGTCAACATTGATAAATTAACCAGTGTTTCACTCCCTCATGATGCCCATGACATTATTGTATGAGTTTGTGATACAGCACATTATTGTCTTATTCTTATTTGTTATTAACGTTGGCCCTTTTAGTTTTTAGTTCTTTGATAAAACAGACGTGGACTTTATTGCTTGTGGGCTAGGTTAGGTATAGGATTTGAGTCTTATTTATATTAAGTTGTTTTACGTTGGCAGGTCTTTTTAGAAAGATTATTGTGATATTAGGCTTTAAGCTGGGCAGGAATTATACTTAGGAGAACAGCTTGTTCTTGTTGATTTTACGTGATTACTATTACTATTCCAATTTAGTTGTTTCTCGACCCTTGCCTCTTATCAACTTGCCTGGAGAAGTCCGTTGCAACTTGAAAAATTCTATGTGCAGGGATTTCTTAAGCCACATTATTTATCATTGTGCTTGTAAATTTGGTTAGTATGAAAAACATCTGAGTCAGTCATTTAGTGGAATTGAATACTGACAAGAAACATTTCTCTGGAGACAAGCTAAGTTGCAACCATCTACTTCTTATTGTAAGAGCTCTTTTATTTCCACAGACCACTTCTCCCCTGCCAAATAAATGTTGCACAAGTAAAATAATAATGACAATAAATTCATTGTGTACATAAGACCTCAAAGGGAATAAATCCTCAATAAGCTGAGTCTAGAAAATTTCAGAACTTAATTCTAATTTTCTCATGCTATTCATTTTCCAAAATTATGGAGCCTAACGTTGCATTCAGGTTTATTTCTTGTCATTATGGGTACATTTTAGATGTCTTGACAGTGGTTGATGGAGAAAATTTCAACCATTAAAGCCTTGTCAGTGTTATCTTATTATAGTTGAGAGTGGTTTAAAAATTGATATATTGGGAGATCAAACGTAATATTTCTGAATATAATAAAAAAGATTCATTTTGTTCTTATCACTATGGAAAATGAAAATTGGAACTTTTCTGTGGAAGAAAGTTTTCTCATGCATCGACCTGTGAATTTATCGCAGGTTCTTGATTTGAGATCATAATGAATTCAGAATTTTTGCATGTTTTTTCCCCCTCTTCCAGTCTTCCTCGTCGAGACTATTAAGTCTATATAATCGTCTTTCCAGTTGCTTTGACTGACTTTTGTTCCTGTATCATCAAAAACATTTGATTTCAGTTTTTGGGTACATAGAGGTACTTGCTTTCTTTACATGCATATAGGATAACAATGGTAATAGGAGATTTCATCTAAATTAGCTTAGTAGACTGATGTTCTTCTGTTCAGGGTTTCCTCTTCTCCCAATTTTGAACTTTAGTTAAATTTAAGGCAAATACTTCTATGTACCATCTGCAACGTGCAACTCAAGTGCATTTTTGAATGATATTAGTTGTTTTACTAAAAGGTATTAGTTGTATTCACATAACAATATTAGTTATCCATTTGTTGCACGGTGCAACTGGTTCAACCAAGTGTTACTCTAAACTTATATATGTTCTCTTTATTCATCGATATATTCATGTTTTTTGCCATAAGTTTCGAGTATGTTTTTTACCTTCCCCTTGATGATTTCCATTGTTCAATTCCATCTTCCATGTATAATTTCATATATATGTGTGTATGTATTTATCTTCCTTTTGTTTTTTCACTCCTTCTATTTACAGCATCAAATTATTGTCCTAACTGTTCTAATCAGGTCTTCTTATTCTTTTTCAGCGGATATATCCGGAGTTGGTGGAAAAGAGCAGATAGAAGCTCAGCCATCCAGAAAAGGACGGGGAAGGAAACAATAGTACTTCAATTATCTTGTCTACCTTTGGACCAAATCGCAGAACCGAAAACGATGTTACAGAACACTTCTTTCTAATGGAAAAGAATTTTGGCACACTGTTTCAGTTCTTTTCATCTAATGTGAAAACTGTGTTGTGAAAACCATCATTCTAGCTTATTCACCAGTTACTCTTATCTCTCCAAATTTTCTATATATTTATAGATCATACCATCATATTTACCTTGTTGAAATCTCTGATTTTTCTTACCATTCATGTTAAAAGTCAAAACCCTACTCAAGTTCTGGTAAGAATTGATTTGTCCATTACTATTCCCAGGTATTTTCTTGTTTTCTATTTTGGTCAATCCTTTTTAATTTTTTTTACCTTTTTTAATTGAGTGTGAGAAAATTAATAGGTACCCCATGCTAGAATTTGGTTGAGATTGTCCGGAATGCAGGTTTTTTTGCATGATCAAGTCCTTTTCATGGGACAAAATTTTAGGGAGACATACAGGGGAAAAATACTCGAGTGAAATTAGTCTCTTTTGTTTTTTTTGTTTGGGGTGAGGTGATGTCAGATGTGGGGGGTTTGTGTTTAATTAAAGCCTGATTTTGTAGTACCAAATTATTAGGTACGTGTGGTTGTATCTAACTTTTCTTCTATCACAAAACAAGTTTGGATACAATGGAAAGAGGTTTTTTTTATTAAAAAAAATGGCTCCTTACATTGCTTTTGCTATTGAGAGACACGTGCAGTTGAGCTATCAATTTTTTTTACCAATTAATCGAAAAGACCAAAACTCACCGTCCATTTGAGTTGATTGCACCTAAAAGTTTTGAATTTGAGATTTAGAGAGAAATATATTTTTAAATCTAAAATGTATACCACTTGGTCAATCCTGGGCGGTTAGTTGAGCTATCAATTATACTTTATAATATAAAATGTAGTAATATTTTTCGTTAAAAATGTAATACTATGTCGTCGTAAAAAATATTTAGTCTTATGAATTATTATTATTCTCAAATTGATAAATGAATTATATTATATACTAGGAGTTTTATCAATTCAGGGCCTGAAAGATATGAAATTATCAATTCTGGGCCTGAAAGATAGAAACTATCAATTCAAGACTTATAAAATTTAAGGCTATGTTTGGCACTAAAACCCTAAACCCTGAACACTAAACCCTAAACCCTAAACGATGAACCCTAAACCTTGAACCATGAACCTTAAACTCCCTGAACCGTAAACCTTGAATCGTAAACTCTAAAAATAAAAAAAATAAGAACATAAAATAAGGATATGAAATATAAGTGTCAAACATGACCTTAAAATGTGTGAGCCTCAAATTGATAATTTTTATCTTTCAGGCCCTGGATCGATAGTTTTTAATCTTCCAGGCCTTGAATCGATAGGAAAAATCTTTACGGTCTTAAATTGATAATTTTGTCATCTTTCAGGCCCTGGATTGACAATTTTCCTATATATTAATATATTTTATTCTGCATACTAAAAGATACTACTCTCTCTTTCTTTTTCTTTTTTTATAGTTCAAGTCAAAATGACGTGGATTTTAATGATAAAATTATTTATTAGTATTAAGAGAGGTAAAATTGGTTTTTGTTAAGGATGATTGGGCCCTTTTTGGAGAATGAGATAAAAAAAAATAATTTTTAAGATGATTATTTTGAATAACTGAATGCAATACACTCGATCTTATGCAAGTCTATATTATGTATATATACATGTTATTCTAGACACTTTTCTCAAGTATTTAAATCAGTGACACAATATTTGCACTCTGCTTATCGCTATGAGTTTGGGATGTAGAATTTTTTGAGAGACTTACTGATAAGTACAATTATTAGATGTCAAAAGGTACAATTTTTTCAAAACTTACTAAAATATGTACAAAATAATTGTACATAGACATACGCATTTGCACATTATATGCAATTTCGACTGCATACGTATAATAATTTTGTATCTATTAGTAAATTTAAAAAATATATATACGTATTAATAATTTAATTAAAAAATTTGTATCCTAGAGTAATTATTCTGAATTTTTTATGTCGCATTTTCTGTCTCTCTTCAAAAATATTCTTATATTTTACACTCTATTTAGATGGATCTATACTTTCAATTTTGCAATTTTATTTCCATTAATACGTATAGAATCATAGTTATTTCCAATGGAACTTCATGATCTATATCTTCTCTTTTTCAAGTGATATTTACAAAAAATTATAATAAAAAGTTGAATGTGAAGGACCCTCTCAATTATGATTATGGAGTAATCTGTCAAAGAGGAAACTTTAACGGATCCCAAAGAGCAGATTTGCCTTTATATATATGCTTTATACAAATGCAAAAAGTAAAGTATAGGCCCTGAAACTACGTTAAATCTCACCTTTTCCCTCTTCTCAATAACTAAAGTTCCAATTATTTTGTTTCAAATTCCTTTTTATTTAAAATAGAATTGGTCGTTATCAATGTATACGTTACAAAAGAAAATTTTAGAACTCAGATAGAATTTAATTACTTGTATGTTCTGCTTTGAGATGAAATGGCTACATCAAATAGGTTACAACAAAGTAATAATAAAATTTATTTAATTAAATACAAAGAAAAATCATTATTCTTTTTATAATTAGTTCTTATAAGAGGAGAATATACATTTTTTTTACTAAATAAATTCAAACTTTTGTATAAGATCTCGTGATAAACTTTTAGTTATGTACATACAATCACGTAATTAGAATCTTCTAAAACCTCAATGAAGCTCAATTTATTGTTTGTAAGATATTTGAGCTTTATAGAAAGAGTAAGCCACCTATTAAATTTATTTACAATATGAAATTTATATCATTATACTTATATTATAAAAATATTAAAAAATTGTCTACGAAATATTTTAATATGATTATATTTCAATATGTCTACGAAATTTCCAATAAAAATAGTTTCGTCCTTAAAGAGTAAAAATTGTCTATGATTTGACTACGAAATATGATTTGACTTCAATCGGCGCCACCAGGCATCGGCGTGGCCGCGGAGGCGCTTCGTCACCAGAGCAACATGGCTGTTGGTCGGGACTGCCTTGAAATCTGCGTGCTCTTCACAGGTTTGGAGCCACTCTAAGTAGACTGTTGGTACACTGGTTCCATAAAATTCTGGGATTTTTGTGGGTTGGTTACGACCGTGTTCATGGCGACCCCCAACAGGGGGAATTTTCTGACGACGGTGGGGCTTTGGGAAAGCCGAAACCGTGTCGTGTAACGTCGTTTGCTGGACACGCAAGGACTGGACAGATTGGGTGAGAATCGCAATTTGTTCTTTCAATTTCTTCATCTCCGGGCATTACGACGAGGAGGCATTGAAAGGAGCGTATAGTGACTCTGGATACCAACTGATGCAGGGAGAAGCGTGAACAAACGAACAACCTTCTCAATCTCCGTTGATTCCCATAGGAATACCGGCAAAGAGGAATAATACGAGAAATCACTCTCAATATTTTCAATTCATATTCAACTTTAACTGAATGAAAAGGTTACAAGACTGACTCTTAAATAGAAAAACTCTAACACTAATTACAGAAATATAATAAATGCTAATAAATTACATTAATTGCTAATTTTCTAATTAAATCGTGATTATAATAAATCAAGATCGCTATCACGATCTCATCTCCATCATATAGGCATTCTCATTCATAGGTAAATTTATTTGTAAGTCATTTTTAAACTACAAATATAAAAGTCTACGAAAAAGTAAATTGTCTAGAAAAATAATAAATGTGTAGGCAATTTATTCATTGATAATTTATATGTATACTAAAATTCTAAAAATTTGTAGGCATGTCGTAGATAATCCGTAGCTATTTGAAAATTTTAGTAGGCAATTTTTTTATTTTTTTGTAGTGTTATAAACTAATATCATAACACTTATTAACTGATAAAATTATACTTATAAATTAATACTATAATATTAAATATTAGGGGTATTAGTTTATGGAATAATAATATTAATTTATAGGTGTACTAATTGTATCAATTTTGATACTATGAACAAATTCTATTTAAGTGGTTGTGTCATAGAAATAAGGAATATAACTTTGCATTAATTAGGGTATAAACCTTCTAATATCTCATAAAATTTTATATAAATGTTTGTGTTAATTTTTAGATGAAATCAATTATTGAAGCTAAAAAGTGAATCTTGGATATTATTCAATTAATGTATAATGACATGATTCATGAGATAATGTTAAGTAATCAATATCCTTCCACTAATTACTTGACTTGAGCAATCTTATCTTGTCCTTTCTCTTTTTTCTTATTATGTTTGGTAAATTAGTTATTCATCCAATAACATTGTAAGTTAGTGGGTTTAACATTGTTAATGATAAGTTCAACTGTTCAAGCTATTTGTTTAGTAACATATATAATGTTGTTTATATGTACTAGAATTTTTTAACATACATAATACATACATGACTATAAGTAATTTAAACAAAAGTTTACGTGTGATGATAGTCGAGATGACAATAATCTTAAGTTTAATTTTAATCGTATATTCAACCATATGTAAGTATACTTTATCAAATAAAAATAATTAAATACAAATTCAACGCATGCTCCGGGAACAAATTTGGATTGTTTTCAAAAAAAAAAAATAAAATAGTGTACTATGGACCTATGATCTTGAAGATCTTTAATATGGTACAGCTGGCCACTTTGAGTTTTGGAGTGTCACTTTCATTAACACCTCTCCTCATATAAAATTCCCCAAACTTTGGTAAACGTTCTTAAATGGCCGAATTCATCCCGAGATGGTAGCGATAGTTTAGTCATTTTATATAATGAAATGCCTATTGTACTCTTAATAAAATAAATTATAATTATTATGATATTATTTTCATGAAAAATATAAAGTAATTAACAGTGTTCACCTCAAATATCATTGCCCAACTTGGTTATGCATATTTTTTAAATGAAAACTTGTTTAAGGTATTTTTGTATCGTTTTAATGAAAAGTTATAATAATAAAAGTGTGGTGCTAAGTTGGTAACCTAATATTTTGTATGAATTCTGTAGTACTTTTGTCCTTATACATTATTCTGAATTCGGTTCCACCCTTCACTTTAAATTGTTGTTTTATAGCTCTTCAATGAATTGGTTTATGGAGTAAATCAGTCCATATTAGCCACTAATCAATTTTTATTTTACATAACTGTAGGTCCCGGGTTTTATGTGAAGCGTAAGTCTGAGGGAGGGTGAATAGACTTACGAAAAACTTTTTTCGTCTTGAATCGGGTGTCTTTAGCAGATAGCCCGATCAGAGTCGAAATGAATCGGTTTGGTTCGATAACCAACTTCTTCAACGCCGGAAAGATCGGTTCGAATATCGATTAACGATGTCTTTTAAGCTTTAAGTTTTACCCGTGTGAAAAACCGGTTTGTATAAATCGATTCCAAGTTTTATCTTTTTAATCGGATGAAAAAATATCGTGTCCGTCGGATCGGCTTGGTGCTATCGATCTTTACTTAGAATATGTATGCGCTTTAAGATTGTGCGATGTGAGAGCGGTTAATCAAAGCAAAAAGGCACACAAAGATTTATAGTGGTTCGGACAAACCAAATCCCACGTCCCACTCTTCCCTTTCACAAGGGGCACCAACTTAACCGACTTAACCGACTGACTTAGTTTAGTGTGTTAGTCCAACACAAGACACCAACAGATGTTTTAAGAGTTCTCACTCAACCGATCCTAAATCAAGACTAGAAACCCTGGATCGAATCTTGCTAAACAACTTATCCTAACTTGGGGTTTGGGTAAGATTGTTGAGGTTCAACTATGAAATCTTTTCTTGATATAATGTTTTACGATAAATAGATGAAAAAGATTTCTTGCTAAGAACTTATGGGATGAACACAATAAAATAAGCTTGTTGTTGTGTTCTTAATGCGGAAATCGACTATAGTTTGAGCTTCTTGATTATGTTGTTTGTCCAAGCATTTTGGTATATCACTCAAAGTGTGATCCCATATTTATAGACCTTGAGATCAAAGAGCCGTTGGAGAGCAATTTGAATCTCACTATTTTAAAACTTCAGAATTGATGTGGCGTGCTTTTTGGTGTCGTGAATGTATATTTTTTATAGCCGTTTGAGAGCAACATCGAATCCCGCGAGTATCGCCTCTGTTCATACGTGTTTTCCTTATTGGATGGAAGCCTTGCTTTTGTGTTGTTCCTCCAACTAAGGTTGGTATTCATCTTGTTGGGATCGCAGACGTATGATAAGATGAAACATCGATTTTCATCTTATTTGATCCTCGATCAAATTAACCGATCGATCCACTGGAAATCTTCCGGTGCTGTTGACTTAGCTTCAACAAATTTTGTAGACCTTCCTCGGTCTTATCTTACGAAGTCATCGATCTTCTAGTATAGAGGTTTGAGCTTCATGACTTCCGAAATCGACTAGATCGATTCGATCGATCTTCCGCTTTGTTTAGCGCTCGCCTGGCTTTGATATCGACTTTCTTCCGATTCTTCGATTCGACCTTTACATATTGAGTTCCCCCAATATGTGACCTATCTATTACATCGCTTTTTCTATACAATCATTATCAACCGGTCTCCTATAGCAAGAATGTAAACATCGATCCCTAACAGTCCGATTGGTCTGTATTACATGTGTTTTTGGAACTTTCATCAAAACTATAAATTTCCCAACAATTTCCCTTTTTGATGAAACCAAAACACTTGAAAACCAAAACAGTTGATAAGTATAGAACGCCAAAGAGCAAGTCCGGAAGACAAAGAGATTTTGTCTTGGGATCGAAAAATAAACTTTTCATTTAGATAAATTGATTACATGTTACATCGTAAAAGTTTTTGTATTTAAAAGCAATGATCCTACGCGTCTTACGAATCTTCACTCCTTGGGCTTGTATCCTTCCGCATTTCTCTTTGGTCTTGTGGAACGTTGAAAAACGATAGAGTTTCCATTTGACATCGGTTATGCGACTTGATCGATTATCCGTGATTTGCTCAAGATGTCAAAGTAGAATCTCTCAAATGCCCGGTCTGTCATTAAATGAGCCATCCTTCTTTTTGAGTATATTAATTATACTCTTGGCGGGGAATATCTTTACATTTATAAGCTTGGCTTCATTTTCCGGATACTTGAAAAATCCGGATATTTATTCGTAAACGGTTTGAACTCATCATCCGGTGATTCTTCTTTTGGAACAAGATCAAGGACAAAAGCATCTAGAAGCCATTCACTTCGATCTTATTCCATTCCTCAAACCTCTTGGCGTGTGCGGCAGGTTTTTGGTATGATCTCCGTCGACTCTTCTTTGCAATGAGGTTACGTGCGATTTTTCCAATCGATCCTTTCTTAGCCCTTGATTTGAACTTCTTTTTTCAACCCTTCTTACCTTGTGCAGTTTTTACATCCTTCTTTTCTTCTTGATCATCCATACTTTTGGACAATTTTACTGGCTAGCTCCTTATCACCATGACCGATTAGTTTATGACTTTTTCTGATTCGGTCCGATTTTTGATGTCCCAAAGACCCGCAAAAATTGAAGCTTTGTCCATGGGCCTTATCTTACGATGTGTCATTGGTTTCTCGAATCCTTCCCCTTTTGGTTTGATCAAAAAGTCATGATTGAGTGGGAAGTCGAGACCCAAAGTTGAGACAATGCACGATTTAGATCATTAGCGAGATAAACACGAAGTTTGAGTCTAGATTACGAACAGTTATGTCGGCTCTTTTTTGGCGATTTCATTTGGCCTGTCCAAGAAATCATTTTATCAAATTTCTCTTCCGATAACTCGAGCCTTTTTTCGATTGGCGTCGGAAAAAGAAGATTGATTTTGATCCACACATTTCGAATGTCATCAATTTTTGTAAGTTCGGCAGATATGGTGGTCATGGATTGGGAGAACCGATCTCGATTGCTTGATTTGTTTGAGGCGGTTTGTCTCGATCGATTAAGACTCCTCAATCTCTTCTTTTTGGAGATCTTTGAGACAAGATCTGATCTCTTGTTATCGGGGTGGTGATTTGAGATGTAGGAATTGGATCCATCACTTGATCGAGGTTCGATTGTTTTGTGCCTCCGGTTTGGTAAAACAAAGACCGGTTCCACTTTTATCGGCGACTCCGGCATTCACCATTTCAAAAATTAAATTTTTTCTTCTTCCGGCAATTCCAACTTTGGATCGAGCTTTCAATATCGGATATGAGCTCGGTGGTGATCCCACTTTGGCGGACTTCCTCATGCTCGAAGTCAAAATCTGCGAACTCATCCCTTCACCCATCTGTTCAACAAGTAAGATAAGATCTGAAAGCTTTTTAATTTTTATCTCTCCGGTGAGGATCTCCATGACTTCTTCTCTGATGGCGGGATGGGCGACCCGTTGTGGATCGTCTCATCAATCTCGTTCAATTCTTAGTCGACCATTTTTCCAAAATATGGTCTTTGTTGATCTGGATAAAATTATCTGTCCAATTTTTGGATGAGATGTGGAAGCTTCGGTTGTGCTTGAGTCGGCGGAAGTTATTTTAGTTCGACTGCGGGTTGGTTATTGTTTGTAGTGCGGTTATGTCTGGTTCGGAGGAATTCATGGCGGTGAACTAGCCGGTAGAGACATGCTCGGCGGCCTTTAGTCCGATGGTGAATCGGCTTGAGGTTGAGGAGAAGTAGATTTATCGAAATCGTTAAAAAAAAATTGAGAAGCTTGCTGTCGATTCTGTTCTTTGTTGCAACTAGCGCTTTTTCTTCTTGATCATCTTCTAGTGCTAGAGTCGGGTAGGTTCTTTTTTTTCTTTGGCCTCTTCTCACAATATTCACCGTTTTCGTTTTTTTTTTATGGCGGCTTCTTTGCTTTTTTTATTTCTTGATTTTTGTTGAGGGGCTCCTTGTCATCGTCCGGTGGCCCGTATATAACTGGTTGATGAGAGAAGGCATTGTAGGACTTTCCATTAAATTCCATTCACCGGTTTGTCTTTGAATATAATCGCAACCTTGTTGAGTTCTTACTCTCTTTTTGAAAAAGACACCTGGATTCATTGACTCCAAATTTTTTCGTGTTCTTGGAGCAAGATGGCTTTTTCGAGGAAGCCGTGCCATTGATGTTCGAGCCCCATCAATTATTCTTTGCCATCTTTGTACATTTTGGTGATGTGAGAGCATCTGGCTAAATGAGATTCCCATTCTTGACGAATGTCAAATGCGATCTGTCTTTCTTTTGAGCATTGGCAATGAATCCGGGTATTCGATGTTTGTTCTCTTAAGACTCCTCTCTGATTTCTTCATCCTCATTCTCCCTTGTCACCGGGAAGAAAAAAAAGTGGAAACAGACGAATGTCATTTTGTCGGGCGATTTCTTCTCCTCGATTATTTATCATCGTGTTCGTCTCCGGTTTTTTCTGTATCCACACTCAAGTAAGAATTGAAGTGCTTCATCTTGCATCACTTTGGATTGCGGTGGAGCGAGCAATATGTTTCGATCCGAAATTCTTGAAATTTGTTCCACCTCCATGGATTCGAATCCTCATTGGTTCCAAATGGTCAACGAACTTATCCTCAAAGATCTTAGTTTTCATATAATTGCACATGATCTTTCCAAGTCCATGAGTGGCCATCTACAGTGAGATAGACTCATTAAATTTGTGCATAATCAATATCAATATCATTCCGGAAAACAAAAGGCAATGAAGCATAAATTCAAAAACAACTTTTTGAAAACAATGTTTTTAACGGAAAGAAAGATTCATCATTAAAACTTAAAAGAAAATATTACCAGATTCAAATTTTCAGAGAAGATTTTGAACTCTAAGAAATCGCTTTTGAAACGTAGAGAAAATTTGAAGTTTTTTCGATTGAAAGTAATGCAAGTTTGTGAAGTAGAAAAACTCGTAAGGTTTGATGAATCTTATATAGAAGGAGGGGGCAATAAGACAAGATTTTGAAGATCAATCGTTTTGAAAAGATTATGACGCTCCAGATTTAGCGGTTTTTGATCGTAGGGTCGAAAAAAACGCACGTACAAAAAAACTTTTGGATTTAAAAAAGCACGATCAAGTAGCGCTTAATACATGTACCCCACGTCCGCATTAAATGATTTGCAGAGTACACGTCACAAGGATAGTAAATGTAAAGGCAAATAATATCGAATCGATCCGATAAATAAGTAAAGAACAAGAGAAAGGAGATTCTGGTTGATGATGTTGTAATCGGTCAATATTACTTGTCAATGTTGATTCCACTTGTTGATCTTAATCATTCTCTTAAGCCTTAAGAAATTTCCCAACCGATCCTTTCAATTTATCTTACTCCGGTTGCTTCGATTTGTTGAAACTTCAAATTAGGCGATCTTTCCTCGAAATACGTCTGAATTCCTTTTGATCCTCCTTGATCGGTTGAAGTTCCCCCAACCGAAACATTTTACTATTAATATATATTTATTGGAGTTTCAAGCTCGGTGATCTTCTCTCATCCGATCATGCTCGTAAGTAATCGATTTTGGTTGACCTCATCCGATTCTTTTTTCAGATTAAGCCAATTCTTGGGATAAGTGTTACCTTAGTCTAGAGTAGTAGCTTCTATTCCCTTTGTAGCGTGATTGACATGCGTAAATATCGCCCAATCTCTCGATATGTCAATCAACCGTAAATTTATCCAATTATCGATTGATGATTTCTACACGCTGTCCTTTTGATGCAAATTTCTGATAGGCTTCTTGAGATGGAAATTGCATTTGCATCCTTGCTTGGCCTCTATAAATTGGACCAATGTTTTACACAAACTTCACCCATTCACCATACTTATCTTCTTTGTAAGAATCATGTATCTTGGTGAACCCTTGTTTCCTATTGAGACTTAAATGTACTTTTACACCCTTTTATATGATTTCATCTTCTCAAATCAACCCATTGCATCCCTTATTCTTTGTTTTCTTCATCATCTTTGATTTCACATACGATTCTTTGCAAAGCTTCTCTACCACCGTAAATATCTGCTTTATTTGTAACCGAGAAGACACTTCTCCTAACCGTATGCACCTTGTGTGTCTATCCTGGATGATGTAACGAAACCATCGACTTGATGCGGTATAAAATATCAAAGACATGTGCCCATGAGATCGATGACCAACTCTTTGGCACACGTGCTCCATTCAACAATTTGGAGAGAGCCCTACTACTCCTCCTTTTAGGGCTCGAGCTTAAGAATCTGTCTAATGCCGCTCTCACTTCACTTGGAGAGTTCATCGGTTTCTTGGCATGGGATTATTTTTCAGCCCCCCCCACCCCTTAAGTGGGAAAAATGAGAAAAGTCGATTTCATAAAATCTCTCTCTCCCGCATTAACACTTAACTAATGAGTTCGGGTTTGGGTTTGGATGCGAGTTTAGGGTTCTAGGTGTAGGATTTTGGTTAACATTTATGTCTTGACCTCCGGGTCTTCTTGTACTTGTAACTCGTAATGTAACCTCACCTTCCGGGTTTTTATCAATGAAAAGTTACATTATTTCATCGTTGTGTAAATTCACCCTTTTTATTTTAGCTCTTAATCTCTGAATCTTGCTTGTTGAATATCATTAAAAACGAATCACAAAAAATACTATAACCAAATTGATTTAATCGATAATCCTTTAAACCGAGCATTTTCCTTAAGTCGATAAACCTTGAATCGAACGATTCCTTTTTAAACCGATAGACTTTAAATCGATAAACTAAAATCGATCGGTTCCTTTGGATCGAGTAAGCGTGTAAAATCGATCTATTTTTTCTTATCGATCTCTTGAGATCGGTTAAGATACCAAACTCAATCGATTTCTCTCGATCCGTTAGTCTCTTAACCGCCTAGTTCGAGAACATTCCATCAAACATTTTTAGGTGACATTTCTCCAAGATCTAAAGTCCTAGCTCATTGCATAAATCTCTTCGATCTCACCTAGTGGCTTGGTTAGAATATTTTTACGATATATCGGTATGAATCTTTTCCATTCCGATATTCTTCTTTTTCAACGTGATCTCTTATGAAGTGGTGTCGACATCTACATGCTTGCATCTTGTATGTAGAACTTGATTACGAATTGCAATATAAAGACTATTTTCACGAATATAGACGTTCTTAGCTACAATGTTGTAATCCTCAATTTTTGAAGGCGATAGGAACAACGAAAAAAATTGACCGCCATATATTCTCCTTCGTTTGTTGATGTCGCATGGCGATGTTCCGCTTTTTGAAAACCACGAGATCGGGTTACTTCCTAAGAACCGACATGTTCTGAGGTTGATTTTTCCGTCGATCTTGCAACCTCCATAATCGAATCGAAATACCCACTAAGCTCTAGATTATCATCGATGGGTAAAATAAACCAAGGTTTATTGTTCCTTTCAGATACTTAAGAATCCGCTTAGTCGCTTCTAGGTGGTCGATCATTGATTTTTTCAATTAAAAAATACACCCATCTGCCAAAGATATCTCGTCCACCGGCAAATGGTATAATAAAAGATCCAATGAGAGCCCTATATTCCTTCCGATTTGTTTTTCCGACGCCTATATCATCTGGATCCATCTTGAATCCAGGTCATCATAGAATTTTTGCTTCCTTACTATTTTGAATTCCAAACTTAGCCAAAAGATTCCTAGTGTACTTTTGGCGAGATGAATATCCCTTCAACTTTGTTTAACTTGGAGACCTAGAAAGTAATTCATCGACCCATCATGGACATCTCGAATTTCCCTTGCATCGGTTCTTTGAATCTTTCACATAAAATTGTTAGGAGATCCGAAGATGATGTCGCCCACGTAAATCCCGAACCATCGAAATCTTCTTCTCCATCTTCTATTCCGAATAAGGTTACATCCTTTTGTTCCTTTAGTGAACCCACTTTCATCAAGAATCGAGAAGTGTATCATACCGAACTATGAACTGTTTGAACCATAAAAAGAGCTTTTTCTTAAACGATACACTTGGTTGCCCTTTTCAAAGCACGGAGGTTGTTAAACATAAACTTCCTCCGCTAGTACCCCGTTTAAGAAAGCACTCTTTTACGTCCATCGATACCACGATGAACCTCTGAAGCATAAGCGTAAGCGACTAAATAATGGCTTCAAAGCGGCGGCCGGTGCAAAGGTCTCATCGTAATCAATTCCTTACGATTGTGAATACCCTTAGCAACAAGTCTTGCCTTATTTCTACGGTGATAACATTTTTCTCATCTCTCTTGTTCTTGAAGATCCATTTCGTGCCAATTACGTCTTGATGACTGGTGCGTCTACTAGTTCCCAAACTTCATTTCTCTCGGCTATTCCGCTCCTCTGCATGGCTAGAATCCGATTTAAAAGTCTTGTAATGCTTCCTCGATTGTAGTTGGTTCCTTCATAGACAGATAACAAAATACATGCACTTTTCACCAAATGTCTAGTTTTAATTTTATCGAAATCTCCAATTATCGGATCCAGTTGGATATCCGTGTTATCGAGTCATACAATTACGATTTAAATCGGTTTTGAGAACATCGTCCGTTTACGATAAAATCTTATTACTAGTGATTGGGAGTGGTGCGAGGTTATGGTCCACTTGATAAGAACAAGTCTCGGTGATGTTGGAATCATCATATCTTTGATGTCTTTTCGTGAGAACTTCGGTTCCCGAAGCCGGATGGTTCGGATTCTTCTCGAAATTTGAATCGGCTTTTTCATCGACAGGTTATTCGTACCTTAGGATCGATTGATCCGGTGAATCACTAGATCTGGAATGTAAATTGATCTGATTTACGATCCTTTATCCTTGATCGTTAGGCTATCCATTTTCAAATATCGGGTTACGGTAGATCGGTACTTTGCTTGACGGTTCTTTCTCTTGATCGAAGATGCTTCATCAAAAGGCTACATGGGGTGTTTCTTCCACAACTAGGGTTCGCTTTTTGTAGACCACAGAAGGCTTTGCTAGATGAGGAATACCAGAGAAATATACCCTCATCGGACTTGGCCTCAAAAGTCTTCAACCGACTTTTCCCATTGTTGTGTATGAACACTTGCACCCAAAAACATGGAAGTAAAAACACGAGGTTTTACGCCCTTCCACAGTTCATAAAGGGTGTTTTGTAGTGACACAATATTTGGACATCTATACTGCGTATGGCATGCAAGGTTGATTATTACGCCTAAAACGGTTTGGTATCGCATGTTCACTAACATTGTTCGAAAAAGCAGCTTCTTTGAGATTCTGTTTCTCCGTTCGGCTACTCCATTACATTGTAGCGTCCTCGTGGTGATGTTTCATCTTTGTATACCAAACTTAAGCAAAAAATCGTTATAAAAGAGTTGAAATTGCATACCTTTATCCGATCCCGATTTTTTTTGCCGACACCCTTCTCATTTTGTAATCTTCTTAGTAGCTCGGTATCTTGGTTGTCGCCTCATTCTTCTTATGTAAGAATATAACCCGGTAAACTTGGAATAGTCATCCACGACATTACGAGTGTATTTGGCGTCCGTTGAGATAACCGTGTAATCGGTCCAAACAGATCCATATGAAGGTTGCGAAGATTATTGGATCTTTGGTCCGGAAATTCCTTTGAATGAAGCTTTGACTGCTGTTTTCCTTAAAAACATGTCCGATCCTTTGAGAACACTTCATTCGGAAGTCCTTCCACTAGAGACATCCTAGCTATCTTATTAAGAGTTTTAAAGTTCGGATGGCTCATTCTTTTGTCTTGCCAGAGCCAACCCGCTACTTTTTGGAACTCTTAACAATCGGGCATGCATTTCTTGGACAACTGCTCCAATCACCGTAGATCGTCCCTTTTCTTGAACCCGATAAGCAATATCTGAGTTGGTGACTCGATTCTTGATAGTGCATTGATCAATCCGAGAACTCAACACCCAATCCGGCTGTCGCAAATGTGAAAAGAGATAATAGGTTGTAAGGACCTTCGACAAAGCGAGACTCCGATTACTTGTACATCATCATTCTCTAAGGTTAGAACCCTTTGGTATAACCAAAGTTATCATCACCAAAGAGTACACGCAAAACTTTCGTTCTATATGTAGGCGAGAGGAGATGTTTGCTTCAATCATGTGCCTTGAGCATCCACTATCGATGTACCCGGATAGTTGTTGCTTGACACCTCCTTTGTTGGCCGACCCACGAACAACCACCAATCGAATCGGGCTTTAGGTACCCTTTCGGATTGGGTCCCGAGGGTTAGGTTTGGATTTATCCATACAAACGAAACACTTCTATTGTGATCGGTCGGTCAAAGGCCCGATTTGTCTCCCATACTGTCAACATAATCATACTTATCCTCATATGCTTTTTCGATTTGTATGATTACTTGTGTGAACCTTGGATGACTTAGAAGACTTATGATTTATCTTTTTCGGTTTGTCTTCTTTTTATCGATTAGGTTCGGTCGCAGTGACCCTAAATTTCGACTATAGGGTAAAGTACAAATTGCTACCATCAAAAGATTCATATCCTTTCGCATAGATGGTTTTCGCGATTTACGCGAAGCATGCTTATTAGGCGGTGACCTTGGTAGGTCTCAAATTAGACTTCCTTTTTGTAGGTTGTCTTTTTTCGATTCCCCGATCTGTTGATCGGGTTGAGGTCTCTCTTGAAAAAGATTCTTCCGTTGATTCCTCGGTGATGCTTTACCAATTGGGGTCCATTTACATTTCCTTTCGGTTAGGCACTTGCCTTTACTACTCAATCGGTCTCTTACCCCTATTAGATACAAGTTTAGCTTTTGGTGTATCTTTTTTCGAAATATCCTGATTACACCTTTATAGATGAATCGGTCGGGGCTTTTGAGGATGTGGAGGGTTTCTCATAGCCAAGTCCCTCGCTATCAATCTTTACTCGAAAATAGGCGTTTATGTCTTTAACGGTTTGAGATGATTTTGAAAAAAACATCTATTTTCTTCGCAGATTATCCTCGGAGGATTTAGGACTTTCATGCATTCGGAATAGCTCATCGAATTTTTGCTTGCAAGATTTTGAAGTCATCGACTTCTTTGTCTGTTAATTCCATCTGTTCTTTGATGCTGCTTTTCTGATCGAGCTTTTAACCGAGAATTTTAAATTCCTCGGTTACCTTGGCGATTTCGGTGATCTAAGTTGAAGGCTTTTTCCGAGATCATTTTCTTTAGCAAGGCGATTATTTCTAGTCCTCGACTTATCATTCTCGAACTTCCATGCATAAGTTTCTCTCTTGCATTGGAGATCTTCAAGCAATTGCTCACGAGTAAGCTGCGAGTCAATCTCCCCGGGTGTGCTAATGATAGCGGGTGTAGAAGCGAACAAAGGGGTTTTGGAGGTTACCTCGGACTGTCCTCCACTGCCATCGAAGGGAGTTCATCATCGTCGGCGAATATCTCGGATCTTCTTTTTTCATAGAGTCGTGAAGATTGATCGGCGAAGTCTTCTCTGAGGAGTATCCGGAGTCCTCGGAGGCGGATAGGAATCGTCATTCTGGCGTATCGGCAACCATGGCTCTTACGTCTATACCCGTTGCTCTCTTTTGTTCCTCTTTTCTTCCCTCTCTCCGGTCCGCAGGCGATCGTGCTATAGTGACTGGCTTCTCACGATTGAAGCACTCTCGATCCACCGTTCCTTTCCTTCGGGTGAATCACTCATACAGATGACCTATCGGTGATTTCCTTTCGATAGTAGTCCGAGTTTCTTCTATCTCGATTGGTTATCTCTACCTTCCTTCGTCGACTATCTCTTTCCCTTTCATCTCTATGATCCCTCCGATCATCGATTCACGGTTCTTCTGGAGAGATCATTTATGCGATCTCCTATCTGCCCTCGGCTATGTTGATAGTCCTTATAAAATCTTCGATACTTACCAAGTTGTATATCGACTTCTCAAGCTTCCCCGCGGTAACGCGACAGCCTCATCTGTTCTGACTTAATATATTTCCAATGGGTTCATTGGCCTTTGTTACTTCTTTGGTTGCCTTGAAAGAAAGCCCGATTTTGAAGTCGAGGTTTCAAAGAGGACCTCGTCTTCATCGGCTTGACCTCTTTCAATCGTCGAACTCGTGAGCTTTAAGACTCAAGAACAAGCTACCGGTTTCATTCTTGAAATGTCCCGGCAATCTTTGATTCTACCGTGACCTTCATGTCCCAACTTCTTGGTGAGAGACCTTAGGATCTTATAGTTGATATCTTTATCGACATCTCTACCAAGTTCTCGAAGCTTGTTTATAGACATTGTAATTCTTCCATCGAGTTCGTTGATGGTTTAGTTGGAGGTAGCATCTTGGTTTCTCGAACTTCACGGTTAAAAGCGAAGACGGCTTGTCTTTTATCTGTTCATTTCCTCGCAGATCTCGGCGAGTATCCCACATTGCTTTCAATTTGAGATACTTAATCTTCTCTTTGGTGACCTTATCCATTGTCTTCATGATGATATGTCTTGCAATGGTGTCCAGTATCTGATTTTCTTTCTTACGTGTCCATCGTACGGGCTTTTTAAATTTCGCGTGGGGAAAGTCCTGGATCTCCTCCGATATGGGATTGTCGTAGTAAATGATGATGGGTCCTCTCGATGACTTCCATCATTCTCGCCCTTGTCGAGCCTAGATGGTTGGACATATATATAGCCCAATCTGCATACTCATCAATTGAGAACTTTTATCATGATACATCTGGGACGTGTTATCCATGCCGAAATTTTTTTGAAAATGAATGAGTTTTTTTTAAAAACGGTTTTTCAAGATCGTTCGATTGACCACAATGACACGAGTCGTTATGGTAAGAACCAACCGCTCTGATACCACTTGTAGGTCCCGAAGGTTATGTGAAAGTCTAGAGGGAGGGTGAATAGACTTACGAAAAACTTTTTCGTTGCATCGGGTGTGCTAGCAATGATAGCCGATCAGTCAAGTGAATCGGTTTGGTCTCGATAACCAACTTCTTCAACGCCGGAAAAGCGAGATCGATTCGGTAACTATCAGATTAACTGATGTGTGCGGAAGCTTTAAGTTTTACCCGTGTGAAAAACCGGTTTGTATAAATCGATTTCAAGTTTTATCTTTTTAATCGATGATAGTAAATATCGGTCCGTCGGATCGAAGCTTGGTGCTATCTGATCTTTACTTAGAATATGTATGCGCTTTAAGATTGTGCGATGTGAGAGCAGTTAATCAAAGCAGTAAAGGCACACAAGATTTATAGTGGTTCGGACAAACCAGTCCTACGTCCACTCTTCCCTTTCACAAGGGCACCAACTTAACCGACTTAACCGAATTGGACTTAGTTTAGTGTGTTAGTCCAACACAGTACACCAACAGATGTTTTAAGAGTTCTCACTCAACCGATCCCAAATCAAGATTAGAAACCCTAGATCGAAATCTTCTTCAACAACTTATCCTAACTTGGGGTTTGGGTAAGATTGTTGAGGTTCCAACTATGAAATCTTTTCTTTAAAAAAACTGATAGCTAGATGAAAAGATTTCTTGCTAAAACTTATGGGATGAACACAATAAAAATAAGCTTGTTGTTGTGTTCTTCGATGAATCGACTATAGTTTGAGCTTCTTGATTATGTTGTTTGTCCAAGCATTTCCGTATATCACTCTCGAAGTGTGATCTCATATTTAAGACCTTGAGATCAAAAAGAGCCGTTTGAGAGCAATTTGAATCTCGGGCTTATTTTAGGTAGACTTCTGTGAATGGCTTGAGAACGGCATGGCTGAAAAGCGTGAATGTATATTTTATAGCCGTTTGAGAGAGCAACATCGAATCCCGCGATATCGGCTCTGTTCATCGTGTTTCTTCCCTTATTGGATGGAAGCCTTGCTGCGGTGTTGTTCCTCCAACTAAGGTTGGTATTCATCTTGTTCGGATCGCGGACGTATGATAAGATGAAACATCGATTTTCATCTTATGAAAGTTTCTGATCGATCTGGCCAATGATCGATCCACGATGGAGTCTTACGGTGCTGTTGACTTAGCTTCAACCGGCTTTATTTGATGTAAGTTCGGTCTTATCTTCGAAGTCATCCGATCTTCTAGTATAGAGGTTTGAGCTTCATGACTTCCGCTTGAGTTATCGACTAGATCGATTCGATCGATCTTCCGCCGGTTTTAAGCGTTACGCTTTCTGTCGGATATCGATTTTCTTACGATTCTTCGATCGACCTTTACATATTGAGTTCCCCTCAATATGTGACCTATCTATTACATCGTTTTTCTATACAATCATTATCAATCGGTCTCCTATAGCGAGAATGTAAACATCGATCGACCAAACAGTCCGACCGGTCCTATTACATGTGTTTTTGGAACTTTCATCAAAACTATAAATTTCCCAACAATAACAATTAAGTTGAATGTAATGTTGGAGCTGGGAGAATTATCTTCATGACTGATACAACATTCGTGTTGTGTTTTAATCTTGAAAAAATGAGCTAAAAAAGTTATTGGTTTCAATATAGGGGAATAATTGAGGAGAAATGATTGTAATTGTAGGACGAGAGATAATTAATCAATATAATAATTAGTATCTTTTTATGACAGGGGAAGAATGGGAGAAGATGATGAGTTTCTTGCAATTAGATTTTATTCTTTAATTATTTTTTTGTTTGTGATATGTATTATTAATACTTTTAAAATTTAAAATAGGATTTTAATTTTTAGAACTTGGGTTTATGTTTGATTTTTAAGAGAATTTTTAATTATATAAAAATATTGTAATTAGTTTTTCAAGAAAATGATTGAATTTTATAATTTTTAATCACACTTGAAACAACATTGTTTATTTAACCAAAGTCTAGAATGATGACGGTGCAATTCGCTTGACACGCCAACTTCAGCAAGAAGGCAGAGATGGATTTAAGAATTTTTCATCGACTACAAGTAAGTAATTGATTACTCTCACTCACTCAACCCACCTCGCATGATACTCATTGTTGATATTCTAATCAAACAATAACAATATAATCAATAACCAATAACCCTTAGTGATTGATCAATTATCATTATCATTCCTAAGTCATATCAAACAGTCCTCAATTGCAGTTTTCTTTTATAGAAGAATATTAATGATTGATTTTGTAATGCCAAAATATCACATTCTTGATTCGCAACATACACATTATGCATGTTTTATCACTAACTTGAGTGTAGCTAGTAGTGTTCATGTTGAGGACTTCCAACATACTTTTACAAATTTTAATTTTGTTTATTGCAAGCGAGTTGAGGGTGATGTTAGATTGAACTTTTTAAAGCCCACCATTACCCAAACCGTAAGTTTATAAATTCGAGTTATAATTTATCCGATAAAAAAAAATTGTAAACAATACGTACTCTTTGTTCGTGTTTCGATTATGCTTTGGAGCACAAATGCCTCGCCTATAGCAAAATAATACTTCATCCGTCCACCAAATTTATTCTCACTTTTCTTATTTGTTTGTACACCAAATCTATTCTATATTTTTTTATGGAAACAAACAATTTATCTTTATCCTCTAACTACCACTTAATTATTTCAATTGTCATTATACTTTACTCACAAACAACTAATTTATCTATAAGTGGACCCCACAATACTCTATAATATTATTATTTTATCTATTTTTTTTTTATTTCCCCCCCTCATGTTTTTCCTAATGAATGGAGTTGAAAAAATTATTACAAAAACAATAATTTTTTGTTTAATTATTTATATCTGCACCAAAGCAACGAAGTATTAAAAAAAAAGAAAAAAAAAGTGTAATGTGTTTCATATAAAATGCTCAATACAACTCTGTATTTTACTCCATTCGTTCCAATCTTAACTGCACATTTCCTTAAATAGAAATATTCATTTTAACTCACACCCTTCAAACACTCACTTATTTATCATATGTCACTCTAAAGTTTAGTATGAAAATTTAAATACATGAAAAAACTTGTATTTTGACCAAGTAAAAATAAAATTTGGGTCCAACAGGAATCAATACCTTCTAGGAGAGAGAGACAACTCGAACCACTGCGCCACTGCCGCCTAATGGTCAAAGACTGAAATTTTCTATAATAAAACTGTATTTGTTTCAATTAAAAATATGAAAAAAAATCTTTGTTTAAAAACAATAGCGATATACAAATTTGATGTTTATAGAAATCAAACCTGGGTCATTAAATTGACAAAGAGGAATTTCTATAATTATACTAAAATAATTTGATGTTCGAAAATTGAAGCTTTATATATATAATAAATGTGTTTACTCGCTTTCATTAATTATGTATATTTAAATATTTATAGATTACAATTCAGAATTGATTGATGAATGAAACATAACTAACTCTAAATATCTAGTTGGTTTAAATATATAAGAAAATATTTTTATTAGTATTTCTATTTATAAATTGTACATATAGTACATTTGAAAATTGTATTTTTTATTGTAATAATGTCATATTTTACATGTAAAACTATTCCGTTATGATTAGATAACCTTCATACTTTTTTTTCTTATGTTTAAATGGTAATATTGTTATGATTTTTCATGTAACACTTATGTTTTTGCATGTAATACTGTTATGGTTTTGTTTGTAATACTGTTATATTTTATCTTGTAATACTGCTTCAATTTCTTATTTCAAATCAAAGTAGAAGACATTAATGATTGTTGATTATGAATTTTAATACTGATTCAATTATGCATTTAATACACTTTAATTTTTTTAATTTTTCTTATTTTGGATGTAATACTTTATACTTTTACATGTAATACTGTTACGTTTTGCATGCAATACTTTACACTTTTACGTATAATGTTGTTATGCTTTGCATGTAATACTACTTCAATTTTACATGTACCCTTCGTAACTACATATCAAAACTAAATAAATTAATAAAAAAATTATTTAATAAATATTTAATGTGTTATATTGGATACTTTTAAATTATTTTTATGACTAGGATTCAACTCCAAAGAAGAGCTGATTTTTTAAAAAAATTTTAAAAAAAACTGATTTTTTTTTTTAAAAAAAGAAGAAAATTCGCCAAAAAAAGAAGAAATTTTGCCATGACCAAGAACTGAACACGGGACCAACAATTGGACAAAGGAGCTACCTTCCACTGGGCTACAAGAGCCAATGCTACCAAACTCGTCATGCATATCATATGTTTGGAAAATATAATTTTTTCACACATGAAATTTTTTACACTAGACCTTCTCCTCTAGCATATCATTAACACGTTATCACCTTTAATAAATATTATTCTACTCTTCAATAACATTGAATTCCCTTTCTACCCTAGTATTTTAATATTTTATCATTTAAAATATTAATAAATAATTTTTTTTAAATTCCTTTACATAACAAATAAATATGCTTTAAGATTGAGATTTTATATAAAGAATAAATACATACTTTATTTGTATTTTATTAGAATATGTATACTCTTCTCTTATTTTTTTAATGAATATATAGAACTCTCATATTTCATATAAAATGCAAAAAAGTATTTTTATATTTTAATAAATAATTAAATATATAAATATAGGGTGTTTTATGTATTTTATACTAATCATCAATTATATATTTTCTTAAAAATTATTTTATTATTTTAGTTGCTAATATAAAATTCATTCGTAAAAATGTGTTTAAAAGATAACTAGACATAAAATTGGTAGATGAAAGGTGGATCGAGTGAGTATGAAATTTTATTAAACTTTAGGAGTGCTTTTTGTCTAAAGTCAACGTTCTTCCAAAATGTGGGGTCAAAAACACTTAACTCACTCCAGGCGCATGATAAGCATCCCCACCGGGTAATTTCATCTGCTGTGCTATTGTCCGCGTGTCCTTTTACATCCTCGATACGTGGCAGGTGGTTATTGGCCATACTGTAATGGCTAAATGGACCCTATGCACGTACATGATCATTAAATAGTGTATCACTATCACACCATTGACACCAAATGTACAAATCACAATAGATGAAAATTTATGCATCTGTTTATAGGACTGAATTAATTAGTTAGATAGGATTAAGTAGGATTAGATGTTTGATTAGATTTTTTGATTTAAGATATATATTTAGATTTTAGAATTGTATTTTTTTAAATATTTATTGAAGAATTAATATTTGTGTTTAAATTGGGGGCGAATAAGCGGATTTATTAAAAAGAAAAGAAGAGGGGTGTACCCAAAAGTGACCCAAACAAAAAGAGAATGTCTCGGGCCCAAAAGTGACCGTATAACCAAAAGGAACATCATAAACCATGAAACTAGCCGTCTAGCTGGCAGCTGTAGTTCCATCTAAGGAGACATTTAGGGCATCCTGTACTTCTTTGTTTTCGGTCGTGTATTGTACTCCTGTCTTCTTTTGTTATCTTCTGTTCGGGCCATTTTTAGTTTTGCTTTGATCAGCTTGCCCAAGGGATCTTTTGGAGACTGCTTGCCTCTAGAGGCCTCGAAGTAGCGTTGTTCGGCTGGAGTTAGCACCGTCTGGTAATTTATGTTGTGTTCTGTCGGTGTAATCGTGTATGCTGTGTTTGAATTGAGGGATTAGATGAGATATCTATTGAAATGTCATAAATATTTTTCACATGAGATAGACTTGATCATTTTAAGTATAAATATGAAAACAATATTGTAATATTCTATTTGAGACAAATTGTATCACACCTTCCACATGAGATATATGTGTCCCTCAATATAACGATTTAACGTATTTTAGTATCTGCAATGAAAATATGTCCTAAACCCTCATTCAGAGAATCAAACAGTCGATTACTTGGGATTAGACTACAAATCCCGACCTATCTCACGAATCAAACGGGGCCATAGTGTAATGCTGGATTTTAATCTATATAGGCTCAAACCTTCTTCCTCTTCGAGCTTAGCAGCGACGGCGTCGCCAGTGACTTCATAGTTGCCAATATGCGCCTGAGCAGCGAACACCTCCACGTGCATGGACGAACGACGCGATGGCGGTGGTTCTAGGGGATGTTGGGTAGATCTGGGTGTTTGAGGGCGGTGGCGGTAGATATGAGGTGGCGGTGGTTTAGATTCGTGGTGGTGATGGTGGTGATGGTGGCGCGGCGATGGAGGCAACTTTTAGATATCTGTATGTTATGAATTTGTTTGCTGAAATTGAGGATTTTTTCGATTTGCTTTTATATCTGGCGATGATGAGGATGGATCTGCTGAAAATCTGAGTTTTTGGGCTTGTTGTCAGTGGAAGAAGATGATATATTTTCATAGAATTCATAAAATTATGAACCCCTGCACAAATTTTTGCATAGGTTCATTAATTTTATGCGTTTATGCATATCGAAGGAAGACGAAGATATGTAAATTTGAAAATTTAGACGAAGATATGTAAATTTTTGTAATTTTTTTATTTTGATATGAAAATTTCAAATTGTAAATGTAACAAAGATGAACATACACTCTTATTTTTTGTTTTCATCAATCCCCTTAAAGAAAAAACAACAAATGTAAATTAAAATAGGAGATGATATAAAAAAAGTAAGAGTATTTTTGTCTTTCTACAATCATTGCACCTATTAGTAATATAGATTTACACTACAAGAAAATAGTGCATTGCCTACGAAAATTTTAAACATTTTTTCAACATGCCTACAAAATTTCCAACGAAAGTAATTTCGTCCTTAAATAGTAAGATTTGTCTACGACTTGTCTATAATTTTTTTTTAAATTATATAGGCTATTTTTAAACTACAAATATAATTGACTACATAAATATAAATTGCCTATGAAATTATTTGTGTAAGTAAGTTTGTCTACAAAAATTACAAATGTGTATGTAAATTGTTTGTGGGTAATTTGTTTGTTTAGAAAATTATTTATATTGATAATTTTTTAATAGATTATTCTAAAAATTAGTGGACAAATCCTTACTTTTTAAGGATCAAATTTTGTAAAAAAACTTCATGGCTATTTAAAAATTTTTGTAAGTAATTCTTCATTTTTTTTGAAGTGTTATTTCATACCTAATAATACTCCTATATTTTGTTTGATTTTGCATATCTAAGCGACCCACACAAAAGTTTATCTTAATCAAATAGTCTTTGATAATAGAGAACCATTGGTAAAAGAAATTAAATAAAATATACTTAAGTAGGATGATGTAAGTTGTAACTTGTAACCGCTGGTTCGAAAGAAAAACAATAATAAAAATAAAGAAAGGAATAAGATGCTCTAGAAAGCAAAAGGACAAGACACAGGTCTTGCATTGGAAGATGCGAAAGCGTCGCGGTTATACAAACGCCTTGCATTATAAATTTATAAGAATAGTTTCATTATGAATTTAATTTTTGCCCCTTGCATTTAACTTATTGTTTATTAATTAATTTTCTTTTTCCAGTACTTCATATTTAACTTTGTTTTAGTAATCTTTTTTTTTTTTCATATTCTAATGATTTGCTCTCTGTATTTATATATTTATCTTATCATTTGCTCCTTAACTTTTTCTTGTTAAAGAAAAAAAAAGGCAAGTAAATAAATGTATAAGACAAAAACTTGCATAGACATTATATGTGAGAGAATTTCGTCTCATCTAAAAGCTCGAGCTTGTAGAGAGGGTTGAGAATAATCTATTTATTTAATTTCCCTCAACACTCTTCCTCACTCGTGGGCCGAATCATTGTCTCTGATCTCTGGAGATGAGACACAATAGAGTGGACAATTTAAATGGGCCGAACCCACAACCTGGGCTCTGATATCATGAGAGAATTTCGTCTCATCTAAAAGTTCGAGCTTGTAGAGAGGGTCGGGAATGATCTATTTATTTAATCTCTCTCAACAGTATGCTATGAATCTTGTTTTTAATTCATGACATTTGAATCTACCCATGATATAATACGGGTCAAGTTTAGTAATTTTAAAAAATATGTTAAAAATGAGTGAAATGAATCAAATAATTCAAACTCATAACATAGACCTAATTTATGGGACACCAACCCAATGCATAAATAGCTGAAAGTGTGATTTCTAAGAGCAGAGCCGGTCCAATAATTTTAGGGGCCCGCTGCAAAAAAAAAAATTCAGCCCCTCATTTTTTTTTATGATAAAAAAATATAATTATTAGTACAAATAATTTTTTTTGCATCCTTTTTTCTTCTTACGTTTTTCATGTTCAGGTGGATATTTTCGATGAGGAGGCATCTTAAATCCTCAATTAAACTATTATGCAATAACATAAAAAATAGAAATCAATTCAAGAAATAATAAAAAAATTACGAATAAACAATATATCATTGAAGATTTGAAGTGATCCAAATAAAATTTATGAATTCGAAATCTAAAATTAAAAGTACCTTATTAAAAAAGACACAATTCTTTTCAAGGGTCGTTCGTTAATTTTCTTATGAACGCGCTATGTGAGATGTATACAACTAATTTTAAGAGAGAGAAAATTAAAATAAATTTTCTTATGAACACGCTATGTGAGATGTATAAGACTAATTTTAAGAGAGAGAAAATTAAAATAAGTGAAAAAGAAAGAGACGGACGTGACTTTTGATTAAAGTTCGATCTCTCGACCTCGCGCAAAAATTGATCTTAAAAGCATACTTGTTACCAACTTGAATACCCACAATATATGATATATATAGAAATTATATATTATAATACATATATAAATATATATATAAAAAAAAAATTGGGGGCCCTCGCCGGAAAAGGGCCCTGCGCTGCGGTACCACTTGCGCTGCCCCCAGGGCCGCCCCTGCCATTACTGATGATCCACTCAATTCGACGAAATAAATAAATTATGGTATATAATAATGCAATCATCGCCGAGGGCCACACATGAAACGATGTCGTTGTAGATAGAAAACGATTGAGAAGATAAATTGTAGTATAAATGGTGTAATTACCTCTGACGGCCCATAATGATGAACTAGGTAAATTGTGGTATAATGGTGATGGTGTAACTAATTCTTAGAGCCCCATATGGGTGGGTGGAAGACACAAATTGTATTATACTCGCTGCATTTTAATTTTGATTGTCAAATACTGTAGACACAGAAATTAAGAAAAAATGGAAAATAATAGTATTAAATGGTGTTAAGGGGATAAAGTGGGTTTGGTGGAGAGTAATAATAATATTAAATGATGTAAAATGAGTTTGGTAAAATAATAGTATTAAATAGTATTGAAAGTTGTTTTATTTCTTTTTTAAGAAATGACCAAACAAAATAAAAACGGCTATTTACAGAAATTAGTCAATCAAAATTAGGATGGAGAGAGTAATTGTTATTATAGTGAAACTTGAATTGAAATACAATGATGAACATTTGTCATTGATGTTAGGATTAAAGCATCAATTATGGAGAAAATAATAGAAATAAGAATTAAGGAACACAAATTTGGTTACCCAGTTCGTCAGGAATGACTACGTCTGGGGGCACTACCAAGCCAGAAAATCTACTATATTTTTGGTGATATACAAATACAATGAGTCAAAAGCTATTTAAACTTGAAACAGGGCCGAAACCCTAAACACCCACTTCAACAGGGACCGACCGCCGACCTCGAGTCGTGGTCGAGCAGATGTGCTTTCGACCAGATGGGTCGAGCGACCTTTGCTCCCTCGGTCTCGGGGTGCTCGATCGAAAACAACCGCTTCGACCAAAAGGCTTGGTCGAAGCGCCTTTTCCCCTCGCACTCCAGATCGATTAGGCTCCAATAACCTAACAATCTCCCACCTGGAGACTGACTCCAACTGTAACTTGTCTCCTCCGTTTGAACGGTCTCTCTCACTAGTAGTAGTGCCAGACCTTCATCTTAGTTTCCAAGGCCAGTTGAAGTCATGAATAACTTCAACTTCTCTATTTAGTCAACATGTCAGCAGGATTCTCACTTCCTCAGATCTTCATCAACTGTAAGATCTTGTTCTCAATGAGGTAACGTATGTAATGATACCTTAAGTCAATATGCTTCGTCCTCGAGTGAAAGGCCGGATTCTTTGCCAAGTGAATAGCATTCTGACTGTCACTATACAGAATACTATCATTTTGCTCCTTCCCCAACTCACACGAGAGATTCTGCAACCAAACCATCTCCTTGCTAGCCTCAGTAACTGCAACGTACTCTGCTTCTGCAGTGGACTGAGCTACGATCTTCTGCAACTTAGAAGCCCAAGAAATTGTTGTACCACCAAAAGTAAACACATACCTAGTTGTACTCCTCCTTTTGTCAAGATCGCTGGATGCCAAGTCTGCATCAACTTATCTTGCCAATTCAACACTTTTGCCCTCAAAGCACAAAGTTTGTTCAGTAGTACCTCTCAAGTACTTAAGGATCCACTTCACTGCCTCCCAATGCTGCTTGCTCGGATTACCCATAAACCGGCTAACCACTCTCACTGCATGTGCAATATCTGGTCTTGTACACACCATAGCATACATCAAACTGCCAATTGCCGAAGCATACGGGGTGTTTTGCATGTAGGATCACTCCTCATCGCTGCTAGGTGAGTCCTTGTTGATAGCTTGAACTGACTTCCCAACGGGACACGAACTGGCTTTGCAGCTTCCATACTAAATCTCTTCAAGACATTCTTTATGTATTCAGCCTGTGAAAGATACAACTTTCCTGCCACCCTATCACGATCGATTCGCATACCTATGATTTGCTTGGCCTCTCCAAGGTCCTTCATAGCAAACCTATCAGACAACTTCTTCTTCAACTTGCTCACTTTCCGAGCACTAGAGTCTGCTATCAACATGTCATCAACATATAATAGCAAAATGATATAACCATCATCATACATCTTGAAGTAACAACAATGGTCAGCTTCACACCTATTGATCTCAATCTCGTGCATGAACCCATCAAACTTCTTGTACCACTGTAATGGAGCTTGTTTCAAACTATACAAGCTCTTCTTCAATTTGCAAACAAGCTCACTATTCCCATTTGACAAGTATCCTTCCGGTTGCTTCATGTAGATGTCCTCATCTAAGTCACCATGAAGAAAGACTGTTTTTACATCCATCTGCTCTAACACCAAGTTATCTGCAGCCACCAAACTCAGAACTAACCGAATGGTAGTTATTTTCACATCTGGAGTAAAAATATCAGTATAATCAATACCATGTTTCTGCTGAAACCCCTTCACAACCAGTCTTGCCTTGTAACGCTTGCTTCCATCAGCCTCCTCTTTGATTCTGTAAACCCACTTATTATGCAGAACCTTCTTGCCCTTAGGGAGCTCAACTAGTTCCCAGGTTCCGTTGGTCATCAACGAATTCATCTCATCATCCATTGCAAGTTTCCACTTGCTCACCTGCTCACTACGTGTAGTCTCTGCATAACATTCAGGCTCACCACCATCAGTTAACCATTAATAATGAAGAGAAGGTGAATACCTATAAGGAGATCTATGCTCTCTCGTGGATCTCCGCAGCGGAATTGTTGGTGGTGGTGTACTTGGTTCTTCCTCAATAATCACCTGATCATCTAGAACCTCCTTGCTCCCACCTGAGTCACCTGATCATCTAGAACCTCCTTGCTCCCACCTGAGTTCGAAATGTCTAACTCCACAACCTGAGTCTCAGAACCACCTTCTTTTGATATCCCCGACCTGTCTTTGTACAAAATCTGCTCATTAAATACGACATCTCGACTATGAATTATCTTTCGATTTTCCTCATCCCAAAATCGATAGCCAAATTCATCACCATCATATCCAACAAATGTACACTTAACAGACTTAGCATCCAATTTACTTCTACTAGCAGCATCAATGTGAACATATGAAACACACCCAAATATTCGAAGAAAAGACAGATTTACCTCTTTACTTGACCAGGCCTCCTCTGGTATGTCATTTTCCAAGGGAGTTGAAGGTCCTCTGTTTATCAAGTAGGCCCCAGTGTTAACTGCTTCTGCCCAAAACATCTTTGGCAGCCCACACTTCAATCTCATACTTCTAGCACGTTCACATAACGTTCTGTTCATACGTTCTGCCACACCGTTCTGCTGGGGGGGTTCCTCTCACGGTTTTCTCCATTCGAATTTCATTCTCCTCACAGAATTCTTTAAACTCACGGAGCTCATACTCTCCACCATTATCAGATCTCAAACACTTCACTTTGAGACCCGTCTCAGTTTCTAAAAGGGCCTTCCACTTCCTGAAAGTATTAAAGGCATCAGATTTATTTTTCAGAAAATAAACCCATACCTTCCTCGTAGAGTCGTCAATGAAAGTCATGTAATATGACGCTCCACCAAGAGATGTCACCGGTGCTGGACCCCACAAGTCGCCGTGGACTAACTCCATCTTCTGCTTCTTCAAGGTTATGCCTCCTTTCGAAAAACTCACCCTTTTCTGTTTTCCGAATACACAGTCCTCACATAACCCGATGTCAACTGTCTTGAGGTCTGACAGTTTACCCTTTGAACACATAACTTTCATCCCTTTCTCAATCATGTGGCCAAGACGACAATGCCACAAATCTGCATTCCCTTTTTCACCTACAAGAGCAATGTTGTCCCGGGTGTTACCTCTCATGTACAACGTTCCCTCCTTATTGCCTCGATCTACTACCATTGAACCTTTGGATATCTTCCACATATTGCATCCAAAGATCACATTGTATCCCTCGTCATCAAGCTGCCCTATTGAGAGTAGATTCCTCTTCAATCCAGGAATATGTCTCACATCTTTCAACTGCAAAACAGTTCCATTTGGTGTCTTGATCTGAACATCCCCCTTCCTTTTGATTTCCAGAGGCTCATCATCAGCTAGATAAACCTTCCCAAAGTTCCCGGAAGTGTACTTCTCCATTACGTCAGCACTGCTGCACGAATGAAACGATGCTCCAGAATCTAACACCCATGATTCTAATGGACTTCTTACGCTCAAGATTAATGCATCTGAGCCCTCATCAGTGGCGGCGTTTGCTGAGTTGTCATCCTTCTTTGGTGCATTCCCTTGTGCCTTTGCTGGTGCCTTGCACTCCCTTTTGTAATGACCAAGTTCATGACAATTGTAGCACTCGATCTGACTCTTGTCCTTCTTGGGCTTATCTTTGCCCTTTGACTTTGATCTACCCCGATTTGGCTTCCCTTTGATTCCGATGCGCCTCTCTTTTCCAGACTTAAGGCCGATCCTGTGGTCACACCCAATTCTTTCCTGCGAATGTCTTCGCTCATGATTAGATCTCTAACCTCATCAAATTTAAGTTTCACTTTACCCGTCAAGCACTAACAACCGCTATTCTTAGTCACTCCAACTTTCTGGTAAAGAAGACAACAAAATTAGGGTTTGAACCTCATCATCAAAATCAATCTCAACCGAGCTCAATTGGGCTATCGTCATATTGAACTCATTGAGATGATTGGCTACCACAAGAAATCTCTCGCCATCCTCAAAGTTGAATAATCTCAAAGATCGATGAACCTTGTTAACGCAGACGGTTTTTCATACATCTCAGTCAAAATCTCCAGCATCTCCTTCGTGGTTTTTGCTTTCACCGTATGGAGGGCGACATTCCTGGATAGCGATAGACGAACCACACTCATCGCCTTCCTGTCTAGCAACTTCCACTCGTCGTCCTTCATACCTTCTGGTTTTGAACTTAAAAGTTGATACAGATCTTTACCGTACAGGTAATCCTCGATTTGCAATTTCCAGAATCCGAAATCCGTTCCATCAAACTTTTTAACAGGCGATTTCCCTTCAGCCATCATAATTGCTCCCACCAGATCCCTTGAACCCGAAGCTCTAGATACCAGTTGTTAGGATTAAAGCATCAATTATGGAGAAAATAATAGAAACAAGAATTAAGGAACACAAATTTGGTTACCCAGTTCGTCAGGAATGACTACGTCTGGGGGCACTACCAAGCCAGAAGATCTACTATATTTTTGGTGATATACAAATACAATGAGTCAAAAGCTATTTAAACTTGAAACAGGGCCAAAACCCTAAAAGCCCACTTCAGCTCGCCGGGACCGCTCGACCTCGGTCAGGATTTAGCAGATGTGCTTTCGACCCGGGGTCGAGCGGCCTTTGCTCCTCGGTCTCGGGGTGCTCGATCGAAAGCACAACCGCTTACTCGGCAAAGGCTTGGTCGAGCGCCTTCCCCTCGCTGCTCCTAGACGACGATCGGGGCCAATAACCCAACAATTGATGAATTTAGATGGTAGTTATAGATGAAGGGTTTAAAGATTGATACATTGAGAGAGAATGGGGAGAATAACCGTATGACCTAATTGGTTTACAAATTTCTTGACTTATCCTATTTATAATAAGAGGCTAATACATAACCCTAAGAATGCAGTTCCATTCCTTGTGTCATTTTCTCATGTTCCAAATATGGTCCACTTCTTGGATCTTTAACACATGGATCCAGGATTATGGTGGGCCTTTGGATAATATTTTAATCTCCACTTGTCATACATCCACAATATGGAACATGGAGTGAAACACTGAAAGTGGAACAGTGTTGGGGAATAATTTGCACAGATCTATTCAGGGTGAATATTTAAATACAAATTTAATTCTAATAATTATTACTAGCATGAATTAATCCTATATTAATTCAAATAATAATCCAACAACATATCATGCATATAATAATTCACGTAAAACCTACGCATGCGGAATTCTACGAGTTTACGTGAACGTCTTCTCTTGGGATAACAAATAAAGTGGGCCGATTAGACTAACCGAAAGAACTTCCCAAGTATTCCCTTAGCCCTCGTTCGACTATCCGGTTGAAGGATTCTTGTGAACGATTTAACAAAAGGAGAAAAATAAATTATGTTGCACCACCTTTGTGGATTTACTAATTTTTCCAGCACATGAAATTGTACTTGGGAATGAAATAATCATCCCCTATTTATAGAGACTAGGGTGGTCGAAATTTGTGCTCAAAATAATGTGGGAAAATCTTTTCTTGATCTCCAAGAAATCTTGAATATATTTTCTATATTCTTTCTCCCATAATTATAATATTCCACAAAAATCCCACCTACTCTATTTGCTATGGATTTTCGAAAATATAGAGTATCAAGATTCCAAGATTTGGATCTTCTTGAATTTATGAGATATTCTTGTATTTCAAAAATACATATCTTCCATAATATCTTTTCAAGAAAATCAAGAAAATCTTTCTTGCCCACTATATTTCATTTTTTTCGAAAAACACATTATAGATAACCAAGTGGGAGATTTCTTGAATTTAATGAGATAATCTTGTATTCCAAGAATACATATCTTCATTCCATAACAAAATTCAAAGAAAATCTTTCTCCCAACTTATCTATAATTTTCAAAAATTTAGTAGGAAAAATAAGCAACAATATTTATTTTATTTTAATTATCTTTTCAGTTATTGGACTATATATTGGGCTACTCAGGGGGCCTTTAGGAGAATTAAGATTGGACCTTCTAATGGACCTTGAATATCTAATATTGAGCCACAATATTATTCAAGCCCATAAATATTAATTAATCACACTACATAATTAATATTGCACTATCCATCTTAACCCATATTACAAATACCAATATGACTCCGGTTATTATTTCCCGTGTTTAAGATTATCTAGCCCATTAATTAATTCAAGCCACTGAAAAAGCTTTCCATTAATTAATATCTTTTGTCCTTGGTCAAGGAACAGTTCAACATTATTATCCATACCGGAAACTAATTTCACTTGCAAGATTTGGTATGATAAAGCTTATGAACCTCCCAAGGGGCAAATCGAATAAGCGTGCTTTTGCACACGATTCTTCAGATTAAATCTTAGCAATCACATGTGACTAATAATATTGCCCAAGATAAAAAGTATTGAATCTCGTTGATTCGCTACCCATGATAAGTCAAAGCAATAGTTACCAATCCCACGTGATCCTATTTAAGGAACGAAGATTAAGAAATAACGAACCACTGAGGTCTAATTCTTTCTTTTTCAGTTCTAAAGAATTTATCCTCCTGTAGGTCCTATTCAGTGCATCAGTCATGCACTAGTGTAATCTCTTGGTCAAGATAAGCCAATCTGAGCCTTACACTTCAACCTTTCGCGATGGGTTGTTCATTTCCATCTAGGTCGTGAATGGCGTACTTTTAGTTACAAGTGACTGTTAATTTAATCTTCTGTGATCTGGTATCACTAAATTAACTACAATGTAACACGTACGACTTATTGAATAGTTATGCAGTAAATATATGTAACATTCAATAATATTTAACGCATCAGTGATAAACAATTTATTTCAGTAAATAAGTTCGGAATTCCGTTTTGATTATACAAAGTAAAAAAATATACTTTCTAGTATAATCCCAACAATCTCCAACTTATACTCAAAGTCTGCTTTTAAGTATACTACAACATGTCTCGTGTAGTCTGTGACATCTAATGTCACCTACACGAACCTAATAATTTCTCCCACTTATACTCAAAGTAGATTGGCAACGGGTCTTGACACCCATTCCTTCCACATGTCTCTCGAATGTATTCAGAGGCAGACTCTTTGTGAATGGATCTGCTAGGTTGTCCTCAGACGCTATCTTTGCCACATCTATATCTCCTCTCTTAATGATATCTCGTATAAGATGGTATTTCCTTTCTATGTGTTTGCTGGCTTTGTGGGCTCTTGGTTCCCTTGAATTTGCAACTGCTCCGGCATTGTCACAATAAATAGTGATTCTGTTGGGCAAATTCGGAACCACATCTAAGTCCACTAGGAAGTGCTTGAGCCAAACCGCTTCTTTCGCTGCCTCGCAAGCAGCTACATATTCGGCTTCCATGGTAGAATCTACGACACATTTCTGCTTGACGCTTCTCCATGTCACGGCTCCTCCCCCCATGCAAAACACACTACCGGATGTAGATTTTCTGGAGTCTATGTTTGATTGAAAATCCGAGTCCGTGTAGCCGACGGGGATTGGACCATCTGGCTGATAAATCAACATTCTATCCCGAGTTCTTTTCAGATACTTCAGAATGTTTTTAACTGCCGTCCAATGCTCTTTCCCGGGGTTACTTTGATATCTTGCCACCATGCCTACGGCAAAGCAGATATTCGGTCTCATGCACAGCATTGCATACATGAGGCTTCCGACAGCCGAAGCATATGGAATGTCTTTCATGTCATCTATCTCCTTTTGCGTCTTAGGGGACATTTTCTTGGATAGATGTATTCCATGCCTGAAAGGTACGAAGACTTTCTTGGAATCTTGCATGTTAAAGTGTTTCAAGACAGTGTCTATATATGAAGCTTGCGATAAGCCGATCATCATTTTCTTATGATCTCACGTGATCTTGATCCCAAGGATGTGTCCGGCTTCCCCTAAGTCTTTCATATCAAATTGTTTTGAAAGCCATGCCCTTACGTCTGATAATACCTTCACATCGTTCCCGATGATCAGAATATCATCTATGTATAGTACTAAGAATGCCAATGTAGTTCCGACACGTTTTTTGTATACACAACTTTCAAACTCGTTTTGATCGAACCCATAAGACTTTATAACCTGATCAAAACATTGGTTCCAAGCTCTAGATGCCTGTTTGAGTCCTTAAATGGACTTCTTGAGCTTACAAACTAGGTGTTCTTGACCTTTTTCAATGAAGCCTTGGGGTTGTTGCATATAGATCTCTTCATCAAGACTTCCGTTAAGGAAAGCTGTCTTGACATCCATTTGCCAAATTTCAAAGTCGAAATGCGCAACAATCGATAAGAGAATACAGATAGACTTGAGCATGGCTACTGGCGAAAAAGTTTCCTCATATTCGATCCCTTCTTTCTGAGTATAACCTTTCTCCACTAGTCTTGCTTTAAAGGTTTCAACCTTCCCGTCCGGTCCTCTTTTCCTCTTATATACCCACTTGCATCCAATGGGTTTGACCCCATTAAGTGGTTCGACTAGCTCCCACACTCTGTTATGAAACATTGAACCCGTTTCGGCTTTCATTGTTGTTTGCCAAGAACCTGCATCCTTTTCTTGGAGTGCCTCGTCATATGTCCATGGGTTTGATTCGTCTTGTCCGGGAATCAAGTCCGAGGACTCTCCTATTCCCATGAATCTCTCGGGCTGTCTTACAACCCTCCCACTACGACGAGGCTCCGGTTGTGAAAACGTGTCGTTTGGTATATCGTCTAGTACAGTTGGCATTGAGGTCTGCCCTCTAAGCTCATTTAAGGTAATCTCACTTCTGGGTTTTCTTGCATTCATATAATCTTCTTCCAAAAATCTAAAGTGGGTGCTTATGACCACCTTTTGATCTTCGGGACCATAGAACATACACCCTTTTGTTCCCTCGGGGTATCCTACAAACAGTCTTAATTCTGATCGGGGGTCCAACTTACCGGCTTCCTTGTCCAACACGTAGGCCGGACACCCCCAAATTCTCACGTGTCTCATACTAGGCTTGCGCCCGGTCCACAATTCTTTGGGAGTTTTGGGAACCGATTTGGATGGAACCAAGTTCAGGATATAAGCCGCTGTTTCCAAGGCATGACCCCAGAACGACTTGGGCAGATCCGCATAACTCATCATAGATCTAACCATTTCCAAAAGAGTTCTGTTTCTTCGCTCTGCAACCCCGTTTTGTTGAGGGGTTCCGGGTGCAGTGAGCTGGGATGCAATCCCTTCATCAGATAAGTAGTTCAAAAACTCATCGCTGAGGTATTCGCCTCCACGATCAGATCGTAGAGACTTGATACGTTTTTCCTTATGATTCTCTGCTTGAGCCTTAAATTCCTTGAATTTCTCGAAGGTCTCAGATTTATGCTTCATAAGGAAAATGTAACCGTGCCTTGAGTAATCATCAATAAAAGTGACAAAATACTCATAACCTCGTCTTGCTTTGGTTGACATTGGACCACATACATCTGTGTGAACGATTTCTAACACTTCTTTGGCCCTATTTCTCTTGGCTCCAAATGCCCTCTTGGTCATTTTACCCCCCAAACATGATTCGCAGGTTGGAATTGGTTCAACTTGGAGAAGCTCCAATGAATTTATAAGCTCTTTTTTTGAGATTTTATAAGATGTTAAACATCTTATTTTACCAAACAAAATTAGGTAGCTTATAAGCTCCTAAACAACTTATAAGTTGTGTCAAACGGGTGGTAAAAAGTTAAAATTTTGAAAAAACTGAATAAATAAAAAAATGAGAAAAATTAAGCTGAACCTTAAAAAATAATTAGACTTGAAAAATCATATAAAAATAAGTTAATTCTAAACAAAATTTGAAAAATATTAAAAAGCACCTAAATCTTCAAAATTAGTTAAAAAATTAATTAAAATTTACTTCTAGTTATCTTTTATTGATTGTTTTAAGAGTATTTTTTAAAATATTTTTAAGATTTAATTTAGTTAATTTTATGAGATTTAGTTGATTTTTTATAATATGTTTAAAAAAATCGAAACTTTAAAAGAAAATCAATTTTTTTTCCAATATAATTTTTTTTTAAAATTAAAAGGTAAAAGTCTAATTTCAAAGTTAAAAAAACTTAAAGGACTAAAGTAAAATTCAATAAAATTTAAAGGACAAAATATACTCCATATTTTTATAGGGCAACTTAGTTATTTTTTGTATATTTATTTTTATCATTAAATTTATGGAGTGTGTTTTAGAGGATTTTGGGGTGTGAGTAGTGGAACTTTTCCTTATTTTCGTATTTTTAACAGGATTCATATCTCACATTAAATCATTTTAGGGTTGTGCACGACACATATATACTGTGAACCACAAATTTCCAACATCTGCAAATAAATATATAGAAAACGAGAAAAATAAAGTAATTATGTATTTATTTAAAATTTATGAGTTTATAACTCTTGTTGATCTCTTTATTCCTCTCTCTTAAGACGATACCGGGGTTTCAACAACTTATTTTGAATTTTTTCACTACAAAAAAATTGTCATTTAACGTGGGTGTTAACGAGGATTATAAAAGTCCTCGTTAAAAACAAACACTTTAAAGAGGGTTCTGATAACCCTCGACACTAAGGAGGGATTTCAGAGCCCTTGCTACTAACAAGAGTGTTAGCGAGCAATAAATTTTCCCTCGAAAAATATTATTTAATATGTTTATTTTTAATTAATTACATTTTTTTAGCCACTACAAAAAAAATACTGATTTAACGAGGGATATTAAAAAAGGGAAAAGAACCCTCATTATTTAACGAGGGATAAGCTGAACGAGGGCGTTCACGAGGGAATCACCCTTGACACACTCAACTAGGGCAGACCACCCTTGGTAAAATCGTCACCACAACGGCGAGGGCTGACTGTTGGGGTTATATTGGAAAGTATGCTTTTACTTTATATAACCAAACTGATTTTCTGTCTTATTTGCTGAAATAAATTATTTATCACTGTTGCATTAAATATGATTGAATGTTACATATATTTACTGCATACCCGTTCAATAAAATAGTACGTGTTACATTGTAGTCAAATTTAGTGATACCAAATCACAGAAGATTAAATTGATATTGTAACCAAAATTCACAACTCGATTGAAAATGAACAATCCATCGTGAAAGGTTGTAGTGTAAGGCTCAGAATGACTTGTCTTGACCAAGAGATTGTACTAGTGCATTATGATGCACTGAATAGGACCTACAAAAGGATAAATTCTTCAGTACTGAATATATAATAATTAGACCTCAGTGGTTCGTTATTTCTTAATCCTCATCCCTTATATAGGATTGTGTGGAATTAATAATTATTGTTTTGACTTATGATAGGTAGAGAATCAATGTGATTCAATACTTTATGTTGGGAAATGAATTTAATAAAGAGATATTAGATCCCAAAACCCCCGAGTATGACATGTTATAATCTTGATAGATGAGTCGATTCTCTTTTAAGTGTTCAATGTTATCAAATAGATCGAAGTTAGGATCACAAGACTTCGATAAAGAATCAAGAAAATCAAGAGACTGAAAAAATCAAGAACAAAATCGAACACCAAGACTCGACTGATGTTTCAAGACACTTGAGACTGTAGAATGTAAACGGCTTAGATGAATGCTCGATATATCTCGATGTTCCGAGGCAATCGTCGTTGTTATAGCCCGTTGAATCCAGTGGACCATTGAACCTTGACTAAAAAAAAGCTGCATTAGATGCAATATGGATTTGAATGAGATTCTCTCCAATCGAACATTCAAATCCACACTATAAATACAAGATCTTCCATCAAATTAAGTGTGGAGATTATGCACAAAATGCTTCTGAGCCAAGAGCGTTATAGTCAAGATTCCCACCCTTCCTCGTAGATATACAAATATATTCAAAGAGTGTTCTAAAACCCAATCTAAGCTCCCACTGTATCTTAAGAATTTTCCCAATAATTGATTTGTTTCACCATAGTTGGAGACAACACCAAAACCAAACCCATTCTCGTAAGAGATAACTAGTGGTAAGAATTGATTAATGTGATTCCCGATGTGAACTTTAAATATCTAAGAGGCGATGATAAGTCCATTTGAGTTAGTAAACTATAGTCGAAAGCTCGACGAGTAAGTAAACCACGCGGAGTAGTCGAAAGCTAAGATTTAATAGGTAGTCGAAAAGCTCGGGGTGTGTTTGAAGGAATTTCCCTAGAAACAGGGGAGAGTGGATGTAGGAGCTTGAGTCTCCTAACCACTATACATTGTTGTGTTGTTTACTATTTTACGTTCTTATCTTGTCCCTCGATCATAAGCAAGGAGCTTAAAAGGAAAAAAATGGAATCACCATTTTTATCATTTTACTGAAATGTTTTTGCAAGTGAAAATTAGTTTTCCCACGGGACCAACAAGTGGTGGTATGGATAATAATTTTTCAAGTGATCGCTCCTTTTTTTTTAAACTCCGATCCGAAAAAAAGTGGTATCGATAGTTCAAAAAGTTCACTAATTTGAACCACTTTCTTTTTAAAAAAAACCCGTTTCTTTAAAAAAATGCATATATTCCGATGTTTTGGCAATTTGAAAAATTGTTGGGATATTGTAGTTCTATGATTAAACTTTTTATTCAAGAAAATTTACAAGAAAATAAAAAACAAGTTGAGGGGAACTCCATATTGATCGAGATCAGACATATGGGTTAAGATGAATCCTGAGTCAACTAATATTAATTATTAGAAGAAAGAAAAGGATTAATTAAGATCGGGGCGTATTTAACCCGATATCTAACTTGAATGATGTACTTACCGATCTTATCTTGATATGTTGATCTGAAGATGTGTTGATCTGATCGTGGCTCGGATAAAATGATAATTCAAATCGATCGTCTGTTCATTCGAATGTCCAATCTTAATTCTCCTAAAAGGTGCTCAAGTTCCGATTGAAGAGGAATAAAGTCCAAGATAAAAATTTTGTCTTTATTTTAAAAGTTCATTGTAAAATGTAATTCAAATCAATGAAATTTAAAGATTATTTTTTACATGTCTTTATTTTTTATGCCCGATTATTGTTGTTTATTTTTCTTGAAAATAATTTACCATTCTTGTAATAAGAAAAAACCAAACCCGAATAGGTTATTTTTGTAACAAAGATTTTTGACATCATCAAAAAGGGGAAATTGTTGGGAAATGAATTTAATAAAGATTTTGATCCCAAAACCCCGAGTATGAATGTTCAAGATAATCTTGATAGATGAGTCAAAGATTTTAGAGTTTATTTATCTCCCCAATTAATTAGAAATTTTCGAAAATTAGGATCTCAAGACTTCAAAAGAATCAAGAAATCAAGGAGGAGAAATCAAGATTTTGTTGGGAGATATGTTCTTTTGGACTCGAGAATATAATATATATCAGATATATATCAAGATTGTGGCGTCTTGAGAGAAGAAATCACTGAAAAGGCTTTTAGTATGGATTTGAATGAGATTCTTAAGAACATTCAAATCCACACTATAAATACAAGATCTTCCATCAAATTAAGTGTGGAGATTATGCACAAAATGCTCTGAGCCAAGAGCGTTATAGTCAAAATTCCCATAGTCAGCAGATATACAAATATTTCATCCCAACAATGCAAGAGATTTTCCATATTGAGGCTGAAATTTAGAACAACACCAAAACCAAACCCATTCTCGTAAGAGATAACTAGTGGTGAAGTGAGGTAGTTGATTAAAGCAATCAAAAAGTTTTAAATTTTTCCAAGAGGGTGATAATTATTCGCATCTACCTAAAGCTCAACGAAGTTGAGTAAGTAAACCACGAGGTAGTCGAATTTTGTGTTTGAAGGAATTTCCTAGAAATGCAGGGATGTAGGAGCTTGAGTTCCAACCACTATACATTGTTGTCTTTGTTCTTGTTTTACGTTCTTATCTTGTCATACGACCGATCATAAGCAAGACACAACACATGAGCTTAAAAAGGGAAAAAATCTCACCATTCCTTCACCCTCGCTTTATATGCACCGCAATGAAATGTTTTGCTTTTGATGGGTTTTCCCACCGGGACCAACACTTTATATCTTGGGCGATATTATTAGGTTGCTAAGATTTAATACAGAATCGTGAAAAATCGTCTTGCTTGATTTGTCCCCTTGGGAGGCTCAGAAGTTTTATCATACTAAATCTTGCAAGTGAAATTAGTTTCTGGTATGGATAATAATGTTGAGTCGTTCCTAATCCAAGGAAAAATATATTCATTAATATGAAACTTTTTAGTGGCTTGAATTAATTAATTGACTAGATAATTTTAAACACGGAAAATAATAACCGGGAGCCATATTAACAGTAATATGGGTTAAGATGGATAGTGCAATATTAATTATGCAGTGGGATTAATTAATATTTATGGGCTTGGATAATATTGTGGCTCAATATTGATAATTCAAGGTTCATTGGAATGTCCAATCTTAATTCTCCTAAAGGCCCCTCAAGTAGCCCAAAGATAAAGTCCAATAACTAAAAAATGTGATTAAAATAAAATAAATTATTGTTGCCTATTTTTTTCTATTTTTTGAAAATAATTAAGGAAGAGAGAGAAAGGATTTTCTTGGAAAGATTTTATGGAATATGTATTCTTGGGATACAAGATTATCCCATAAATTCAAGAAAAGTCAAAGATCTTATTTCTTCCCTATTAATTAGAAATTTTCGAAATTATAGTACAATAAGGAGGAGAAGATTTTGTTGGGAGATATTTTGGGAAATATAATATATTGGATATATTCAAGATTGTATCTTGAGGAAGAAGCAATGAAATTTCTTAAGAGCCCCAATACCCTAATATTCGTCCCCCCCGCCCCCCCCGGTATTATAAATAGGTATGGATATTTCATCCCCAATGCAATTCCATATGTTGGAAAATTAAAATCAATTCAACATAAACAAAATTTTATTTTTCCCTTTGTTAATTATTAAATGAGCATCCTAACAAGGATGTGAGAATATTTTGAGAAGGACTTTGGGTGTGTTAGTGAATTCACGGGTTAGTTCACGTAAACTCCTAGCAATTCCGCATGCGAAGGATTTATGTGGCTTGTTTATATGCATGATTTGTTGTTGAATTATTATTTGAATTAATATAGGATTAATTCATGCTAGTAATAATTGTTAGAATTCACCCCGAATAGATGCGGACAATTAATTCCCCAACACCGATGACTAACCTGAAGGAAAAATCCGGTGCCCGATCTATTCGGAGGTGATTATTTAAATACATATTTAAATTAAACAGTTAATTACTAACATGAATTAATCCTAAATCAATTCAACATAATAATAAACAACATGTGTACACATAATTCACGTAAATCCTAAACATGCGGAACTAGGAGTTACGGAATAACTAACCTCTTGAAGAATCAAACGGATGAATCAACCCAAGAGCCTTCCCAAATACATACCTAAAGTCCACGAACGTTATCCGGTGGGAAGATTTCAACGAACGATTTTAATGGGAGATAAATTAAATATTTTGCTACCACCTTTGTGGATTTCTAATATTTCAAACACATGGAATTACACTTGGGAATGAAGAGCTCATCCCCTATAAATAGGGAGGAGGGGGCGAAAAATTAGGTCAAAGAAATAAGGAAGAAAATCTTTTCTTGGTCTCCAAGAAATATTGAATATATCTTCTATATTCTTTTCTCCTTAATTAAATTTTCCATAAAAAATTATTTCCCCTCTTCTACCTCAAATTTTCGAAAATCACAACATTAAAGGAGTCAAGATTTGACTTCTTGAATTTTTGGGATAATTATCTATTCCTACAATAATTATCTCTTTCCATAAAATACATACAAGAAAATCAAGACAATCTTTCCTTCCTATTAATATACAAATTTTCGAAAATATTTAATGGAAATATAGCAAGAATATTTTCTTCTCTCTCTCATTAATTGGACTTTATTTTTGGGCTATTTGAGGGGCCTTTAGGAGAATTAAGATTGGACCTTCAATGGACTATGAAGCTCTAATATTTTGGGCCAAATATTATTCAATTCCATTAATATTAATTTACTCCACTATAAAATTAATATTGAACTATCCATCTTAACCCATATTACGATTTCACATATAACATGGCTCCCAGTCATTATTTTCCGCGTTTAAAATTATCTTAGTCCATTAATTAATTAAGCCACTGAACAAGCTTTATATTAATTAATATCTTTGTCCTTGGAGTAAAGACAGCTCAACATTATTATCCATGCCGGAAATAAATTTCCACTTGCAAGATTTGGCATGATAAAGGATATGAGCCCACCAAGGGGACAAATCAAGCAAGACGTACTTGCACGCGATTCTCCGTATTAAATGTCAGCAATCGTCATGTAATTAATAATATTGCCCAAGATATAAGGTATCGAATCGCATTGACTCTCTTCCCATCATAATTCAAAGCAATAGTTATTAATTTCACACGATCCTATTTAAGGGACGGAGATTAAGAAACAACGTACCACTGAGGTCTAATTCTTGAGGTCTAATTCTTGTATATTCAGTACCGAAGAATTTGTTCTCCTGTAGGTCCTCATTCAGCGCATCTAAATGCGCTAGTGTGATCCCTTGGTCAAGACAGGTCAATCTGGGTCTCACACTTCAACCATTCATGATGGTTCGTTCATTTTCATCTGGGTTGTGAATTTGTACTTAATTACGAGGGCTGTTAATTTGATCTTCAGTGATCGGGTATCACCAAATTAACTACAACGTAATACGTATTGTCTTATTGAACGAGTTTGCAATAAATATATATAACATTCATTCATATTTAATGCAATAGTGATTAAATAATTTATTTCAGTAAATAAATAAGAAACTTCAGTTTGGTTATACAAAGTAAAAACATACTTTTCAGTATAACCCCAACAATCTCCCACTTATACTCAAAGTCTGCTTTTAAGTATACTACAACATGTCTCGTGTTCTATGTGACATCTAATGTCACCCTACACGAACCTAATAATATTTCTCCCACTTATACTCAAATCAGATTGGCAACGTCCTTGACACCCATTCCTTTCACATGTCTCTCGAATGTACTCTGAGGCAGACCCTTTGTGAATGGATCTGCTAGGTTGTCTTCCGATGCAATCTTAGCCACCTCAATGTATCCTCTCTTAACGATTTCTCGTATGAGATGGTATTTTCTTTCAATGTGTTTGCTGGCTTTGTGGGCTCTCGGTTCCCTTGAATTTGCAACTGCTCCGGCGTTATCACAATACACCGTGATTTTGCTGGGCAAATTCAGGACCACGTCCAAGTCCACCAGGAAGTTCTTGAGTCAAACCGCTTCCTTCGCTGCTTCACAAGAAGCGACGTACTCGGCTTCCATGGTAGAATCAGCGATGCATTTCTGCTTTACGCTTCTCCATGTCATGGCTCCTCCCCCCCATCCAGAACACACTACCCGAGGTAGACTTTCTGGAGTCAATGTCTAATTGGAAATCCGAGTCCGTAAATCGACGGGATCGATCACGTCGACTTGTAAACCAACATTCTCATCCCGTCCTTTTCGGTGCCGGAATGTTCTTTCTCGCATCTAATGCTCTTTCGCAGGGTTACTTTGATATCTTGCCACCATGCCTATGGCAAAACAGATATCCGGTCTCGTACACAGCATTGCATACATGAGGCTTCCCACAGCCGAAGCATAAGGGATGCCCTTCATGTCATCTATCTCTTTCTGTGTCTTGGGACACATCTCTTTGGATAGATGAATTCCGTGTCTGTAGGGCACAAAGCCTTTCTTGGAATCCTGCATGTTGAAGCGCTTCAAAATAGTGTCTAAGTATGAGGCTTGCGAAAGCCCGATCATTCTTTTTCTGCGATCTCGAGTGATCTTGATCCCTAGGATGTGACCGCCTTCCCCTAAGTCCTTCATATCGAACTGTTTTGACAGCCATGCCCTTACGTCTGATAACACATTTACATTGTTTTCGATGAGCAGAATGTCGTCCACTTATAGTACCAAAAATACCAATTCAGTTCCATCACGCTTTTTATAGACACAACTTTCAAATTCATTTTGATAGAATCTGTAGGATTTTATAACTTGATCAAAACACTGATTCCAAGCTCAGGATGCTTGCTTCAGTTCATAAATGGACTTCCTGAGCTTGCAAACCAGATGCTCTTGGCCTTTTTCAATGAAGCCTTCGGGTTGTTGCATATAGATTTCTTCGTCAAGATTTCCATTTAGGAAAGCCGTCTTGGCGTCCATTTGCCGAGATCTCAAAATCTAGATCTTGCGACAATCGACAAGAGAATCGGATGGACTTGAGAATGGCTACGGGCGAAAAGGTTTCCTCATAATCGATCCCTTCTTTCTGAGTGTACCCTTTCGCCACAAGTCTTGCTTTGAAGGTTTCAACCCTTCCGTCCGGTCCCTTTTTCTCTTGTATACCCACTTGCATCTGATGGGTTTTACCCCATCAAGTGGTTCGACTAGCTCCCACATATTGTTGTGATCCATTGAACCCATCTCGGCTTCCATTGCTAGTTTGCCAAGATTGAGCATCTTTGTCTTGGATCGCCTCGTTGTAGGACCATGGATCTGACTCTTCTACGGAGATAAAGTCCAAAGACTCTCCAATCCCCAAGGATCTCTCGGGTTGTCTGATAACCCTCCCACTACGACGAGGTTCCGGTTGTGTAGGCGTGACGTTTGGTATATCATTTTGTACAGTTGGCAACGGAGTTGGCCCCCTAAGTTCTTCTAAGGTAATTTCACTTCTAGGCTTTTGACTGTTCATATAGTCTTCTTCCAAAAATCTAAAGTGAGTACTGATTACCACCTTTTGATCTTCGGGACCATAGAACATGCATCCTTTAGTTCCTTCGGGGTACCCTATGAACATCCTTAATTCTGAACGTGCATCCAATTTACTGGCTTCCTTGTCTAGCACGTATGTCGGACACCCCCAGATCCTGATGTGTCTGAAACTGAGCTTGCGCCCCGTCCACAATTCTCTCCGGGTTTTAGGTACCGATTTGGATGGCATTAGGTTCAGAATATAAGCCGCTGTTTCTAATGCGTAACCCCATAATGATTTTGGTAAATCCGCATAACTCATCATCGACCTTACCATTTCTAAAAGCGTTCTATTCCTTCGTTCTGCAATCCCATTTTGTTGAGGGGTACCGGGTGCAGTCAACTGGGATGCAATCCCCACTTCCGATAGGTAGTTTAGAAATTCACCACTGAGGTATTCGCCTCCACGATCAGATCGTAGAAACTTGATACTTTTTCCCTTATGATTCTCTGCTTGAGCCTTAAATTCTTTGAATTTATCAAAGGTCTCAGATTTATGCTTCATTAGGAAAATGTATCCGTAGCGTGAGTAATCATCGATAAAAGTAACGAAATACTCGTAGCCACCTCTAGCTTTGATTTGCATTGGACCACACACATCGGTGTGAACGGTTTCTAACACTTCTTTAGCTCTAAGCCCCTTTGCTCCAAATGTCCTCTTGGTCATTTTACCTTCCAAGCACGATTCACAAGTCGGAAATGGCTCAATTTGGAGAGACCCCAAAGAACCATCTTTCACCAACCTTTGAATCCTTTTCGGGTTAATATGACCTAATCTTAGGTGCCAAAGAAGTGTCTCGTTCACGCCAGCCGAGCGCTTTCGTTTACAAGAAATAGTAGATGTGTTATAGGATGCATTTTGTGAGTGATGTGCGCAGTTAATAATATAGAGATTGTTCCTCAAAGTTCCACGACAGATAATCACATCGTTACGAAAAATAGTAACATCTTTATTAAAACGAACAGAATATCCATCGATAAACAGTTTAGAAATAGAAATAAGGTTTTTTCGAAAAACAGGAACATAAAGAACATCTCTTAAAATTAACTTCTTGTCTCCAAAAGACAGGTGCACGTCTCTCACTACTTCAGCTGCCACTCTCGTAGCATCGCCTAGCGTGATGAGGATTTCACTCCCACTAAGTTGTCGTGAAGCAAACATGATCAGTGGATTCCGTATCAACTACCCACGAATGATAAGTGTACGATGCCAAATAGGTTTCAACAACTAGTGTGTGAGAATTACCTCTCTTTCCATTCCTTTTGGGATTGGAACAAGCCAACCTCCATTGTTCTTTTACCGCAGTTGAAGCACTTGCCCTCTAGATTTCATTGACACTACCACCATCCCTCATCTTACTATTGTCCTTGGCAACAGTTGAGTTTGATTGCTTATGGCTTTTGGTCCTCTTCTTCTTCTTGCCTTCCCTTGACCTAGAAGATGAAGATGGACCACTTGCCGTCAAGGCTTGAGTTTTTGTGCCCCATCAACGTCTCTGCCGCGACCAAAGCTTGCAACAAATCAACTAGCGAAGCCAAAGTGCTCAAAAACTTTTGGGCAGAGAGTGGAGTAGCAAATTGATCTGGGTCCTAGATCATAATCTGCACCCAGATCCTCAAATTAATATAGGATTAATTCATGCTAGTAATAATTGTTAGAATTATTCACCCCGAATAGATGCGGACAATTAATTCCCCAACACTGACAGCCCTGTTGGGAAAATCGGTGTGCCCGGATCTATTCGAGGTGATTATTTAAATACATATTTAAATTAAACAGTTAATTACTAACATGAATTAATCCTAAATCAATTCAACATAATAATAAACAACATGCGTACACATAATTCACGTAAATCCTAAACATGCGGAACTAGGAGTTACTGAATTACTAACCTCTTGAAGAATCAAACGGATGAATCAACCCAAGAGCCTTCCCAAATATATCCCTAAAGTCCACGAACGCTATCCGGGTGGGAAGATTTCAACGAACGATTTTAGTGGGAGAGAAATTAAATATTTTGCTACCAGCTTTGTGATTTTTTATTTCCAACACATGGAATTACACTTGAGAATGAAGAGCTCATCCCCTATAAATAGAGAGGAGAGGGCGAAAAATTAGGTCAAAGAAATAAGGAAGAAAATCTTTTCTTGGTCTCCAAGAAATCTTGAATATATCTTCTATATTCTTTTCTCCTTAATTAAATTTTCCATAAAAAATTCTTTCCCCTCTTCTACCTCAAATTTTTGAAAATCACAACATTAAAGGAGTCAAGATTTTACTTCTTGAATTTATGGGATAATTATGTATTCCTACAATAATTATCTCTTTCCATAAAATACATACAAGAAAATCAAGACAATCTTTCCTTCCTATTAATATACCAATTTTCGAAAATATTTAATGGAAATATAGCAAGAATATTTTCTTCTCTCTTCATTAATTGGACTTTATTTTTGGGCTATTTGAGGGGTCTTTAGGAGAATTAAGATTGGACCTTCAATGGACCATGAAGCTCTAATATTTTGGGCCAAATATTATTCAATTCCATTAATATTAATTTACTCCACTATAAAATTAATATTGAACTATCCATCTTAACCCATACGATTTCACATATAACATGGCTCCCGGTCATTATTTCCCGCGTTTAAGATTATCTTAGTCCATTAATTAATTAAGCCACTGAACAAGCTTTATATTAATTAATATATTTGTCCTTGGAGTAAAGACAGCTCAACATTATTATCCATGCCGAAAATAAATTTCCACTTGCAAGATTTGGCATGATAAAGGATATAAGCCCACCAAGGGGACAAATCAAGCAAGACGTACTTGCAATCGATTCTCCATATTAAATGTCAGCAATCGTCATGTAATTAATAATATTGCCCAAGATATAAGGTATTGAATCGCATTGACTCTCTTCCCAACATAAGTCAAAGCAATAGTTATTAATTTCACACGATCCTATTTAAGGGACGGAGATTAAGAAACAACACACCACTGAGGTCTAATTCTTGTATATTCTGTACCGAAGAATTTGTCCTCATGTAGGTCCTCATTCAGCGCACCTAAATGCGCTAGTGTGATCCCTTGGTCAAGACAGGCCAATCTGGGTCTCACACTTCAACCGTTCATGATAGTTCGTTCATTTGTGAATTTGTACTTAATTACGAGGGCTGTTAATTTGATCTTTAGTGATCGGGTATCACCAAGTTAACTACAACGTAATACGTACTGTCTTATTGAACGGGTTTGCAATAAACATATATAACATTCATTCATATTTAATGCAATAGTGATTAAATAATTTATTTCAGTAAATAAATAAGAAACTTCAGTTTGGTTATACAAAGTAAAAACATACTTTTCAGTATAACCCCAACAAGCCCCTCGCCCTCGCCAATATGAAATTCTGATGGCCTGAAATGGGGCGTGCCGAGGTGTACTTCCTGAGGGCACCCACCCTTATTAATACCCTCGTCCCATTATATATATCCCAATTGATCCCATTTCATCCTTGGAGAGGCGAGGAGAGGAGCGGAGCTAGCGAAAGGTTTGAAGAGCAACCCATTTCGTCCACAGGTAAGTTTTAATTATTTAATTATTTAATATTAGTATATTATGTATGTAATATTAGTTGTTTATGTATTTAGTATTAGTTGTATTAGCTTAAATTTGCTTAATAGCTTAATTTTGTATAATTTAGTGAATATATATTATTTGTACTGTATATTTTAGCTTAATTTTACTTGATATGTTTAGTATTATTTAGCTTAATTTCTAGCTAATAGGTGTACATTAATATTATTTAGCTTAATTCGTAGATTTCTTTAGAATTATTTAATTTAATTTATCTTATTTGTGTATATATAGTATTAATTAGTTGTTCAATTATTTAGTATTATTTAATATATTAATTATGTTAGATGTTGGAGTGGAGAGATTGATGTTGATGAATATTTATTGGTTATTGCTTGTTGTAGAACATGTGCGTTCCGACTTGATTGATTTTAATTGATTAAGTCGAAAATGGATGCACGTAGGATCTTGATTAATTGGGGAATACGATAAAATAAGATGAAACTCTGTCTAAATTTTTAGGAAATATTAATTATTAATTAGACTTTTGAATACTATTTAATTCGTAAATGTGAAACAGATAATTGATATGGATTATTCTATCCGTTTACGTTGTATGTATGGTCCTAGATCGATTAATGGCAATATATCTCCCGAATTTTAAAATGGACTCGAATCTTTTATAGATTTCGCCACTAGTAATGGGATGATTCAGGGAAAGATTAGGTGTCCCTGCAAAAAATTTAGATGTCGAAAAAATAATATGTATCATGAACCTGATGAGGTGAGAGCACATTTGTACAGAAATGGGTCCATGCCCAATTATTGCAACTGGATTTATCACGGTGAGGAAATATGGGGTCATGAATACAATGATCATCCGTCTGCATCGACTTCACACGGACCGATTGATGAGATTTTTGCATCTAGCTCGTATCACGATAAGATGACGGACTTAACCTCTGCTCCCCACTTAAATGTGGATGATGAACCCCCTAATGAGGAACCTCCTAATGAGCATGCTGCACATTTTTATAACATGCTTCGTGCAGCGAATCAGGATATAATGTCTGGTTGTGAATCGCATTCACAGTTGTCATACAATGCCCTATTGCTGAACATTAAAACTGAAAACAGACTGTCTGAAAGGGGCTATAATCAAATGGTTGAGGCAATTCATGTTCTTTGTCCGAATAGTCTGGTGCCCAAGAAATTTTCTGATAGCAAATAGTTGATGGGTGAGATGGGTCTTCCAGTGGAGAGGATTCATTGTTGTGCACAGAACTGCATGTTACATTGGGGTGCAGACGACGAACTTGAAAATTGTAAGTTTTGCAGTCGGCCACGGTTTAAACCTGCTAGACGTGACGTGAATGGGCAATTGAAAAAGAACCGTCCTTTTAAGAAGATGTTCTATTTTCCTATCATCCCCCGACTGCAAAGATTGTATTAGAATGCTACTGGGAAGGATATGATATGGCATGCACGTTGCTCGAACGACCACTCCGGTGTCATGCATCCCTGCAGACTTACAGGCTTGGAAACATTTGGACCAGTCGCATCCTGATTTTGCTTCAGAAATTCGGAACGTGAGGTTGGGCTTGAGCACTGACGGTTTTCAACCATTTGGGGCGCATGAGAAACAATATTCATCATGGCCAGTAATAGTGACACCGTACAATCTACCCCCGTGGTTGTGCATGAAGGATCAGTTCATGTTTCCTACGGTTCGAGTGCCCAGTCCAAAGAATCCAAAAGATAAATTGGACATATTTTTGCAACCATTGTTACCTCTCCATCTTGCATATGAAACAAAAATTGCTGGTCCAGTACAATATAGATGGATGTATCCATTTGAGAGGTATGTAATCTATTTAACTCATTCAATTATTTGATAAAAAAAAATTACACTTACCCATTCAATTGAATTAGGTATCTTCACAACTTAAAGTTAAGTGTGGGTAACAAGGCACATGTGGAAGCTTCGATTGCAAATGCATATTTAACAAAAGAAGCATCAATGTTTTGTTCTCATTACTTTGACGACATGTGCTGACGAGCAACACAATAGACCTCGCAATATACCTCGTGAAGTATCACGATCAGTGGGAGGTAAACTCTCGATATTTGTGCCTCCTGGTAGTATACTTGGAAAGAAGGGTAGAAGACTAATTGTAGACTTGGAGAAGCGAATATCTCATGCGTACGTGCTACTAAATTGCAATGAGGTGCAACCGTATATTAAGTAAGTTAATTAATTCTATATTAATTAATTGATATTTACAACTGCAATTTCTCATCTAAATTTACAATTGTAGTGTGTTTTTCGAGTAACTACATACAATTCAACCGAATCTATCGAATGCTGAAAAAGATGAATTTCTTCAACAACAATTCGCATCGTGGTTTGATCAACTTGTAAGTGATCTAGTGGTTAACTTCAATTAATATATATTTATATATAGTATACTATTATATTAATTAAGTATCTCGTCAATAATATATAGGTGAGGATACATCGTATTCAGGATGAGTCTATATGCGATCTTTTGGGCGGTCCTCTTAGTAGTGTCACCACTTATCCTGGATATTACGTGAATGGATTCAAATTTCACACACGAGCTTATGGCTCATCTAAGGTCACTATGAACAGTGGAGTTTGTATTAAGGGAACAAACTATGATTCAAATACTCGAGGAGGTAGTGGTGTTGGAATATCCCGGACTTACTGAAAGAAAAGTAGTTTTGTTCAAGTGTGAGTAGTTTGATCCAACTGTGCCAGTGGGAACAAGAATACATCCCAATTATAAGCTCGTGGACGTTAATTCGAGAGGACGATATGACCGTTTTGATCCATTTGTGCTAGCAAGTCAAGCTTATTAATACATAATAATTAATAATAATTAACAAAATTATATAAAATTGATAGTGGCAGAAACATGGACGCCTCCCAACGGCATGGGAACTCATGAATTATTTTCACAATAAAAATGCCACGTATGTTGAGATGGAAGCCGTACTTGTAAGTGCTTGAAGTAACGTTGTTTATCCAATATATAACTTAGTTAATTAATATTATATCTAATTTTAAATTTCAAAATATTTGTATGTCAGTAATACGTGGAGACACGAATCAATTCTGAGGTACCCGAGGGTGCAGATGAGTACGAGCGCAGTAGACAAGCCAACCAGTTCTATACACAATAAGTTCGTACTCCCACAGGAAATTCAGGGGTTTGGGGCAAATTTCGGAGTTGGGGCGCATTCAATCTGGCCCAGGCGGGACATTTGGGTGTACCTCTATCGGCGACTACTCTCAATTTGATCAAGAGCGCTTTTTGGCACAGGAGCGCGCTCTCTCTCGAGAGAAAGACAACAAAAAGAGGAAATGACCAGAAAGATGGCACATATGCAAAGTCAAATGAACCAGATGAGCCAATTTTTTTGATGTGGCAGGCAACCGTTGTCCCCAGGTGTCGTGACAAGGAACCGGTGGTCCCCAACAAGCGCCGTGACAAGGAATTGGTGGTCCCCAGCCAGGCGTGGCGAGAAAGATGGGTGTTACTCCCCCATTGCATGGTTCTCAACGATGGGAGTAGTCCCAACCTTGCCGGTATTTTTTACCGCAAAAATTGACCGGTGGTTATTCTAATCCCGTACCACATCCTGGTCATTTTGTTCCTAGATTCCATTTTCGTGCTCGGTATCCCAATGGTTCTACCTTTAACGTCGCCCGATCTTCCGATACTCAAAAAAATGCTTTCTCGTACTCATTTGATCCCAATATGTTTCCTCCTAATCAATTTCCCCCAGTGAATGACAATGATGATGATGATGATGATGATGATGATGATGATGATGATGATGATGATGATGATGATGATGATGATGATGTGATGCATTAAACATTTGTGTGTGTTATGCATTAAACATTTGACTGAATATTTTATTATATTTTATGTTAATTTTGAACGCCACATATTTTGTTATGTTTTATTTTAGAATATTTGAAAGCCACACATGTGTTTTATGTTTATTTGTTATGAATATTGTTGATTAATCTCTACTATTAGTTTGTGAGAATGCTTTAAAATTTTGTTAAAAAAAGATTAGTATAGGTGTATATATATATGTACACGTGTGTTACGTTTTTGATATTTTCTGGATGATCGTAATATATTTTTTGGGATTTTATGGAATAATATTGCAGGAAATGTAAATTGCTTGAAGAACAAGATATGAAGATTTGAAGATATGAAGAATTAGGGAGAGAGAGAGAAATTAGATAGGGAGAGGTAGTTAGAAGAGAGAGCATCTTGAAAATTTTTGATATTCCCATTCATCGATTATATTTGTAACTAACATTAAGGGGTCCACACAACCTGGATATTCTTTTTTGGTAATTAAAAAACAAATCTAAAATATATATCTGCTATTCTAGATTATTCTAACTTTAAAAGCCCAAACCTTAATTCATTCGGATAAGTCGTTCGGAAGATTTGGCTCGGATAGATAGATAATTTGGCTCGGTGGATCCCGAGCCTCGATTCTTTCGTTCGGATAAATTGGCTCGGTGGATCCTGAGCCTCGATTTCTTCGTTCAAACTTCTTTGGCTGGTGGATCCCGAGCCTCAATTTCTCAATCGGGTTTCCCTTGTAAACCGATTTTAACTCTCTTTTTTCGTACCCATCTCTTTTACTTTTCAAATTTCCCTCTTCTCGCAACAATACACCCTCCAACGAAAAGATCCTTGTCCCCAAGGATGGAATGTAGGAAAATTTCGCGAGAACAAATCGGTATCTTCCCATGAATTGATTTTCCAATCTTGGTAACCCAATAGACACGAACACGATCTTTCTTCTTTCCGCTTTCCGTGTCATTAATGACATAGTAAGGTTGGATCGCGAAAAGGCCATTCTTATCAACATCCGGAAGACTCTCAAGGTAAATATTAACCCCTATGTGTTTCTTGAGTATATGGAAGGCAAATGAATCTTTATTTTGGTAGATCTAATTTGTAAGCCACACTCCCTTACCCTTTTGGGATTGTATAGGGACCCGAAGTATTTTGATGATAACTTCAAATTCTTTTCGGTATGGAATTCTGCGAAAAGGGTTGAAGTTTGAGAAAAAACTTGGTCACCTACCTCGAAAACCCTTCTTGCCTCTATGATGCCTTGTACCTTCATGCGATTACGTCTTTGACTAAATTAGCCTTGACTTGCGTATGATGTGTTGTGCTCTAAGCGGTCTGTGACCTCTCCTCATTTGTTGAATCGGATATGGCCCATAAGTGATTCCTCTGTTCAGTATATCCGTAAGAGCCTCAAAGGGTGTCATTTTTCGGCTTGAATGATAATTTGTGTTGTACCAATTATTTCGATGGGTAGCCACTTCAACCCTTTTGTCACTTACTAAACACCTCAAATCTTGTTCCAAACATTGATTCACCCTTTCGGTTATCCATCAGTTAGGGGTGATAAGATGAGCTTAGGTGCGTATAGTTCCTACCAACTTAAATAGTTCCTTCCAAAAACAACTAGTAAATATTTTGTCCCTATCACTCACTATACTAGCCGGTAACCCATGCAACTTATAGATAACATCCAAAAACACCTTAGCTAAAGATGTAAATATGGATGTGATAGGGCTATGAAATGTGAGTATTTAGTGAATCATCCACTATTACCCATATCACATTCTTTCCCCATGAATTAGGAAGCCCCTCTATGAAATCCATAGAGATATGTGACCATGCTTGATCCGGTATGGGTAAGGGTTGTAGGAGACGGTATAAACTAGCTTGACTTATTTACGCACATACTTCACACTTCTTGACCCACAATAACACATCATTTTTCATATTAGGCCAAAAAAAACATCCTTTTAAGCCTCGATAAGTTCTGTAACCCCGAGATGCCCCTCCATAGGGTGTGGAGTGCATTTGAAAAGGATTAAATCTCTTAATCCAAACATATCTCGGAATGCCATTAGTGAACAATTAAGGGATAAGTATTGGGATCGAATGATGTCCTTAATGTAACCATCATCGTTGTAACTTAGCGGGACTGATCCAAAGTTGGGACCATTGTAGAAATAAGCGGAGAACAAGCTCCTTCATAATGCATCAAGCTGCCTTTGTTCTCACTCCCCTTTTTATCTGAGAATCTCATAGTCAAGGCCCAAAGAACTTAGTAATCCATCTTTGTTGTAGTGGGGTTACCACCTTCTCGGTCGATGTTTCAAAGATTGTTGGTCAGTCTTTATAGTGAATTTACGCCCTTGCAAGTAGTGTTTCCACTTCTCAATGGCCATTAATCTTTGCCAAAAACTCCCTCTCATAGGCCAAAAAGTGCTTGGTTCCTTGGACACAAAGACTTACTCATGTAAGCAATGGGCTTACCTTTCTTGCATGAGAACAGGCCCAATTCCTTCCCACTAGCATTAGTTTCCACCACAAATCTCTTTGTGAAATCAGGGCAATGCTAGTTCACCATGGCTTCCTTCAACTTCCGAAAAGCCGGGTATGCCTCGGTTCCATTTGAAAACTGTCCTTCTTGAGTAAGGAAGTGAGTGGTTTGCTAATGAAACCATATCCTTCACAAATTTCTGTAATACCCCAAAAAACCCCCGAGTTGTTTAATGGTTTGTGGTTTTTTGGCCATTGAACCATACACTCAATCTTTCTGGATCGTTGGCAACTCCATCTTTAGAAATTATTGGCCCAAATACTCCACACTAGTCCGCCAAAACTACATTTGCTCCTCTTGCAAACAACTTATTGGCCCTCAAAAGTTGTAAAAGCTCCAAGTGAACTAAATGTTGTGTTTCCTCATTCTTTGTAAATGAGGATATATCATCAAAAAAAACCAACACAAATTTCCTCAAGTGATCCCCGAACACCGATTCATCAATGATTGAAATGTAGCAGTGCATTGCACAACCCAAAATGGCATCACTAGGAATTCATAATGACCATTGTGGGTCCCGAATCAACCGCCTATGCTCCTTCTTCATTAGGATTTGGAAGTACCATCAAATCTATCTTTGAAAAAGATCTTAGCACCCCTTAATCCAAAGACTTCAATGATAGGAATAAGGTAGTTGTGCTTGATTGTGAATTCATTAAAATATTTGTAATCCACACATAGCCTCCGGTGCCATCTTTTTTTTCACCAAAATCCAGATGAAGCAAAAGGGCTTTACTCCTTAGTCAAAAATCCTTTACAATCTTCTCAATCTCCTCCTTATGGCTGTGAGAAGTTCTATATGGATACTGTTGTTTAGGGATGCTCCCTGGTTTTAGTATAATCTGGTGTTCCACCCCCCTCCCTGGGGGTAATTCTACTGGTTCCTCAAATATATCTTTGTAAGTTAGTAGTAGCTTATGTAACTCAGGATCATCTTCAGTGTGGGTAGGAGGTGCTGATGTAATTAAATACATCTTATTAATTTCCATAAAGGCCTCTGTGTGGATCATCTGGTATAATCCCACATCAGAAATCAACTTACATTCAGCTAATGAAGTAAGTGCTTGTAGTTTCACCCTCTTCCCAAGCAAGTTGACTGTGAAAGTCATCTTTTCATAGTCAAGCTCAATGGGTGTGCAAAATTTTAACCAATCTCCTCCTAGGATCAGACCACAACCCTCATTCTCCAACAACCCCAAATAGTAGGTGGCTGATGTCCTGCATGTTCCAAGTGAAAGGATTCACTTGTTGTGAGCTGACCAACCTTTGCCCATTAGCAACCTTCACCAGTATGGGTTTAGCATCACTCAGAGGGCATTTGAGCCTTTTAGCAGTAGCTTTTTGTATAAAACTCAGGGTGCTGCCTGAGTCTATAAGAATGTGGAGTTTGTGGTGTTCAAACTCTCAAAACAGCCTCATGGTAGTAACTCCATCTTCACCACTTAGAGCATTTAGTGTCATCGGACCTCTTCCATGATGTCCCCATAAATGACTGTTCCTCCCTTCATTGGTAGGATTTGAGTATCTTCCTCTTCTTCTCCGCGAAATCATGTATGAAATCCTTTGTTTGCATTTGTGCCCATGCACAAAAGGTTCATCACAGTTGTAACATAGTCCCTTCTCTCTCATAGCTGCCATCTCTGTAGGAGATAAGATTTTAAAAGGTGGTTTCCCTTTCTTTGGAAGGGCCCCCAATTCTTCCAATGCATAAAATTAGAGTTAGAGTTAGAGTTAGGGTTAGGATTAGAAACCACGGAATAGGGCTTAAGTTTTTTAGTTAGTCTTTCGATTTTGATCTTGCTTCTGCCCAATTTAATAGCATGTTGAAGTGTGGTAGGTTCAAACATGGCTACTCTTGTAGCTTGTAACTTCCTCATTAAGTCCTCCAATGAAACTTGCCACAAAGTAGGTTTAAGAATACATCCCCAAGAACTACCGGCAACAAGCTTTTTGACTCCTCATACTTATCAACATAATCTTCATATAGCTACAGTTGTTTGAGTTTGTTAAACCGTAAATCAACTTCTCTTCAAATCTTGTTGAGAGAATAACCAAAAATTGTGCCCAAGTTAATTCCACATTTCATTGATTAAAATTACTGAACCCATAGTCTTTTTTACCTCAAAATGGATAGTAGCCAAAGTGATTTTTTGTTGATCACCATCTTGGGCATAAGCTTAAAATACCCATTGGATCTCAAGACCCATAACCTAGGTTTAGAGCCATCAAACCTAGGGAATTCAATCTTAGGTCTTTGGGTTGTGAAATTGAGTACCATCGCTTAACCTCCTTGGAGATTCCCACTTCGATAGGATGATCCCCACCAAATAGCCTAAAGTAGTTAGGCCCTCCACCACCGGATCCAAAGTTAGGACTCCCTAAAATGAAGGCCCTTCATTGTGACCCTTGCCTTTTTCCATATTCAACAATTGAATGACAATCGATATGAAAGTGTTAGTCATAAGCTCAAATTTCTCATCCATCTTGGTTGTTAAACCATGCATATTGTCTGTGAGCTTCCCTTCTCTTGCTTCATGGCTTCCGTTTGGATTAATAATTCCGATTTTTTGTGTGATTCTTGCAGATCCTTGGAATATGATCAAAACTTGGCTTTTGTTATTTTTGATATTTTATGTTATATTTTTTTGGGATTTTATGGAATAATATTTTGTTATGAAGAACAAGATATGAAGATTTGTTTTTATTTTAGAAGATTTGAAAATTCCCATTCATCGGCCCGGTGCCATATTTGTAACTAACATTACGGGGTCCACACAACAAAAAATATTCTTTTGGTAATTAAAAAAAAATCTAAAATATATATACTATATTCTAGATTATTCTAACCGTTTTGGGCCACAATTCGTTAATTCATTCGGATAAGCCCGTTAAAGATTTGGTTATGAATATTGTTGATTAATCTCTACTATTAGTTTGTGAGAATGCTTTAAAATTTTGTTAAAAAAAGATTAGTATAGGTGTATATATATATGTACACGTGTTAGCGAATAGTGAAAAATAATACAAAAGTAATAATTTTGTAATTTTATTAAAAATATTTAAAAAATAATGATCAATATTTACATTTGTTAGTAAATACTACGTACGTAAGAATGATTATTTAATTTTTTTTATTGAAAATAGTTTAATTCAAACGTATTCGAATTGCATTTATTGTACACGTGTTAATATAGTGAAAAAGAATATGAAAATGATTATTTGAAAATTTTATTGAAAATATTTTAGTAAAAATAATTAATATAAGTATATATATAAATTTATTCATAATAATAAATAGCGAAAAAGAATATAAAACTAATTATTTTAAAATTTTATTGAAAATATTTTAATAAAAATAATTAATATAAGTATAAATATAAATGTACTCATAATAATAAATGATGCAAAATAATATAAATTATTTATTTCATAATTTTATTTTAAATATTTTAACTAAATCAAAGTATATACGCGTGACAAACAATTAAATTAAATGATAGAAGAAAAAAATTAATAAAACAGAATATATAATACCTATAATATTAAAAAGACATTCCTAATGAATAACTCGCCTAGCCCAAACGGTTAGGCGGAACACGCAAGGCCTCCATATATCGGGAGGTCGCGTGTTTGAATCTCATGGGGGGCGAATTTCGCCCATATATGCTGTTACAGTACCATGGCTCGCATGTCCCAGTGGTTCCGCGGGTGCACTCGGAGCCTTGCAACCCGGGCTCAAAACCTGGCCGTAATTTTTAAAACCTGAATTAAATTCGCGAGGGCATATTCCTTCGGCAAAGAGCTCACCAAATAGGCGAGGACCACGTCGCCCTCGATAAATATGTGGTGTCAGAAGGTGAGGGCCAGCTAAAATGACATGTGTCAGGCCCTCGTTAAAGCCCTCGCGATTTGCCGAGGGTTTTTTAAAATCCTCGTTAAACTGTTAGCGATCAGTACTTTACAGAGGGATATTTTCCCTCGTTAAAACCCTCCCTAAACCCTATTCCCTCGTTAAAACCCTCTTTAAAGTTCTCTTTAAATGAGATGTATTTTGTGGTGAGCGCAATTAATTACATTTAAGAATAAATAAAATACATAAAATATATGATACATATTTATTAGAAGCAAGAATTTAATGAATGAACATAAGAGTTTTGCGCGCAAGAGGTCTTGAGTTCGAAACCCAACTCTAGAGTGTTGGGGCATGTTTATTTTAAATTAAATACATTTAAGAATAAAAAAAAATACATAAAATATATGATACACATTTATTAGAAGTACGAATTTAATGTATGAATCACCTAGTCTAATGGCAATGCTGGAGCACAAAATGCAAGAGGTCTCCCATTCGAAACCCATGTTTATTTTTCATGATACATATTTATTAAAAGTGAGAATTTAATGAATGAATCACTAGGCCAATAGCAACTCTATAGAACAAACGAGTTTTGCGCGCAAGAGCAACTCTCACATTAGGCATCTTTATTTATATTTAAGAATTAAAAAAATATAGAAAACATATGATACATATTTGTTAAAAGTGAAAATTTAATGAATAAATTACTTATCCTAATGACAACTCTAAAGCACACATGAGTTCTCGGGTTCGAAACCCAGCTCTCACGAGTTGGGAAGACATTGCAAAATTTTAAAATTTCGTTTAATAAGGGCAAAACTGTCATAGTTAATACCGAGGGTATATTTTCTCTCGTTAACACCGAGGTGGGTAGACATTGCAAAATTTCAAATTTTAGTTTAACGAGGGCAAAACTGTCATAGTTAATACCGAGGGTACATTTTCTCTCGTTAACACCGAGATTTTGTGTCTACCTTCTTTAAATGTTAATAAAGAGAAAATTATGAAGGGTTATTGACCCTTGTTAAATGAAAGTTTTTTTTTTTGTAATTTTCTTACAATTTGATTTTAGGGTGTTGATGAAGTCGTTTGTGACTTATTCCACTTGACCTAGATTTTGACCTACAATTTAGTAGTAGGGGACAACGGGGTCGTTAGTGATTTATTTCATTTGACCTACTGAAACTCTATTTTGACTCTCCTATTTATAAGAGATCAACGATTTAGAGAGTATGAAAAAGATATTTTCAAATCTGAAAATAAGAAAAATTAATCTCAAATCTTGGAGATATTCTTATATTATTATCTCCAAAACTAGAATTTTACATAAATATATGACAATATTAATTCAAATAAAAATTTGGTGTATATATATATATATATATATATATATATACCATTACCAAAATAATACGATTCGACTTATATATATGAAGTATTTAGACAATAAGATCAGTATTATAACACAAAAAGTTATGATGTAATTATATTAAGTAAATGAGATACAATGTACTCCTTATCTCATGCGATTACTTTCACACTTTTTTTATTGGGAAGTTTCAAGATTACTTTCACACTCCAAAAAAAAGAAAATCCATCATATACTTCACTCTCATAATATTCTCAATTTTTACTAAATGTCAGGTTCCATGCACATATACAATTCAATTCATTTTTTACACACAAAAGTTTAAAAAAAAAAAAAACTCCTCAAAACCCTCCCCATTATTCCGAAAAATATTTCTAGTGACCACTACTTATAGTATAAATAGTGTAACCACCTTTGAGGGCCCCACAAATGACGAGGGACGCTAGACAAATTGTGGTATAATCACCACTGCCAAGAGCCACATAAGAAAGGAAAAAAGACGTAAATTGTGCTTTTATCAGTTGAGAGCACCATAAGAAATGACAGTGAATGTATTTAATTGTGGTATTTATGATATACCTATCGCTAAAACAACAAATGACCTAAATTTTGCTATTAATAGTATACTTATCGCTAAGGGTCCAAAAGGAAATGACAAATCAATGAAGTAAATTGTATATTAATTGTATACCTATCGCTAAGGGCTCCAAAGGAAATGACAGGCCGATGACATAAATTGTGGTATTAATGGTATACCTATCGTTGAGGACTCAAAAGGAAATGACAGGTCGATGACGTAAATTGTGGCATTAATGATATATTTACTACTAAGTGCCCACGGAAATGACAAATGATGCAACTAGTATAAATAGTATACCTACCACTGAGGACCCCACAAGAAATGACAGATGATACAACTTACGACATTAAAGGTATACATATTGTTGAGGGCCCACATGAAATGATGATAAACGTAAATTGTGGTATATAAGGTATACGTAGCGCTGAGGGCTAAAAAAAGACATAAATTACTATATATAGACAATAATTACTGTTTAGGGCCCAATAGGAAACAATGGAAGACGTAAATTGTGTACTTACAACTGAGTGTCCCACTATAGGTATGTCACATATAGGAGTGGTTTGGTATGATATATCGAAAATACCTTTACGTACTATACTTCATATCGAAATTTTGGGATACCATGTTGGAACTTTAGGCATATGAAGTTTTCTTATCAAAATCATAAAATAATTTCGTTATATCAAATTTTTAAACTACATCAGTACTTATCATTACATACCGAAATTTTAATATTTCATACTAAAATTTTGAGAATACCGAAATTCATGTAAGGTATGTTTGTTTTGGGATTCTTCCGTTCGGGTGTAGAATATTTTTTAAATAACTTGATATCCGACTCAATGACTGACTAATTTGGGTGTGAGATGTTATGCCCCCCGTCTTATTCTAGTTTGATATTTAAAATCTAAATTAAAAAAATCATCCAATTTACCACTTAAACACCTACTCACTCTTATACATTTGATTTGACATAAAGTCTTTTCAATAATAATATAATAATATCATATCACCATTCATACACACTTGATTTGACATAAAATTTATCTAGTTATAATAATATCATATTATATATTTTTCCACAAGATTATACAAAAAATTACATCCCCACAAAAAATTATGGCTCCATCACTGGCCACTACCGGTGGTATAAATAATGTAACCACGTACCATTAAGTCTCCACAAAATATGATGAGCTAGACGTAAATTGAGGTATTATCTGTTGAGGGTATCATAGGAAATGACAGATTACATTTGATTGTGCTATTAATGATATATTTATCGCTAAGAATCTCACATGAAACAACAAATGACCAAAATTATGGTATTAATGGTATACCTATCGCTGAGAATCCTAAAGGAAATGATAGAATGATGATGTAAATTATGATATTAAAGATATACTTATCCTAAGGGCCCCAAAGGAAATGACAGATCGATGACGTAAATAGTGGTATTAATGATATACCTATCGCTAAATGCCTAGAAGAAAATGACAGTTCAACAATTTAACCTGTGGTAATAATGGTATACTTATCGCTAAGAGCCCATGGGAAATGACAGATGATGCAAGTGGCATTAATTGTATACCTACCAATGAGAGCCCCTCAAGAAATAACAGATGCACAAATTACAACATTAATGGTATATATATGATTTGTTGAGGGCCGATATGAAATGATGACGAAAGTAAATTGTGGTATATAAGCAGCCTACTGCTGAGGACACAATAGGAAACAATGGAGGACGTAAATTATGCACAATAGGAAACAATGGAGGACGTAAATTATGTACTTACAACTGAGGATCCCATTACATTTATGTAACATCTAGGAGCGATTTTGTATGATATATCGAAAAAAATACATTTTCGTACTGTATGTCATACCGAAAATATCTTTCTCTAATTATAATAATACGACATTATCTATTCTTACAAATTTGATTAGACGTATATTTACATCAAACCCAATTCAAAATCTCAAAACAAACACATACTGTTTACATCCCAGTCACTATTATGATATGCACATCCCATCCACCATCCAAATATACATTCTCCCCTAATATATGTCCATACTGATATTTACTATCACATCACTATTTTTTTCATGCTTACTCATTGTACCTCATACTTCTCTTTCACATAATTTTTACCGTACTAACTAATAATAATAAATAATCTATCATCATCACTCAAAAGTGGAATAATTCAAGTGATTAGAGCACCACTATCTATAACATATTTACGTTTTAAAGGATTAGTCACATTCACTTTTTTCCCATCTGAATATGCTCCATCAATCTATAGTTGAAATCAAACCGAAACACACAGTCACACTCACCAACTTACTATTTATCAAAACTTCGAAATTCCCTAAATTTCAAAAATTAATTTTTACAAAATCCAAAATAGACAAAAAGTAGGGTATTAATTTGTTTTGTGATATTATATGTTTGTTCGTATATTTAATAGGAGTATAAAATACTCTCTCCGTCCTTGGACATTTTTCGATTTGGTCTATCCCATACTTATTTTTTTATTTCTTAAATGACAATAAAATAACATTGTTTTTTACAACTATATCCTCCCAATATCTTATAAATTATAGTATCTCATATCATTAGTTTTGTACACACTAAAAATCACTTTATACTATCATCTACTTTATAATAAAGTAGAAAGGTCTATAATAACCTTCCATTAAAAATTACTTTATCCCGTGAAATACTAATAAAAAATTCATACATTAAATATCATATCTATGTAAATGTGCATTTATAATTTTTATACTGTTGTTTATAAATATTAGTTTCACACAACTATAAACTTTCTGAACTAATTTTATATATAATTTTTGTTTTATTTGATGTAGGAGGAGTAAAAGTATTACTAGCTATTTTACCAAAAAAATATACTCCCTCCGTCCCAACATTACTTGAACACTTGTCTTATTTGGACGTCCCAATATTACTTGAACACTCCCAAAATGGAAACAAATATAATATGAGTTGATATGCTATGAAACTTGTTCACCGTAAAATTAATTTTTTTTTCACAGACATACTCTTTAGTAATATAAATCACACCCTTCAGTTATCACTACGACACTCTTTGCTATAATATAAGTTACACCCTTCACTTTTATTAGTCACACCTTTTACAGTAAAAAGTCACACCATTTATAGTAAAAAGTCACACCCTTTACAGTAAAAAGTCATACTCTTTAGTAATATAAGTCACATTTCTTAACCAGTTTCATTGTGAAACTTGTTCACACTATACTTTGCCATATAATATTAAGGCAAAGTATAGTGTGAACAAGTTTTACGGTGAAACTCGTTAAGGAGTGTGACTTATATTACTAAAATGTGTGATTTTTTACTGTAAAGTGTGTAACTTTTTACTATAAAGAGTATTACTCATAAAAGTGAAGGGTGTGACTTATATTATAAAGAAAGAGTGTCACAAATGATAATCAAGTTACAAGGACTTATATTACTAAAGTGTGTGACTTATATTACTAAAGTGTATGTCTGTAAAAAAAAAAAATGAGTTTCACGGTGAACAAGTTTTACAGCATACCAACTCTAATATTAATACACTCACAATATTCTTATTTTATTCCACTTAAACCCATTAAAACTTATTTTACTTGGTTTGCGTGTCATTTTCAATGTTAAAGTCATCTTGGGATGAAGAGAGTGTGGATCTAACGGAATTAGAATATTCACAATTAAAAAAAATACATGCATTTTCCTGAATTATCCCTAAACATACAATTTTAAAGAGTGACAATCAATCATAAATTAAAATTGATAGGATCAGACTATCAGTAGATAAGAATCATAAAAGATGAATAAGCAAATAAATTTAAATTTATTCCCCCAAACTTCTCACACCAGAATTTGTTTATAAATATAGAAAAAAATAACAAGTCCACATTATGCGACCCCACTTTGAAATCTGCGACAGAGACGGCAGTTTCACTTATGAGCTTTCTTCCTTGTTTGCAATTTTTAATTTTAATTTTAATGAGCAGTTTTCTCTCTCTAGACTCTAAGAGCGATGCATTTATTATTGTTCTCCAGTTTAATTTGCAGTAATAATTTGCAGCAGTGGTAGTATAAATATCTCAAAAGATTGCAATTTTTTTGCTTTTTTTTTTTCTTGGGGTGTGTCAATTCTCTGCGCAAAGGTCTTCTCTTTCACACCTTTCAATCGCATAAACATACAAGGCTGCTGATTGAAAGAATCTAGGGTTTGTTTTGACACCATTTTTTCCCCAGAAGTGATAATCAAGGTCCGTGCTTTCAGACTTTTCTTTTGCACCTTGGATTTTCCGCAGCTTTCATTTCTGCCGTTTGACTTTATCTGGGTTTTGTTTTCTTCCTTCGATTTTTCACCGGAAATGAATTTATGCCCACCACCTGTTTGATTTTTTTCTGGGCTCTGTTTCTTGTGTTCACAAATGAGGGATTTGAATGTATGGTGAATTTTTGTGTTTTAATTTTTCTTTCTGTGATTGAAGAAATGGAAGAAGTTGAGAAAACAAATTGTGCAGCTGTAGAAAGTTGTCATAGGGTTATTAACATCTTATCCCAAAATCAAGACCAAAACCAGTTTAGGAATTTAGGGGAGCAAACAGGGGAAGCTGTGCACAAATTCAAGGAAGTTGTCTCTCTCCTCAATTCCACCTGTGGCCATGCCAGAGTGAGAAAGAGCAACAAAATCCAAACCCCTTTTCCCCAATACATTTTTCTTGAAACCCCATCTCTCCAAACCAACGATCATTACCCTAAACCCCTCAATATCACCATTCCGTACCAAAAAACTCAAGAAAATGCTTCAATTCTCAAGAATGCCCTCACATTGGGAAGCCCTTCATTTGAACCAGCCAAAAATCTCCACATTCCCAACTTCCATTTCCTTCAGCAGCAGCAGCAGAGGTTTCAGTTTCAACAGCAGCAATTGAAGCAGCAGCAGGAGCTTATGTATCAGAGAAGCAATAGTGGTATTAGTCTGAATTTTGATAATACATCTTCTTGCACACCTACTATGTCTTCAACTAGATCATTCATTTCTTCATTGAGTATGGATGGGAGTGTGGCTAATTTGGACGGAAGCTCGTTCCGATTCGGTGGGGCCCGTTCGGCCGATCAGGGCTCGTATCATAACAGGAAGAGGTGCTCTGGAAGGGGGGAGGATGGGAGTGTTAAATGTGGAGGGAGTGGTAGATGTCATTGCTCTAAGAAGAGGTTCTTGTTAATTTTTTAGCTTGATTTTGTTGTTTTTTATGTCTTTGATTTGTGTTGTTATGTGTTCTGATTGTGTGTGCTATGTGCATTATAGGAAGAACAGGGTGAAAAGGACTATCAAAGTACCTGCTGTAAGCAACAAGTTGGCTGATATTCCACCGGATGACTACTCGTGGAGGAAGTACGGGCAGAAGCCGATTAAGGGCTCTCCTCACCCTAGGTAATTAATTGCTCGATTACGTTCTGAGTTCAGTAGATTGATTATCGTAGTTAGGTCAATTGTTTTCTGTATATATGGAATGTTTGTGTATCTTTGCTAGATTCTGTTTTTTGATATTGTGTTGATTTGTTCATTATAGTTTGTCGGGATTTGGTACCTAGTTTGCTCGTCTTTGATTGTGGGTTTTGCGAATCTAGTTTGGATTGTTGAAGTAGTCTTATTGTGGTGAATTCATATATACACGGTTTAAGACCTCGTTGGTATAATGTTGCACCCAAGTTAGCTCATTTTGAAGACATATACTTCTGTGCACCAATTGCACTATACAACTCAAGTGCATTTTTAATGGTATTTGTTGTTTTACTAAAAGGTAATAGTTGTTTCACTGAAAAGTATTATCTGTTTCACTGAAAGTATTAGCTGTTTCACTGAAAAGTATTAGTTGTTTTCACTGAAAAGTATTAGTTGTTTCCACTGAAAAGTATTAGTTATTTTCACTGAACAGTATTAGTTGTATTCACTGAACAGTAATAGATGTTTCCACTGAAAAGTATTAGTTGTTTCGCTGAAAAGTATTAGTTGTTTTTACTGAACAGTATTAGTTGTTTCAACTGAACAGTATTACTTGTTTTCATTGAACAGTATTAGCAAGTGTCACTCGATTTTGAAATATCACAATCTTGGTTTTGATCTTTTATTTCATTGCATAACTCGGTTTGAGTAACCGAGTATAATCTTTCTTTTCGTTACTGATTGTTTTAACGTGCTTTTAAACAGGGGATACTATAAATGCAGCAGCATGAGAGGCTGCCCAGCAAGGAAACATGTGGAGAGATGCTTGGACGATCCGGCGATGCTCATCGTCACTTACGAAGGCGAACACAATCACGCGAAGCTGCCTTCACAGGCGACCACCAATGCATAATTATCGAAGAATTCTTGGTCAACATTTTGTCGAGCCCTACAACCTGATTTGGCTCGATTGGTTCTTGCATATGCTGCTCGTTTAGGTTTTTGCGGAGGTACACCACTAGGGAAGTGGTGGGGGGCGCAATGTTAGTGTTGTGGTTCTATCATCTTTTTTGAAGCCTTCTTGTTCTAATTAAACATTGGTAAGCCAAAAACTGAAACCAAGATTGTATGAAAACAATTCCTTCAATCTTAGCCTTTTTATTTTATTGATCTGTTTTATCTTTATCTGTTAATTTTGCTGCTGCGTTTAGCCCTTTATTGTAGAGTTTGGGAAAACTATCTTTGTGATAGTAGTGTGTTTCTTATTGTCTAATGTTATGTGTTCTTGAAGAAAATATAAGCTTATTAAATTGGATTTTCTGATCTTATAAATTATTTGTAGATATATAAGGAGATAATAACGGTTTCCTCGAATTTGATTTAAAAAAAAAAAAAACTTTGTTAATTGACAAAAATTCGTGTGAACCAGTGAACTCGATTTTTTTTGTGTCATTGTTATTTGTAAAAATCATCACTGTTATGCATAAAAATTTATCGTTTAAAAAATATTTTATATTTTTAAACAGTAGTTTGTGCATAACAGTGAATAATTATTTTTAATTAATTAGAAAAATAAATATAGGTTTAATACCAAGTATATTTAATTTAGATTGGTTTCACAATTTAGTTTGACATTAATGTCATTTCACACTAGATATTGTGTTACACTCATATTATCATTGTGCAATCCTAAGACAACATGATTGATATCCAATCTTTTCTTTGGATAGCAATATTTTATGTCGGAGTGCATTGCGCAACTAGGAAAGTGTTAATGCTCCTACACATGTTGCCTTGTATAGGCTATAGTCACTTAGCTAGAATTGATTTTTAAGCTCGATTTCCCCATTTTACTTTTCTTTTTGTATTTTATTGATATTTAATTTTATTTAATTTTCAATACATGAATATAGAATATAATAGTTTGTTGAACACATGAATATAGAATATAATAGTTTGTTGAACACTTTTTATTATTCCACGTGTCATTCGTTAATATTATGAAATATAAAGTGGAAAACCAATTATAGAACATGTAATCTCAATATTTAATTTTGTACCCTTTTATACTAGAGTAACTATCATGTGAATCAGACCTATACATGAACTCTATCAATATTTATGTGTAAAAACTATCATTGTCATACAAACACTACTCCTCTAAAATTTTAAATTATGTTATTTCGAGTTACAATTTGCTATGCATAAATCTTTCAATTTTTCTTGTGATTCATGTCGATGTATCAAGAGTTATAAATCGCCTTTTCATGATTCTTCTCTCATATCTATACCATGCCCCTCTAGTTGATTTTTTCTGATGTCTAGACATCCCTTGTTTTATCTGATAATGGTTGCAAGTATTATGTTACATTTGTTGATCATTACTCAAAGTATGTTTGGCTTTATCCTTTAAAACGTAAATTTGATGTCTTACCCACACTTGTTGCCTATAAAGCATTGGTTGAAAACTTCTTGAAAATAAACATTACAATATTGTACACTGATAATGGGGGAGAGTTCATCGCTCTTCGTCCTTTCCTCATATCTAATTGCATCACCCATCTCACCACCCCACCTCATACAACAAAACACAATGGTGCCTCTGAGCGACGCCACCGCCATATCGTTATACTGACTTAGCTCTCCTTCACCAAGCCTCCGTGCCCCTCACATGTTGACCTTATGTCATGTTGGCAGCTACTTACATCATAACCTAAAATTGACCTTTCCTTGAAGTTATCCTTTGAAATAATGTTCAAACAAACACCCAATATTTTCAAACTGTGGGTGTTTGACTGTCAATGCTTTAATTGGCTTCGTCTATACACCACTCACAAACTAGAAACTCGTTCTCATCCCTGTGTGTTTGTTGGTTATTCTCAAACTCAGAGTGTTTATATGTGTCTTGATTTATCCTCCAAATGTATTTATATCTCCTGCCATGTTGAGTTTGTGGAAGATATATTTCTCTTCTCTTCCCTAAACTCAAACCATCATGTATCCCTGTCATCTAATATACCTACCTCCAATATCATACTTACCCCGCTATTCCCCCCCGCCAACTCTTTTCATGTCCCCCCGTCGAACTCCTTCACCAGATCCACCGTTTGCTCATCATCCCATGGTTAGACGTGCCAAAAATAACATATTCAAATAGAATCCGAGGTATAGTCTTACATCATCTATTCAGTCTAATATTGAGTCTCAAAATGTTTCTCAGGCTTTATCATATAGTCGTTAGAAGGAGGCTATGTCAGTTGAGTTTTCAGCTCGCTTAAGAATGATACTTGGGATTTGGTACCCCCAACTGCTTCTCAGAATGTTGTGGGGTGTAAGTGGATCTTTCGAATCAAGTGCAAGCCTGATGGCATTGTTAACAAATTCAAGGCCCGTCTTATGACCAAGGGCTTTTATCAACATCCTAATTAAATTAAGCTTTTATCAACATCCTGGTGTTGACTTTTTTGAAACGTTCAGTCCAGTTGTGAAACCTGCTACGGTCCACATTGTTCTTAGTTTGGCTGTGTCAAATAACTGGCCTCTCAGTCAGTTTGATGTCAGCATTTCTTTTTCACATGGTTTTCTTCCAGGTGAGATTTACATATCTCAACCACCAGGTTTTTCAGACAAGAACTTTCCGTCATATGTCTACAAGCTTCATAAGTCCATCTATGGCCTCAAACAAGCTCCACAGACGTGGTATAATGCCCTTCTTGACTTTCCCTCATCATTAAGATTTGTTCACATAGAGTCCAATAAATCACTGTTTGTTTATAGTCGTGATGGGAATCTTGCCTACTTTCTAGTATATGTTGATGACCTTATTCTCACTAAAAATAACATTCTTTTCTTACAACAAATTGTCACCTCTCTTGCCTCAAATTTCTTGATTAACGATCTTGGATCTTTATCATACTTTCTTGGATTCGAAGTGTTTCATACTTCATTGGCCTTGTTGGGATTGTGTAAAATAATGGAGTTTTACTTTGTCCTACATCGGATTGTATCAAAAGTTAGAAGACTTCCTAATCCTATAAGAAGTCTTAACCTGTCCACATCGGAGTGTGGGAAAAAGTGAATGACTTCCTAATGTTATTTAAGAATCTCAGGTCTCTTTAATACAAGTGCATCAGTCGGTTTCGATTTAGGGCTTATTAATTTAGGCCCAGTCGGTCAGGGATTATTTATATTCCCATTTGAGTTGTATATTGTTGTCAGTTCTGAATAATACATGAGATCATATTTTTTTCCTGTGGACGTATCTAACAAATTGTTAGTGAACCACGTAAAACTTCGGTATCGATTTATTTTCGTTTTTATATCTTTTTCGCATCAATTATAACAAACTGATATCTAGAGCCTTGTTGGGGGTTTTCACAATTTGGCGAGAAAGATGACGTTTGGGATAAACATGAAAATCGACAAGTTCACAGGGAAGAACAATTTCAGTTTATGGCAGATCAAGATGCGTGCCTTGTTGAAACAACAAGGACTGTGGGCACCGTTAATGAAAAAGACGGTGAATTTGGAAGAAGCTGAGATGACCACTCTGGAGGAGAAGACACACTCATCAATCATGTTGTGTCTCGCAGATGACATCATTACCGAAGTCGCAAAGGAGGAAACTGCGGGCTGGTCTATGGTTGAAGTTGGAGAGTGTGTATATGACGAAGTCGCTAACTAATAAGTTGTTGTTGAAACAATATCTGTTCAGTTTGCATATGCATGAAGGTTAGCCACTTCGTGAACACCTGAATCAATTAAATACAATTATATTAGAATTGCGTAATATTGATGTTAAAGTCGATGATGAGGATGTTGCTTTAATTCTGTTGGTTTCTCTACCTTTGTCGTATGAGAATTTTGTGCAGTCTTTCATTATTGGGAAAGACACCGTGTCTTTGGAAGAGGTCAGATCATCTCTGCGTACTAGATAGTTGCGACATAAGACGAGTGGTGGAAGTTCAGATAATCAGGCCGCTGGACTAGTAGCTAGTGGGAACAAGGGACCTGAAAAATCTGGGAAGAAGAAATTTAAGAAGCTTGGGTCTAAGGGTCCTAAACCAGATGATATCTGTAACTACTGCAAAGAATCAGATCATTGGAAAAATGACTGTCCAAAGTAAAAGAAGAAGCAGGAAGACAAAGCAGGTACTGCTGCTGTTGCTGAAGGAGATGACACCAACTCCGAGGAGGATGTAGTTCTAGTTGCTAATGGACAAACACATCACACTGATGTGTGAGTTCTTGATTTCGGGGCATCTTATCATATATGTCCACGTAAAGAGTAATTTACAACTTACGAGCAAGTGGATGAAGACAATATTTCTATGACCATCAGTTCAGTTTGCAAGGCGGTTGGAATAGGCTCAATTCAATTACAGACATATGATGGTAAATTTTGCACATTGAACGATGTTAGGCATGTTCGAAAAATGACAAAGAATCTAATATCACTTAGTCTTCTAGATAGTAAGGGTTTCAGTTTCAGAGGTGAAGGTGGAGTTCTGTATGTCTACAAGTCTAATGTGGTTCTAAAAGGTGTGAAGCGAGGAACTTTGTACTTTCTTCAAGGTTCAACGCTGTCTGATTCTGTTGTTGTTGCATCATCGAAAGTTCACAATGACGACTTGACTAAGTTATAGCACATGAGATTTGGTCACATGGGTGAACGGGGGATGCAAATTCTGTCGAAAGAGGATTTTCTTTGTGGCCAAAAGGTCACTGGTCTTGGTTTCTGTGAGCACTGTGTTTTTGTGAAGCTTCATCGCAACAAGTTTTCCAAGGTAATTCATAGAACAAAAGATACACTTGATTACATCCATTCTGATTGTTGGGGTCCTTCTTCGTGTTGAATCTTTAGGAGACAATATATACTTCGTGTCTATGATTGATGACTACTCAAGAATGACTTGGGTAATTATGATGAAGCATAAAAGTGAAGCTTTCAAGAGTTTTAAGCAATGGAAGACGTTGGTGGAAAATCAAACAGGGAAGCAAATCAAAAGGATGCAAACTGATAATGATCTGGAATTCTGTTCTTCTGATTTCAATGAGTTCTGCAAGAATGAAGAGATCGCAAGACATCATACGGTACATGATATATAGATATATATATATATAATTATATATACATATATATAATTAAATAATATATTTTAAAATTTTAAACCTTAATCTTGAAATTATAGTTTACTAATATATATAATATTGAAATTATTTATATTTTTAGAGGAGTAGCTTGATATGGATGCACGTGAAATAGAGAATTGAAGTTGTTTAATTATGGGAAAAAACAAATGAGATGAAAAATATATTATTTTTAATTTTTATTTATGTTGTATGCTTAATTTTTATATTTCGAATTTTTATTGATGTTGAACTATTATTTAATTTTTATTAATGTTGTTTAATTTGTATTTGATTTTTTATATTCATATTAAAATTGTGAAAATTTGATTTAAAAAAAAAGGCGGGACGGGGATTCCCCGAATCCCCCGGGGATGAAATTCCCCGACGGGGCAGGGAACGGGGCCGATTTTTCCTAGAATGGTTCGCGGGGATTCCCCCCCCCCCCCGCCCCGACTTTCGTGGGACAACTCCCCATCCCCGCCCGCCCCATTGCCAAGCCTAGTCCTACTTAGCAGAAATATTTTTTTATGAGAATTCTATGTTTGACCTCACTGTGAAGTCTATCGTTGTATCAAACAATAGTAGTGTTGACAAACAGGTGGGGCAGAGTGAGTCACAAAAGGAAGATGGAGAACAACACTCACATTCTGACACCGAGCTGAAAGATGCATCACCACCATAATCTCAACCATCTGAGACAAGATCGTACAATATAGCTCTTGATCGAGCTAGAAGGATTGAAGTTGAGGCTCCAAAGCGATATAGATTTGAGGATATGGTGGGTTATGCATTGCAGGTTGCTGTAGAGGTGGATTCTCATGAGCCATTGATTAGTGTTTAAATATGTATATGTTATATCCGTTTCATGTGTTATTTTGATTATTATAATATATTATTTGTATCATTTTCATATATAAATTTCATAGAAGTATTGCTTGATTGTTGAGGTCATAACTTGAGTTATACTTATCTAAATTACAGGATATTGATGTTGTTGGACACCTAAGATAATGTACTAAAGCTATAAGATGTCATATTGGTTCAATCGTGCAAGTTCGGGGTCCAATTATACTCAAAAAGTCGAAACTACAATGCTGTCCAATTTTTGAATAAGTTTTGTGTTCCGTATTTTTCCAACACGTAAAAATAGTCAAGCGCAAGTGTACGGTGTCTATCCTAGTGTGGTAAGTACGAGTCGATCCCATAGGGAAGGGTTAGTGTAAAAGCAATTTTCGTTAGCTCGATTCTATCTAGACACGATTGATTTTTTAGAAAGGTTTTAAAAAACTAAAGACTAATCCTAAATGCTAACTAAAATGTCATAAGAAAGCAATTAAAACTAGTCCAATCCAAATCAACAAACAAGCTAATGAAATAACAAAAATAATAAATAGAGAGAAGTGGTTTCAAGGCAATTGCAATATTTAGAAATTCATTTATGGCTAACGACTAATTTAAATGGTATTGTGCATTTTCCTATAGAGTTGATCACTAAATAATGAATTAGAACCAATTTTCAATCAATTAAATCCAAAGAAAACATTACAAAAGTATGTATTTCTACATAGCTATTGTAATGCAACTCGAAAAAGCACCTAAGATCATCTACTACCCTCCCAATAGTTAATCATCTCTCGAGCTCATAATAAATTGGGTGGTGTTCTTAAAGATCTATTAATGGAATAAATCTCTCGATCTTACCCCAATTAACATCAAATAAGTCATGCTATTATGTACACTAACAACATACTTTCAAAGATATTAAGCACACAAATAGAAGTAGAAATACAAATACCAATTAAATAAGAAATTAATCCATAAGCTTCAATCTAAATATGCAATGTCCTAGAACCAAAATGGTTCTAGGGAAGTTCTACCCAATCTCAATTACAATAATAAAGAAAGAACAATAAAATAAAAGGAAAAGAGAAACTAGACTATTGTAGGTGATAGAGGTGGAAAATCCCAAGCTAATGCCTCTTTATGAGCTTCCAAATGCCAAAAAATCAAGAACCCTATTTAATGAGTGGAGGTAAAAAACGGCTGCTGCCTCCTAAGAGCGTCTCCAACCGAGACACTAATTTAGTGGCAAACGACTGATTTGCCGCAAAAACCCCTCCAACGCAACCTCAGATTGCAATTCAAATTGCCAGTTGTGAACAGTGTTGAGGCAAATTTGCCTCTACACTATTCACAATCTCAAATCGTTATTTTTTTTAATTCTTTTGTGTATTATTTTAAGGGTTTAATTATGTGTATTTTTTGTTTTTACTAATTTTTACACATTAGTACAATATTATGTATTATTTTGTTATTTTACATTAATTATTATATTTTTACTAATTTTTAAATTATTTCAATATTATGTGTATGATTGTTTGATTTTAAATTTTATAATTTTAGATCGTATTATTAATATGAGCACAAATTGTTAAATTGAAAAATAGTAAGACAACACTAAGTAATTTAAATTACAAAGTACAAATGATAAATAAAACTTCATAATATAAATAAATTACGAAAACTTAATATAAATAAAACACGATAAGCATACGAAAATTACTACAAGACACAATAAAATGAAATACAAATTAAACATTCATAATATGATGAATTTTAGAATGGGCCTAAATTACTTTCAGATCCTCCCAAGTCACCAAAATATTGCCCGAAATTGTAGGAGTAGTTTTCAAATTGAGTTTGCTGTGAACTTTTTTGCATAATTTTGAGTTGCTCAATCTGCCACTATTCACGTACAGCCGGATCATCAATATCCGCCAAATTTTTTTGCCATAATTCTTTGTTCACTTCTTTTTGCATATTCATCTATGGCTCTTTTTTGTCGTTCGTTTGATTGAGCCATGTTTTCTGCACTCCTCTTATTTGTTTCTTCCACGGATTTTATTTATAGTATTGCTATGTAATTGTTATGACTCATGTATTTGAATTTTGGTATTTTATATAATTTGTTTTTTGTAAGAATATTTTATATCATCGAAACAATGTGTTTTAATATTTTTTTATTAAATTTGCCATTTTTTTGTTTAGTTTAAATGTAAAAACGAAATTATAAATAAATGTTAGATAAAATAAAAAATTAAATAAATAAAGTTAAGAATATTTTTATTTGAGTTAAAATTTGAGTTAAAATTTGAGTTTAATGGTTGGAGATGATTTTATTGTTGGAGACATATTTGGTGGCAAATTTGGGTTTTGAGTTATAATTTGAGTTGGGAGTGTTGGAGTCCGAGATGCCCTAAGTCCTCAAATCTGATCGCACGGATTCCTCTGTTTCAAAGTTGCGTATTCCACTCCTGTTCCACTCCTCTCAATTTGACATATGTCTTATATTTTAATTATTTAAAATCTTAAAAAAATATATATTTTTTTTAATTTTCTTTTTCCAATTTTTTCTATTACCCGATCCGGAATTAACCCGGGCCAAGTGGTTCATGGTTCACCCAACCCGAATGATTCATAATTTAGGGTTTAGGGTTCATGATTTAGGGTATAGAGTTTAAAATTTTAAATAATTAAAATATAGAACATGTGTCAAATTTATAGGATATGAAACATAGGTGAAACACCCAATTTTAGCACGGAGGAATCCAACCGAAATCTGATGCCCTATTTAAATTCCCCACGCTGATTTCTCTCTTAAAACGCTGGGTGGTTTTCTCTTGTTACTGTATAAGTTCAAAATCTCACACGCCTTTCAAAAGCGGGGCCCCCGGCGTCTTCTTTTCCCTCTCAATTAATCAAAATGGCGGCTGACTTGTAGTAAAGAGCATGCCTTCATTTTCAATTCAACTAATCAAATGGACACATGGGCCTTTAAATCATTAGGCTTCCATCACTTCTTGCTGAAATGGGCCTCCAAGTATGAAAATTGGAACTTGGGCTTCTAATTGATGACTGCAAATGGGTCAGGACATGCGGAAATTATTTTCTCTCAATCTCGTTTTTCTCTCTTCTAGATTTCTTCTTTCGTTTGACATCACTAAAAAATTAGCCATGTGATTTGTATCAAAAAATACTCAATTTTCCTACCAAAATAACAAAAGACGACCTTCTTTCTCCAAATTAAGTGTAGTTAGTCAAATTAGAAAATAAAAGCATGAAATTAAATCAAATTAGGCTATAAATGAGCAAACCCGAATCATTTTGATCCAAAATACATTTTTGTATTTGGACAATATCTTGAGCAACACTAATCTAATTGGCCCAATTCTAGTTGCATTGAATCACTAACCCATTGAGCTACAAGTTGTCTTCAGGTCCAAAAGGTTAAAAACATCGACTTCAAGGTGAAAAGGTGAATCAATGTAAATGTTCCAGATTTTAAAACACAAAGAACATAATCTGGAAGTTATTCACGATAATTCACCAATACATCCAAATGACACAAGACCAACTGGAATGAATAGCTAAGAGGCGTGTCAACACAGTGTAAAAAGATCAATGTCATTAAATTCTCACAAGTGGCGATATTGAGTGTGCAACTTATCAACAAAATCTGCTAAGAACCATAAAAGCAGATTGAACTACTTTATTATTTCAGTCATATATTTCAAACTAAAAAGACAATTTTTGAGATCTTGGTTTCCCTGGAAAGATAATTAAAAAATCTACAAGACCTATTTCAGGAAGAAAGTCAAGATTCGGACGGATAGAAGGCTGAAATAATCAATCTTTGTAGGCAATTAAATTAATTGTAAAAGTCCCTACAATGCACAAACTTGTGGCCTATACAAAGGGCTCTTTGGCAACCTTTGAGAGACATCCAATTTCATGTAATACTCCTATCATTAGACTAGTAACTCTCTGAAAAATATGAGTTGTGTTTGTATTAGTATGAGTAGCTATATAAGTGTTTTGCTAGAGCTAGGGATGAAGCTTTAGTAAAATACTAGTAATGTTCTTGGCTTGTCAATAAAGATCTTTAAAGGTACAATCTTTTTACTTATTTAATGAATTATGTAACCTCTTTTGTTATGTTGATACTTTGATTTATTGTAGACATAATGACACAATGAATGCTTAGCTTTACATATCAATAATTGATTTCATAAACTAATTAAGTTAACTAAAAGAAAGTCTTTATAATTCTCTAAGTGCTTAATGTTTTATCTTTCGATTGAAATCACTTGATTGTTAGATTTCAATTGAGTTATCAAAGATAGCCAAGAATAAATATAGTGTTTTACTTAAAGTGGAATCCCAAAGCTCTAGTATTTAGAATATTATATAGACCCTTGAATTATTACCTACTCATTGACATCTTTTCTTCCAAACCTCATTGTGGTTCGACACTCGAACTTTTGAGAAATTTTATTACTTGAGACAAACCTACACTTGGGTGTACAACTTCAAGAGTTATCAGCCATCCACCTACAAAGAAGCTGTTACATGTACAAAGTCTACCCAATGTCTTGTTGCCATGGGAGATGAGATAACACTTCACAAGAATATGAATTGGGAGTTAGTCAAGCAGCCTTCGGAGAGAAAGATTATTACATGAAAATGGCCTTCGAGAAGAAAGAAGGAATATCACCTGCTGAGGGTATCAGGTATAAGGTAAGAGTCGTTGCAAGGGAATTCCATCAGAAAGATCGAGTAGATTATGATGAGATTTTCTCACATATGGTCAGACATACTTCTATTAGAGTGTTACTTCAAATGGTAGTACATCAGGACCTGGAACTTGAACAACTCGAAGTGAAGACAATTTTTCTACTTGGAGAGTTGTATAAGGAGATATACATGACCAACAAGATGGTTTCCGAGTTCCCGGGAAGGAAGAGTACGTTTGCAAGTTGAAGAAGTCCTTAATGGGCTAAAGCAGTCTCCAAGGCAAAGATACAAGAGATATGATGGTTATATGCACATTTTGGCTACAATAGGAGTCTGTATAGTTGTGTGTATCACAACAAGCTGGAAGATGATTAATTTATTTACTTGGTCTTATATGTTGAATAGCTGCAAAGAATAAGCCAGATATTCAGAAGCTGAAAGGTCTTCTCAGGCTGAGTTTGAGATGAAGGATTTGGGTGCTGCCCAGAAAATTTTGGGAATGGAGATTCATAGGGATAGAAGTCAGAAGAAGTTTTTTCTTTCACATAAGGACTTTACATTTAAAAGATATTGTCAAAGTTTGGTATGTCTACAACTAAACCTATTGATACTCCATGCGTTGCAAATATTTTTTTGTCTGTTGCTTTCGCTCCTAAATCTGCTGAGGAGAAGGAGTACATGTCTCGGGTTCCCTAAACTAGTGCAATAGGGGGTTTGATGTATGTTAGGGTCTGTACTAGAACTGATCTTGCACATGTTGTTAGTGTTGTCAACAGTTTTATGGCTCAACTTGGAAAAGAACATTGGCAGGCTGTGAAGAGGATATTTCAGTACCTCAGAGGTATGTCTGATGTCGATCTCATTTATGGAGGTGATACAAACTGTTTAGTTTCAGGCTACTGTGATTCTGATTATGCAGGAGATGTTGACAGTAGAAGGTCTATGCCGATTATGCTTTTACTCTTGGTGGTTCTGTTGTGAGTTGGAAGACAACTTTGCAGCCTACAGTTACTTTGTCTACCACAGAGGCAGAGTACATGGCCTTGACTGAAGCAACCAAAGAGGGAATCTGGTTGAAAGGGCTGGTTAATGATCTTGGTATACATCATGATTATGGAACTGTATTCTGTGATAGTCTGAGTGCAATATGTTTAGCCAAGGATCAAGTTCATCATGAGAGAACGGAACATATTGATGTCAGGTATCATTTTCTGAGAAGTAAGAAGAAGGTTAAGGAGAAGAAAGTTGGGACTGCTGTAACCCAATTGATATATTCACCAAGTTGGTTTCAAATATCTGGTGGAAGCCGATGTCCGGTGAAATGCAATTGCAACAAGGATGCGAGAGTCTTCAAGAGTTGGAAGGAAAGAAATGTTAGGCGTCGCTTCTTCGGTTGTGCAGAGTATCCCGTAAGTATCTCAAACCTAAGTTTTTTGTTTTATTCGTGAATGTGAATGTGGTGGTCAAAATAGGGGAAGGGGATTTCTTGAAGCAATCTCGAGTTTGGTTCATGTTCTTTTCATCACAATTAAACCCGATACAAGAGGGGCTATTTTAAAACAAAATCTGAGATTCATGCTTGTTTTGTGACGATATTGGGGGTACTTTTTTGTTATTTTTCGTTAATTTATCCTAATCAAATTGGTCGTTTCTGTTTCGAATTTGTACTGAACAAACTTGCTTGATTTTCGTTTCTATTTAAAATTGAGTTTGTTGGGTAATTGAGTTTGATTATGTTACTTGATCCTGATTTTGACTTAGCTGCTAAACGTTTGTGGCATCTATTATCATGGCTCAGTAATTTGAAAAATAACAGCAACAAAATGAGTATGAATAGATGACAATCTTTGAACAGAAAGATAATCAGAAATGGGATAAAGCCTTCCTCTAGTATTTACCATATTTGCATTATGAGTTTTATCATTCAAAGAAGTGTGGTTATCATAAATGTCATCAATAGGAGTATTATAAGGATTGTTATCAATAACATGTACAGAAGTAATTGAATCAGTAGCAGATGCAAATGTGTTCTGAACAGTGTTAACATGTTGAACCTCATCATCATGTAACATAGAATTTTCTGAAGATAAATTCTCATTTACCAGGTTCCATTTCTTCTTCTTTACCAAGTCTACAACACTTCTTTACCAGGTTCCATTTCATCTTCTCATAATGCAAATATGGTTAATACTAAAGGAAGGCTTTATCCCATTTCTGATTATCTTTCTGTTCAAAGATTGTCATCTATTCATACTCATTTTGTTGCTGCTGAATGTTCAGATTAGAATGTTACTGATTAGAATGTTAGGAGATGAGCATGTGTGTTACTGGTACAGATGTTTTTTCCCCTGTTGTACTATGGATTAACACTCCTCTTTGGTTCAGCATATGAGCATGTGTGTTACTGGTTCATTGTCTCATTGTTAATGAATGACATTATATCTCATTGTCTCATTGTAATGTTCATTGTCTCAGTGCTTGATAATGTTCATTGTCTAATATTCATTGTCTCATTGCTTGATAATGTTCATTGTCCCATTGCTTGATAATGAATGGCATTATATCTGGTGTGTTGGTGTGTTGTTCATCTATTTATGATGTTGTTGATATCTAAAATGTGGTTAATTTATCTGAAATGTAGATGGCTGGGTATTGCAATTTTTTCCAATGGATTAATGCCCCATTGTGTGAGAGAGCTCGAGACATTATTCCAGGGCTTTTGAGGAAGATGAATAATCAGAGAGATGAGCTAGAAAATGCTCACAAGATAATTGAAAAGCTTGAGGAAATGGTGTCTGTTTTGGAACGTGTGAATGAGAGATTGCAGGAAGAAAACAAAGCCTTGAAGGATGACAAAAAAACATGAGGGGTGAACATTAATGTCATTGTAAAGTTCTGTGTTAAGGTGCCTATTATGGTATGTCTCTGTTTTGCATTGGCTAAGGTTTGGTACTTTATGTTTGGTGAAGGAGTGCATAAGAAGGACTTGATGTTGGAGTGATTGAAGGTGGCATGAAGTTAGTTTTTGTGAGATGTTAGTGTTTATGTAAATGTTTTAGTGTTTGGTGTGCAAATGTTTTAGTTTTGGTAAAGTCTTGAAGGATGACTCTTGTTTTTGTGTAGATGTAGGCTCTTTTTGTGCAAGAAATGAATGCTAAAATGTAGGTTGTTTTTGTAAAGTTCTGGTTGTTTCTGTATTGCTTGTAAAATGAATGCTTGCAAATGAATGCTTGTAGGACAATAAAATGCTTGTTTCAAATGTAATTGCTTGCAATATTGTTTTAATCCAAAAAATAAAACAGGGCTTGTAAAACAGGGAATTGTAAAACAGGGAATGAATGCAATAATCTGCAAAATTTGAGAGAAAAATGGTAAAAAATTCCTATGGAATCAAAAGTGTTGACTCACGCGCCCCAGTTGACTTGGAAACCTATGAGACCAAAAGTGTTAAGGGAAACTTAACTAAAAAAACTTATGGGACCAAAAGTGTGAAAAATTTCGCCACGGGACCACTTTTGAATAACCTTGGGACCAAAATCGTGAGGTGCCGTGTCCTGTGGGACCAAAACTGAATTTTACTCTCCTAATCCTATAAGAAGTCTTAATTTGTCCCACATCGGAGTGTGAAAAAAGGTGAAGGGCTTCCTAATGTTATTTAAGAAGCCCAGGTCTCTTTGATACAAGTGAATCAATCAGTTTTGATTTTGGACTTATTAATTTAAGCCTAGTCGGTTCGGGATTATTTATATTCCTATTTGAGTTGTATATTATTGTCGGTTCTGAATAGTATACGAGATTCACTCTTCTGCATGTGGACATAGCTAAAAATTATTAATAAATCACGTAAAATTTTGGTGTCTGTTTATTTATCTTTTTTATATCTTTCTCGCATCAGTTATAACAAGCCTGTACCTTGATACACCACTTGGCCCAAGTGTCAATCTTTCACTAAATGATGGCACCGATCATCCGACCCCTACTACTTACGACACACTTTGGGTAGTTTACAATATCTACTATTCACTCACCCAAATATTGATTTTGCTGTTAACAAATTGTCTTAGTGTATGCGTGCACCGACTGAATGTCATTAGGGAGCTGTTAAATGACTATTTCAGTATCTTAATGGTACTCACACACTGGACATCACATTTCGACGGGTTTCTCTCTCTTGCTTCATTGTTTCACTAATGCTGACTAGTCAGATGACTGTGATGACCGTACATCCACAAGGGCCTATACTGTGTATCTTGGTGCCAATCCGATCTAGTGGTCATCTCGTAAGCAATGTTTCGTAGCTCGTTCCTCAACTGAAGCCGAATATCGTGTTATTGCTGCTGCTGAAGTTCAGTGGACTAAGTCTGTCCTTTTCGAGCTTCATGTTCCGATCTCTACTACACCAGTCATCTATAGTGACAACATTGGTGCCACATACTTGTGTTCGAATCCTATTTTTCACTCGAGGATGAAACATATTGCTATAGACTATCACTTTGTTTGTGACCTAGTTCAGACGTCTCAACTTCGAGTATCACATGTGTCTTTCGTTGATCAACTAGCTGATGCTCTCACTAAATCACTCACTCGAGCTCGATTGCAACTTCTTATGTCCAAGATGGCATTACGAACAGTGCTCAATCTTGAGAGGTGTATTAGAATATTGTATATTATTCACTTCTGTTGTATCCGACATCGAGTTATGTAGAAACATTAAACCCATTGTACTTGTATTTATTTACTACTCAATATGTGAACAAATTATTCCTTCCATTCAATTTTCTCTACACTTTTAAGAGAATGCCTTCTCTTCTTTTGCTATTCCATTTGAGAATCTTATTATCATATCATGTTAAATAAAACACGATATATATGAATCAAATACGCGTTATATGAGGTCAAAATATAAAGTGTAGTATTCAAATATATTAGTCGGTAAGAATATTATTGGTAGTCAAATTTGATAAAAACTCGATCTGGTTATCAAACAAGATAAATGGTGTGACCCAAATATGAGATTAAGAGCCGGATTCATATATTATGGCTAAGACCTGGTAGCATGAGCTTCTTACGACCGAAGCCTGTTTATAATCATATTTTGAGGCTAAGATCCTGATAATTTTAAAATCATGCTCCTCTCCGAGTCCCAGATTCGAAAACCCCATAATGCGATCAGATGCTGAGTTGTATCAATCCATGCAGAGCTTTTTTCTGACTTCAAATGGACCTTCCGCTAGCGATCGATGAGATTAGATCCCCGAAATAATCGGTCCTTGAGCCAAATATCGATTTATTAGAAAATATCTATATAGTAAAACATATTAGTAATTATATATTGTGACGATATTGGTGTATATGTTATAATTAAATGTGTTTGTGTGTATGTTGAAACGAATTAGTTATTATTCTGAACAATATTAGTTCACATATTAAAATGTAAAATTTAATAACGAATTTATATAATTTGAAAAATACTTAATAATCTTTTCATTATTATGTATAATTAAAATCATTTTTTATATTTACTAAATTAGTATGATACATAGATTAGTAAGGTTGAATTATTTTCATGTTTTTTTTTTTAATGGTGACTCGAATTCATGACCTCGTGGCACAGATAGTATTGCTTTAACCACTGGAGTTATCCCACTTCGTCGAATTATTTTTATGTAATTAAAATTCGTAGTCGAAAAGATATTTTTAAAATAAATAAATAAATTATTAAGTCGAGAGGAAATTTCTAACAATAAAGTAAAAAGGAAAAACAAATGGAAAAGAAAAAATAGAAAGAATGCAAAAATAAGCAAGAAAAATGAATCTCACCGTGAATCAAACCAACAACCACATGTCGTTTTTTTTGGGCCTTGATAGATAGGTATACCATAATTACCAAAATTTAATCATCTGTTATTTCTTGTGGAACCCTCAGCGATATACACAATTAATACCACAATTTATGTCTTTTTTCATTTCTTGTGGGTGCACCATTAATACCACAATTTGCATTATTTTGTTGTTTTCTATAGGGTTTTCAGCGATATTAGTGTTATGTATATGTGTTAATATTGTTATGGATACACACTATATCGCTGTTATGTATATTCACTATCAGTGTTAAAAAATTAGTACTTTTTAAAACTGTCATGGTATCTTTCCAAAAAAAAAAGAGCTGTCATAATACGTTTGCATAAAAGTGACACTCGTAAAAGAGAATTCACGTGAACTCGAGTCAACAAGAGACCTACTTTACCACAATTTACATTATCTGTAGTTTTTATGGGACCCTCACGATAAGTATACCATTAATACCATAATTTACGTATTTTTTCATTTTTTTTTGGGACCCTCAAGACTGGTATACCATTAATTAATACCACAATTTGCATTAAAAATTATTTTCCATGGAGTTCTCAGTGATAGGTATACCATTAATATTACAATTAGGTAATTTGTCGTTTCCTGTGTGCTAGCAGTAGGTTTTCCATTAATATCACAAATTATGTCCTTTTTCATTTGTTGCCACGGATACAGCTGTAGGTATATCATTAACACCACAATTTGAATTATTACTTTTTTTCTAGTTGGCCCCTCAGTGATACGTATACCATTAATATAGCACAATATAATTCGTGTGGACCCTCAACGATATGTATACCATTAAAACCACAATTTACATCATATGTCTTATTAGAGAATTAATATAAATAAATTGATCCCACGCCTCTTTACAAAGTTCGAGCTTTTAGATAAAAAAAATGATTTCATGGTATTAGCGCCTTTAGCTAACATCCACATCCTGGGTTATTAATACGTGAAGTTGGCAATTTGTTATGAAAAAGTTGAAGAGGAAATTGTGGGGGAGGAAAGGAAATCCCTTCTATCCCACATTGGTGTGAGGTCCCGATTAAAACCGATTTTGCGCGTGCGGAAGCGAAACATGTCGTGTGATGCATATAATACAGGGGTGAGGGAATGGTGTTACTAAATTTTTTGCTTTTAAGAACGATGTGTGTTGTTTTGCTTGTAATCGAATGCATATGGCAAGTATGAACATAAAGCAGTAAAGAACACACGATATCTTATAGTGGTTCGGACGAAACCCGCCCTACATCCACTCTTCCCTTAACACAGGGGAACCTTAACCGAACTTAACCTGCGGGACTTATATCCCTCACGGGATGGCCGTGATGTTTACCGAGTTTACACTCAAACGGGACTTATCACCCTCACGGGATTGCCTAACGAACTGGACTTAGTTTAATGTGTTAGTCCAACACCTAACATATATTTATTGAGTTCACACTCAACCGATTAGAAATCAGAAACTAGAAACTCTAGTCTGGAATCTTGCGGTAATACAAACTTAACCTAACCTTTGGGTTTGGGTAAAGATTTGTTTGGTTTCCAACTAGGTTGAGATTTTCCCTTACATTTGTTTAGCCTCAATGCTAAGGATAGGAAAATCTCTCTAAGCTTAGGATATAACATTTGTGCATAGATCTAGGATAGAACACTCTTGAATATATCGTGTATTTCTAGCTCACATGTTCTATGGTGGGAATGCTTGAGTATATAGGATTGGGAGCACAATTCTGTTGAATGCCTTAAGCGCAAGCTACTGTCAAGCCATATTTCAGGACTCGCATCATCTGGCACACGACCTTGGCTGGGAACTGCTGGAACCCATATCTTCTTAGCTCTGTAGCATCGTTTGCTACATTCTCCATACTCTTCCACATTTTTCCACGCTTGATAATGAAGGAAGAACTTGTATTTATAGTGTGGATTTGAATGTTACCGTTGGAGAGAATCACATTCAAATCCATACTACTCTGTAGCTTTTTGCAGCTTTTTAGGCTTGTCGTCTTCCTCTCATTGGTCCCACGCCAACCTGAATCTAACGGCTATATTCTTGATTTCTTCGAGTCTCTAACGGCTATATTCTTGGGATCTTGAGTCTCGGGATCTTGATTCTATCTGAGCCTTCAGCTATCCTCGAGCCTCGTGTTATCCCGAGCCTTTAGGTTGTCTCGAGCCTTGAGTTATCGAGCCTCGAGTTATCTCGAGCCTTGAGTTATCTCGAGCCTCGGTTATCCGAGCCTTTTCGAGTTATCTGAGCCTCGGGTTACTCGAGAATTTCTTCGAAGTCTCGGGTTCTTGATTCAAAGGCAGACTTCTCTTCACGGACCTTTGTCTGATCGGGGCATCTGACACTCGAAGCGAGTTCGATTATCGGATTCGCATATCTTGACCCTCAGGTCACATTGACTCAAAGTATCTCGATTTCTTTTTTGTCGATCGACTGTTGATCGAGATAATCATATCTTCGATTGAAAGATCTCGGGGATAGCATCGTGTCGATTATCAAAGTTAGCATATCACGTTTATCATATCCGATCTCGATCCGCCGATCTTGATCGGTCTCATCCGCCATCTTCCGATCCGCAACCTTCCTTCCGATTTCTCGACTTTTAGCTTTTCTTCTCTTACGATTTTTGCATACTCATCGGCTAACTCCTAAACTCATCGACTCATCCGATCTCGATCATTCTCGTCTGCAGCCTCGTCTGATCTCGATCATCTTCTTCTGATTTCGTGAGTTCCCCCTCAATTTGTTCTCTCGTTCCCCCTTATCTTGTTATCTGTAAAATAGTTTGAATAACACAAGTTGATAATGTTTTGGCATAATTCATCAAAACTAAAATATCCCAACAATTGGAAAATTAGGAAGAGAATTCCTTCCTTATTAATAGACTTGTAGTATGGAAAGTCAATTTGACTAAAGTCTATGTGGTGGTGCCCCAAAAGATGCTATTGACCTTTTTGCACCCACACACGTCTTGCCTTCTTGCGACTTGTCGCATTGGGCACTTTGCACTTCACATGTACGCGTCGGTCAATCTCTATCAAATCTGGATTTGCAGCTGTTAAATCTAAGAAAAAATTGAAATCTCCTGTATGCACTTCAGTTTGAGCATCAACTTATTCCGTTTGGAACGGAGTGTCGTCAACCGCGGCAGTTGAATCCGATTTAGGAACTTGCACCAGTGATCTCGCCTTTACTTTGCAAACAACCATCCATTCATTATTTGCTCTAGAACATAGATACGTGCAGTAGTATACTTGGGATACCTGAGCAGCAAACACAAACGGATCATACCCCGGATATTTTCTTCTTCTATGAACATCGATCAGTTTGTATTCGGGATGAATCCTTGTTCTTGAAGCAGATGGATCATACCAATCACACTTGAACAACACAATAGTTTTCTCAGGGAACATTAATATAGATGAATTGATTCCACACCTTCCTACAAGTTCGAGCATTTAATGGGTTGGACAATTTCTAGTTTCTCTGTCCCCAGACGGGACGGGGGGATTCCTTAAAATTCTTATCCCCATCTCTAGCGGTATCGGGTATTCTGACACGAAAACCACTTTATTTATTCATTTTTTATTTTTATATTTTTAAAATTAATTTTTTCTTAAAAGAAATTATATTAAGGAGAATCAATTACATTATAAAATTATTATTTAAATCCTTTTTTAAAAATATAAATAATTAAAGGATTATTTAAATATATATACCAATCACGTAAAAAAAAAATATACATAACATATATTAGGATGGGCCACGAGTCGATATATAAATACGTCCTAATCCTTGTCCTGTCTTTGCCTTTTATTTTCCCCAAAAATCAAATTGAAACCAATAAAAAATCAAAATAACCGACCTGATCAGTGAGGGTGGAGCGAATCCCCACGCGTACCCGTATAAATTATCATTGTTATTAGAGGTGAAAACGGATCGGATATTTCACGATCGATTCGGAACCATATTCGATTGGTATCGAATTCGATATAAAAAACTAGTATTCGGGCGGATACAGATTCGGATACGGATAGTTGACTTCGGATTCGGAATCGGATTCGGAATACATAATATCCGACCGTATTCGAGTTTTCCCATATTTTATCGGATATTATCCGGATAATAAATTCGGATATCCGGATTTTTAATTTTTTTTTTAATTTTTTTTTAAAATTTTAAAATGTTTTTTATCGGACAAAGTTAGTTGTTAATAGTTACTACACCAAGCACCCACATACTCTACAAAATTATCAATCCGCCTTATAACTCCCATAACTCCAAATTCGTTTCCAAAGGGAATCGAACTTGAGTCTCCCACTCAAATGAGGAGCCCAATGGCATATTTTATTTTATATTTTATATTAATATATGTATAATAATATAATATTAGTACTTAATACTTATGTAATTTTATTAATAAGAAAATAGTCGAAAACTAAATGTATTTTTCCTATTTGCTTCTTAATTATGAAACCATAAGATCAAGAATTTCTGTTTGCTCTTCTCCCTTCTTTATTCTAACATCTCAGTTAGCTGCAGTAGGCTTAAGCCGCGCTTATACTTAGTTAAATTATAAATCAGATTCATAGTTAATGGCTTGTTGAAAAGTGTGGTGTTGTAGTCTCAACTTTAAAGTTCAGTATAATATTATATATGTCTTCTTAGACGTTATGTTGTGCTGGAGTGATGATGATTACGAAGGATATAACTTTTAGTTTCATATTATTAGCAGTAGATATAATTATTATAATTTGCATTATAACTTCTATGAAATATTGCATAAGTAGTTTTCTTTATGTGTTTCAATCACATTTTGATGATTTTCATTTGAAATATATTATCCGATTATAGTTATTCGAATCCGGCCCGAATTCGTCCGATATCCGTCCCGTATCCGTATACCGAATATTCCGAATTCGTATCCGAATTCGACTTTTCTGTATCCGACTCCGAATTCGAGAAAAAAAATATGGTTTAGGATACGGTATAAGCACTATCCGTCCGTATCCGATCCGTTTTCACCCCCAATTGTTATAGATCAATTGTACAATAAGATTGGTGCATTTTAGACTTAATTTGATCCACTTTTAAGTGGGTCAGCGCAGGTCCTATAAATATTATTAAGTTAAATAGTTGAGGGGGAGTCCAAATAGGCCCAAATTAAGACAAACACGTTAGATACAGAAATAACATGAAATTTTGGATTTCTGGGCAAAAAATCGTCAGTCCAAAACTAAAGTGTTCTTAAATTTCTACTTTACAGATTATTGTTCTAATTTTTTTTAATCCCAGTTATTTTGTACTAGGTGTTAGTTTCAATTACAATATTTCTTTAGTAGTGAATGCGTCTTGGTATACTTTAGTCTAATAATTTCTCTTGTAACTAAAATGATTAAATTACAAAAAAAATATCATGTGAGTGTCTTGTTGGATCGATGTCGCACAATTAATTAAGCTGGATTCTATTCAATTATATTTATATTTTTATCCAGTGAAAATATAATAATAATTTCTTTTAACTGATTTTATTTTTATACAGTATTACACAAGTTATTCACAAATATCGAATTAAAATTATTAGTAACCACAACAAATATAAAGATTCTACAAATTAATCTAAAGGAGTCGGAAGATTTTATCAAATTGAAACGACTTCTCCATCTCACTTGTTGTGTTTGTGTTAAAATAAAATAAGCGTCTCTATCCCACATTGATTTGTAAACAAAGGGGTTGAGCTCTCTGTGTTTTTTTACAAATGTACCAATCAATACACTCTAGTATTGTGTATGATTTTAAATAAATTATTTTCTCATATAATTTTTTTGTTTTTGTTTTTGGAAGAGTGTTTATAGAAGGGTGAAAGAGAAGAATTCTGTGTGATTGCAAAGTTTTCATACAATGATATTTTTTTTGTGGGCAGTGATTTTTCTCCGATTTCTTGTTTGTTATATTTCTTCATTTCATTTCTCGTTTATTTCATTTTCCCATTTATTGCTTGTTGTTTTGTTTTTTTTTTATTTCTCGTTTGTTTCATTTTTTCAATGAATGAACGAGGACTTAATATCACTCTTAATGATCCGCTTCTCTTGCTCCGCATCTATTGGCATCATGGACTTGCCTCCGTCATTGCCCCATCCGAATGTGGCAAGGGAGAAATCTATGAGCGAACTCATAGGTATATAAGTGGTTTAAGGAAAATCTAGCTAAAAAGAAAGAACTACTACTTGAAAAAGATTTGGTTTATAAAGGTACTTGAATTCCTGGAATTGAAGAGGAGAATCTTAATGGTCCAATCAGGGAATTAGATCATGTTGAAGAGCATGAATTGTGGAAGGAACTAGCAAGATGAGTTTGCAGACTTAAAATTTACAGATCATGTATTAATTCCACATGTATGAGATATGACAGTAGTTTATGTATATATACCAAATGTATTAAATATTGGTGGAGTCTTTTGTTTAATTTAATCATTTTGTGTTTGGATAAATTGCAAAAGAGATTTTTTTTGGGTAACATGCTCGGTATAATGGTCATTTTATGTGTATTTTAATTGCATATTTGATCCCACTAGAATCACTTTTCACACTTTCATTTTTTAATGTAAAAGGACTGTTATTGTTAACAAAAGGACCACTCTACAATTTGCATGATTTGTTGGTTCCATTGAAGTCCTCAACGTATGATATGTATACCATTAATACCATAATTCATTTCTTAAGGGAGTCTATGCGAGAGGAATATCCTTAATACCATAATTTAGGTCTTTTTTTATTTTGGGTGAGACGGTGACTATACCATTAATATCACAATTTGCATTATCTATTGTTTCCTGTGGACCCCTCAGCGATAGGTATACCATTAATATCACAATTTATGTCGTATATCGTATTAGGGAATTAATAAACAAATTGATTCCACCCATTTCTACAATGTTTGAGGCTTTGAGCCTTTTAGATTAGATTAATTAACTATTTTATGTTATAAGAGCCTTTGACTCACACCCACGTCCTGGGTTCAAATCCAGTTGAAAGCAACCCTACTCATATTAAATTGTCCACTTGATGAGCCTTCTCTCCATAGAGAGAGTCAAGAATCCAGAGAATTAATATAAATGAATTGATTCAACACATCTCTATAAATTCAAGCACTCACACCCACGTCCTGGGTTCAAATCTAGTTGAAAGCAACCTTACTCATATTAAATTGTCCACTTGATGAGCCTCCTCTCCCGAGAGAGAGAGAGAGTCAAGAATCCAGTCCACGAGGGAGGGGGAGCATTAGAGAATTAATATAAATGAATTGATTCAACACCTCTCTATAAATTCAAGCTTTTAGACAAAATGAAATTCTTTTAGACAACTCAAAGACCGCAACGCCATTAATTTGAAGTGATGAAAATTCCCTTTAAAACTAGAGTCACACTTTAGCCTACCATTTACAAGGAATTTTTTTGCCCGTAACTTAAGAAATTTTTGTTTTAAGGACAATAATTTTTCAGTTTGACAAAAGTAGAACATTAACTTTTTTGGGACAATTAACTTGTTTTTGGTAAATTTAGGTCATTTTCCCACACGATGGGCCTATATATATTTGCAAAAAAATAATATGTCATGAGAGGTAGAGAATAATATCGCATCGACTCTAGCCTCGCCGCAAATCACTCTGAATTAGTGATGGGATGGACCGGATTCCCGATTCATTGGGAAGGTTTAAGCGAAACAAGAAATTGATTAAGGGCTTTGCTTCAAGGATAAGAGACAATTCAAGTAGAGTGGTGGCGACTATCAACTTGACAAAAACAATAAATTTGGGCAATTTCCCTGCTAAAAGGACCAATATTGATAAAGTTTAAAGGGCTCCACATGTGCAAATTGATCGAAAAATTATAAATCCCCCATTTTTAAAGGGGTCACATGGGCTTATATGCTATTTCCAGAGATAATTCGATTTTTCTGAGCAAAAATGACTAAAATTGATACTTTTAGGATAAAAATTGATAAAGTGAAAAGTTACTGGACAAATATTTGAATCGCCTAAGTTACAGGACTTTTTTTTAAATTCTCCTGCAAGATTTTTCCCAAATTTGCATTTTGTTTTCTAGTTTGTTTTGCAACTGTGGAGAGGATGACAAAATTCAACAATTTGTACGATCGGGTTTTAAAATGGCCCAGTAAAAAATGGCCTTTAAAGCGTGAAATTAATTGCTTCCGAGCGAGCAAAGGCTGAAACATTAGGGAAAGTGACTAAGTATACAATGTTTGATGTAGTGATGGCTCTGTATCGGACCTAGATGTAGCCGTTTTAGAATGTGAAAGTAATTATTAATATAATAATTAATTTTATATTAATTATTATTTAAATAATAACAATATCCACACATGAAAGTGGATTGAGTTTTTTTTTTTTTTTGACAGAAGAAAAAAATACAACAAGAGACAACTACACCAACTCTTGTCGAACCAACTCTTCAATCCAACACGGAAAACCTACCTCAATCCAAGCATGAGGAATAGAGGAGGAACGAGCCAACTTCGCTAAACCGTATGCACCAAATTCGAGACACGGAACATAGGAAATGTCTTTCACTTAGATCATCTCTAAGTCCTCATGAATTGTCTCAATGTCACACCTTTCGCCCCAAAAAAGATCATTACTCTTAATCACATGAATTGAATCACAGAGTCCGTAAAAATATGCACTTCGCCCGGTGAAATGGCTCGCATACCAAATAAGACTCCATGAAGAATAGGCTGTGAGCTCTGCCCGCCAAGATCCGAGCCAGGGGCTATTGGTTTACTGAACAACGACCTTGAGCTTTGATTCCCATTGTACACAACCAAACCCACCGCATATATACCTTCTTCTTTTGCCAAAACTCGCTTCCACCTTCATTACATTGCCCGTGAAGTCTCCATCCCGACACAATCTAGGAATCAAGAAAGCAGGTGCATGGAGAGTCATGGTCAAATTTGTTTGAGCAGCAACAAAGTCATGTTGATAGTGCAAGGCCCAATCAGCAGAAAATGTCCCTACACCTAATCCACCCTTCCCATGTTTGGAATCACAACGCTTCTTCCAGAAACTCCAGCAAACCATGATTATTTCATCCAATGAAAGTATCTTCAAATCACATAGAGCTTCGAGTATCTCCTGGGCATTCAAGGTATTAAAACTCTTAACATAGAAACAAAGACTGTAGCGTTTCCATATAGGTTGTACTTGCCGGCGAAGAAAAAACATGTGCGATTTGGATAAAGCATTCCCACAAATGAAGCATTGCGGTGAGCCACGGCACATGGTGCCTCGCCAGATTTCCTTCCGCCGCCATAAAGTCCCTCGCCATTTTCCAAGCAAAAATCCAAATCTTGGCCGGTGCACATAAGGACCAGATTTTTTGCCCACTCACTTTTCATAAGCCCGATTCGACGGCTCGAGGCAATCGGCCCGACTTCGATTTCCGTCGCCCGAGAAGCGTTATACCCTGATTTCATTGAATATTTACCCTTCTTTTTCCCATCCAAAAACGAGTCACCCCGATAAAGCGGTAGAATAGGCGTGGTAAGAATTTCATCCACTTGATGCGGTAGGAATGCTTGTCTAATCGACTCCTCATCCCAATTGCCCAAAGGGCGTAATGAAGCGAGAAAGAAATGACCCAGATGCAATACGGGATGAAATTTTACCTTCCGACAATCCATGCACCCAAGCATCTTTGAATAGCTGAATTGATTCACCATTCTTGACATTCCATCTCAGTCCTTTTACCAACAGATCCCTACTCCAACAGATCGATCTCCACACATAGGATGCATTTGAGCCCACCTCGGCCTCCATAAAGATCCACATGTTTGAAGTATCGTGCCTTTAAAAAGACGAGCCACTAACGACATTGATCAATAATAATCCACCACATCGGTTTTAAAAAAGAGCCTTATTGAGTAAGAAATTTTTTTCAAAACCCATTCCCCCCTTTTTTTTTCGATTTACATAACTCATCCCAAGAGCACCAATGTAGCTTATTTCCGCATCCTTCATACCCCACCAATATCTGCAGCACATACGCTCTATATCCTCACATATCGTACTGTATCCTAAACAAACATTGCATAGGTCGGAACCGCATGAATTACGGACTTGATTAATACCTCCTGTCGTAGCCGTAAAAATTGTTTTACCCCGCGCCTATTTTCTTGCCACTCTCTCCATGCAGTATCCAAACTGGATTCGTTTGCTTCTTAATGAAAAAATGTTGGGAGCCCAAGATATATATCGTGTCCCTGGCAAATGGACATGTTTAAACACAAACGAATGCTCTCTTTAATTGGGTGTGGTGTACTGGGGCTGAAAGTGATGGCAGACTTCTCAAAATTCACCATCTCCCGCCAGGCTTGTTAGTATTGAGATAAGGAAGTTTTAAATTATCACAATCCGATTGGGGCGCTTGAAGAAGACTAGAATGTCGTCAAAGAAAGAATAGATGGGGAGATGATTGGTGCACCTCTGGCAATTCTAATACCTCGGATAGCCTTTTCCCGAACCTTCCTAGAAATCAATGCCGACAACCCCTGTGCACAAAGGACAAACAGGTATGGCGATAACGGATCACCCTGCCTTAGCCCACGAGACGACTTCACATTTCCCACAATTCGCTCATTTATCCGGAAGGAGTAAGCAACTGAATCAACACAACGTAGGATTAAATTGATCCATAGCTCCGAAAAGCCCATCCGTCGATCGTCATCCAAATATTTCCATTCAATGCGATCATCGCCTTTACTCATATCGAGTTTCAAAAGAAAGATAACCATCGCGACTTTTTTGTAATGGAGCCGTCGCATACACTCATATCCTATTAGAACATTGTCCGTGATAAGCCGGCCCGGTATAAATGCACTTTATGTGGGATCAATGATCTACCCCATGATACCCAGAAATCTATTGGTAATAGCCTGTGAAATAATCTTATAATTCACGTTGCACAAACTAATTGGCCAGAAGTCCTTCATTTGCTTCGGTTCCTTAACTTTGGGATTAAAGTAACCAACATCCTATTCCAATCTTGCATTGAGGCCCGCCATTCAAGACCCCCAACACTTGAGTAGACACATCCGCCGCAACCGAATCCCAAGAATTTTGATAGAATAGCCGCAGTAAAGCCATCCGGGCCCTGAGATTTTGACGAGTTAAGATCTAATGTGGCCTTCTTTACTTCCTCCAACGTGAAGGGAACCATTAAGATCGAATTCATCTCGTGGTGACACAAGGCTCCACCGACTCAATCACTTCCTCAATCTCCCAAGTACTGGGGTCCCATGATGTAAAGAGCCGAGTAAAGAAGGAAATAACAATACCTCCATCCCATCCGAATCGTCGTCAATCACCGCCTTCCGCTTTGCAATCCCTTGATATTATTGCATTTTCTCCGTCTTTGTGGCTAACGAAAGAAAATATTTAGTATTCGTCCCCAAGTGAGCCATTGGTTTTGAGAGGCGTTCTTTGCCCGAATCGTTGGGGATTATCTTTGAAAAGTATGCTTTTACTTTGTATAATGGAAACGAATTTCGGACTTATTCTTGAAATAAATTGTTAATCAACGATGCTTTAAATATGATTGAATGTTATATATATTTCTTTGCGTAAATGTTCAATAATTCATATCGTGTTACATCTTTGTAGTTAATTTAGTGATACCCATCACGAAAGATTAAATTAACGATGCCTTGTAACTATAAGTCGCCATTCACGACCTAGATGGAAATGAACAACCATCGCGAAAGGTTGAGGTATAAGGCTCGAGATTGGTTTGTCTTGACCAAGAGATTACACTAGTGCATGATGATCTTATTTGAATAGGACCTCTGGGAGGATAAATTCTTGAAATCGAACAAGGAAGATTTAGACCTCGGTGGTTCGTTGTTTCTTAACCTTCGTCCCTTAAATAGGATCACGGGGATTGGTAACTATTGCTTTGACTTATCATGGGTAGCGAATCGGAGAGAGATTCAATACTTTTTATCTTGGGCAATATTATTGGTCACGTGTGATTCTAAGATTTAATACTTAAGAATCGTGTGCAAATGCGCTTGCTTGATTTGCCAGGAGGAGGTTCATAAGTTTTATCATACCAAATCTTGCAAGTGGAATTAGTTTTAGGTATGGATAATAATGTTGAACCGTTCTCCGACCAAGGACAAAAGATATTAATTAACGGAAAGCTATTTCAAAGGCTTGAATTAATTAATGGGCTAGATAATCTTAAACACGAAATAATGACCGGAGCCATATTGATTGTAATATGGGTTAAGATGGATAGTGCAATATTAATTATGTAGTGGGATTAATTAATATTTATGGGCTTGAATTATATTGTGGCTCAATATTAGATATTCAAGATCCATTAGAAGGTCCAATCTTAATTCTCCTAAAGGCCCCTGAGTAGCCCAACATATATAGTCCAATAACCTCGAAAAGGTGATTAAAATAAAATAAATATTGTTGCTTTATATTTCCTCTTATTTTTGAAAATTATGGATAAAAAGAGGAGAAAGATTTTTTTTGAATTTTGTTATGGAATGAAGATATGTATTCTTGGAATACAAGATTGTCTCATTAAATTCAAGAAATCTCCCACTTGGTTATACATAATGAAATTTGAAAATTTTGGAAATATAGTGGGTAAGAAAAAGATTTTCTTGATTTTCTTGAAAAGATATTATGGAAGATATGCATTTCTTGAAATACAAGAATATCTCATAAATTCAAGAAGATCCAAATCTTGGATTCTTGCACACTAATATTTTAAAATTCCATAAAATAGAGGAGGTGGATTTTTGTGGAATATTTTAATTATGGGAAAGTTTAATATATGGGATATATTCAAGATTTCTTGGTGACCAAGAAAAGTCTTATCCCACATTGAAAAACAACACAAATTTCGTCCACCCTCCCTCCTATATATAGGGGATGATTAGTTCATTCCCAAGTACAATTCCATGTGCTGGAAATATTAGCAAATCCACATAAGTGGTGCAACAAAGTTTATTTTTTTCCTTTTTTGTTAATTGTTCATGAAAGTATCCTTCCACCGGATTGTCGAGCAAGGGCTAAAAAGAATACTTGGGAAGTCCTTTTGGTTAGTCCGTCCGACCAAAGCCGCTTTCCCGTCCCGAGAATGCGTTCACGTAAACCCGTAGATTCCGCATGCGTAGGTTTTACGTGGCTTTTTATATGCATGATATGTTGTTGCAATTATTATTTGAATTAATATAGGATTAATTCATGCTAGTAATAATTAATGAATTAAATTTGTATTTAAATATTCACCCCGAATAGATCTGTGCAACTCATTCCCCAAACAAGAACACCTCCTCTTGTGTGTATAATTTCTCTAGTTCCAATTCCAGCTTAGCAACCTCTTCCCTATCCCAGTGAACATCTGCTCATTTAGTTTCTTATTTAAATTGCGGCCTTTTTTGATCTATGCGATGTTTAGTGTGGCCAACTTTGTCTCTAGCCCAGTCCTGTAACAGTCGGCCACTGGTAAGTAGTTTATCCTGCAACGAGGTAACACCACTCACCGATTGCCAGATTTGTCCCACCACTTCCTCATACGTTTCCTCGAGCATCCACTTATTCCCAAACCAAAATGTGGAGGCTTTGGTCTAGCAAGGTTAGGCCGACAATGATTGAAAAAAAGCTTAACGGTCTATGATCGAGAATGATAAAAATCCAGTGCAAGCCTCCATACCGGAATACATCAAACCAACCATCGTTGGCAAGGAATCTATCGAGTTTTTCTAGGATGAGATCACGGCCATGACGCTTATTCATCCATGTAAACCGAGGCCCCTTGGCTTGTATCTCGATTAAATCTAAGTCGTTCACCACATCCCAAAAATCATTCATTTGAGAAAGTGGTTTAAGGTCACCCCCTTTCTTCTCAAAGCATAAAAATTTCATTAAAGTCGCCTCCCACTAACCAAGCCGTAGACCCAGGTTAAAGGGAGGCATTTAATTCTGAAAAGAAGCTCCCAAGAATGTTTGCGAAGATGAGCACAAGGGTTTCCATAGAATCCCGTAAACCGCCAATCAACATCCCGATAAGACACGATACAATCAATATGGCCAGGGGAGTAAGAACGCAAAGAAACGTTTAATGATTCATCCCAAAAGCAGTAAAACCACCACTAATACAAAAGGCCCACACCCACACAACCAACAAAATCAAAAAATTGACTTCCAACGAGAACCCAAAACAGTAGGGATTTTAGACTCAACAATAAAAAGTAAAGAAGGATGATGTTCCAAGATAAGATCTCGGAGAGAATTGAACGCACGACGATTACCAAGACCCCGTGCGTTCCAGATAATGCAACTCTATGGCATTAGGCGGGGTTGAAAGAAAATTAAAAAGAATAAGGCAAAAGCAAATTACTTGTATGAACATTGAATCACCAGTCGAGAGTTAAATAGCCAGAGAATACCAAGCGATAGGCACTGGTATCTCCTGAAGATCCACGCAATAACCAGAAAAATGCTAATACTCGGGAGATCTAAAATCCCCACTATCAACACCGAGACCGCAAAATCAGTCCCCAATAAAAATGGGAATCAGAATCAACTACGAGCAAATACGGGCTAGAGACCCGCACAACGACGACATAGGAGAACTCACAAAGGAGCAGGAAAATCCGCACGGAGGCGGCAGGAAGATCCGTACGGCGGCGGCGGAAGACCACAAAAGAAGAAGGGAAATCCGCGTGGAGGCGGCAGGAAGATCCGCACGTCAGCGGCGGAAGACCTCACTTTGGTTTAGGTGACGACGGAGGCGGTGTGTTCGGCGGCGCTAAGTGGAGGAGAAGGCGGTGATGAAGGGTGAAACCAGATGGGCTTTTCGTCTGTTTACAACCAGATACCAATACCCAAATTTACTTCAAAAAGTATCCCGACTTTTGTTTCGAAACGGTCCCTGAAGGCCTTCCCGATGAAAATCCCCGAACAGGGGATTAGATCGGGAAGCTGCTGGAATCCATGGAAGATGCGGTGGTGCTGATTTTCCGGGATATGGTTACCGGCGGTGCTTACGGCCGGAGTTCTGGAAGTCCGGTGACTTGTTTGATAGCTGATGTGATTTTTAGTTTTCAAGGGTCGAAGATGCAGCAGAAAAGAGAAAAATGCAAATCAGAATGAATGAAAGTGTATAGAGTTAATTGGGAAGTTAGTTAACTTCCAAGAGATAATAAAGGGAGGAGATTTTGGAATTCAATTCTGGCGCAAATTCGTAGATTGAAGAGAATTCACTCCGGACCCTTTTCTCCTGCATAACACAAGACGTAAGAAAAAGAGAAAATACACAGAGTGATTTTCTTCTTAATTCTCTACGCATCACATTTATACAAAAATCAAAAGGGCACTTAAATTGTGATTAATGGAAGCAACCCCTGTGGTTGCGTTTCGTACTAAGAGATCCCAGTACGTACGATGAATTCAACCGAGTTTAATAATTCTTCTGCTGCAATTCTGGAATAAAGGTTAGTGATTTTCTAACCTGCATTCCAACAATGGTATCGAGCCATTTTGTTAGATTCTTATGCGTGATTACGTTTTTCTCGCACGTTATATGCCTTGTGATATGACATGTTTTCACGTTGAATAGCATAGAGTTACGTATTTTTTCAAAATTTGGGATTTTTTGAAACGGTAGAATTATTAACTGAAATTTTTACTATACGTTGATAGTATAGTGTATATATATCTGCAAAGTTTTAGATTTTTTGGTCAAGCCGTTTGTGAGAAATAAATTATTTTTGAAAAATTTAAGTGAACTTTGATCGCCCAATTGCGAAGCGATACATAATGATTTTTTGGTATGTTCTTGGTATTGGGTTAATCTACGTTGGAAAAAAATTCCAACGGTATATTATCGTTAATTTTGGTTGAGAAACAGAGTGAGATCTGAACTTTGGAAGTTTTCAATGTTTACGGGACCTAATCATAAAATTCGAGAGAATCAAAGGGGTCCTCTTGGGAGAATTGAACTTTTATGATGACCTGATTGCAATTTTCTAAAACTTTAATTTTGACCGGTCATGTCTCGGTCAAAACCGGTCTGAACCGGCGGTCCAAACCCTTTGGACGGTTCAAACCCATAAACCCTAACATGGGGACCAAGCCTTGCACGTCCGGTCAATGGCGATGCGCATAGCCTTGAAGGGTTGACAGGCGTGTGGGCCGGGCGTGGGCATCTTGTGGCGACCGTGTCGACTTCTTGCTTTCTTGGCGTCGGCCGTTTTCTTGAGGTCCGTGAGCGGTTTCAGGGAAAAAAAGTGGTTTCCGCCTTCTTAAGTTTGTTTACCAATGTGTCTTATTATTAATCTTGTTTCGGTTTGTTCGGGCTCGCTTTAACTCCGATTTTAGATCCAAAAATTGACACGTTCTTATTTTTCAGTGTAGATTCTTAATTTGCATAATTTTTTTAAATATTTTAATCGAGAAAGTTTGAGTATTTATTTAACTATTAGTTTGAGAACCGCAATTGAATTATTTGTTGGGAAAATTCATGTGCCAGTATCTATCGGGATGATCTTGTAAACAAAAATTTAAATTAACAATTATTACTAGCATGAATTTACCTAAGTGAATTCAAATAATAATTACGCCAACAACGACATGCAAATAAAATCACGTAAAGGTCTAGCATGCGAAATCTAGGAGTTTAGGTAAACCTACCCGATTGGAGAACCCCCGAGACAGGCAGGATCAGTAATGTTGACTACCAACCAAAAAGTCCTTCTCAAGTATTCCCACAGTCCTCGCTCAACAACCCGGTGAGAGGTTCTCCAATGAACGATTTATAAAACAAAGGAAAAATAAAATTGTTGCACCACCTTTGTGGATTTCTAATACATGGAATTCGTGTTTGGATGAATGAATTCATCCCCTGTTTATAAGAGGGGGGTTTCAAAATTACGGTTCGGTTCCCTCGTTAACAATTATGTTTGACATCTTTATCGGCGTGGTCGCTAATTTGGTAACTATTGTTAAATTTGTTTGACGAGAACCACAATGGACCATTTTCTTATTAATCGGGGGGGAACATAGAAAATTTGTTGACCTTGGTGACCATTATGTAAGGGCCATCTCTGTATCCCACATTCTTCAAATCAACACGTACGAACCCAGAACTTTCAACTTGGACCCCGTTAGGGATCCTCACCCAACTACACTCGAAGATTGGTTGGCGATGAAGTCGAGTTCCCAAATGTTGACAATCTGTCCAAAGTAAGTAGTAACCGATTGATCCCTGCGATTCGCGATAATGGACACCCACTATTACGCATTATACTTGTGGCATCATGATCTACGGTATAAAATGTGTATCCGTTAATAAGATAACACTTGTATGAATACACATGTCTATCAGGCATTCTGGATAACCACTTAACTCTTTCTTTCACTGATTCTTTATCTTGTGACAACATATTTGCTACATAACCATTGAACCAGTCAACAATCGTGCGATTGTGCTCAACTTCAATCCATGATCTATCTCTGGTGGGAAATGTGTCAGCAAGTGCTTGCATGTGCAGGTCAATAAAAGGAAACACTTTCGGCCGTGTTGTGAAATGCACGAAGTGCATCCGTGTTAGTTCCTCCATACTAACACTTACAGATTGACCACAGGTAATGCCTTCACCATCCATCGTATTGGTGTATTGGGTAATTAGAAGTCCAATTGCATCGACATTCGAAATAAATTCAGACCAGTGCTCGACTGCTTCTTCTACTAAATAGCGTTCTGCAATGCATCCCTCCGGCCTGGACATATTCATCACATATCCTTTGAGCACTTTCATATATCTCTCTACACCATACATCCATCATCTGAGCAGAACCACATCCTTGTCTCGTGTACCAAATGAGCAGTTAGGTGAACCATTATATCAAAAAATGATAGAGGGAAATACATCTCAAGCTCACAGAGCGTCCCCACAATCTGTCTCTGAAAACCAAGCAATTTTCTAGGATCTATGACCTTGCTACTCATTGCCTTGAAGAACCAACATAACTTTGTTATGGTTATGCGGACATTTTCAGGCAAGATAGCATGTATTGCAATGGGCAAGAAAGTCTCCATGATGACATGATAGTCATGCGATTTCAGATTCATCAGTCTCACGCCATCATCTTATACAAGTTTCTGTATGTTGGACGAATCTGGTACTTTCACATTCTTTAGTGTCTGAAGTAACTCTTTTCTTTCATTGTTGGACAAGGTGTGTGCAGCAGAAGGTAAGAACGGTTTACCCCTTTCTCTAGGCATAGGTTTTAGTTATGCTCTTATTCCCATATCAATCATATCCATTCTTGCATTGTAACCATCCTTGGACTTCTTATCAGCTAGCAGAGTATTGAGCAAAAATTTGGCACAAAACGTTCTTCTCAATGTGCATTAGATCAATGAAGTGTCTAACATCTGACTCTTTCGAATAGGGCAATTGAAAGAAAATTGATTCCTTCTTCCAACCGCTAGTGGGGACACTCTTTGCGAAGCCTCTTTCCGTACTGTGTGTTGATATTCTTCATCTCATTCAACATAGACAACATCATGTAAGTGTGCTTCATGCACAACTCGGGTGAAAGATTATAAAATAACAGAATCACTGGTCATGTACTGTGGTTGGTACTTTGGATACGAACCCGATTCATTAAAATGGAGTTAAGAGTGCAAAGCCGAAGTGTAAGTGGCTCGTTGCCAAATTGCGGATGCGACATCGAATGTCTTCCACTGGGGTGAATCAACAGGGTGTCTTAGCATTCCATCTTTGATCTTATCATCATGATGCCAAGTTAAATTTCTAGCATCCACAACCTACTATACATTCTCCTGAATCTTGGTATTATTGGAAAGTACCACATCACCTTCGCGGGAGATTTATTTTTCTTATATCGCTTCTCCCCACACTTGGGGACATTCATCGAGGTTTGCATACTCCTTCCGGTATAAGATACAATCACCCGGACAAGCATGAATTTTCTGATGTGTTAACCCGATGGACTTGAGCATTTGTTTAGCATCATATGCTCTCTTAGGCCGTACATTTCCATCAGGCAATAGACCACTAACTGCTTCCAGCATATTTGTAAAAGCGTCGTCGACAAGCGGTGAAATTTTGCTTTTAGGTTGAACAATATCAACACAGCTGACAATTTTGTTGTCTTCTTACACCCTGGCCAAAGGGGTAATCCAGCAGAATCCCTTAACTTCTCTGACATATAATGGTGATCTCGCAGATTATCGTCATCCCCACTCGATGTATCAACAGTAGGTACATCCCCAAAAATATCCGCATCCACTGTATCTTCAAACCTAAAGTCAGTTCCTAGGTTGCTTGAGCTACATCCATCTCTTCTCTCACCATGAGATGTCCAAACGGTATATGTTTTATCAATACCGTGAATCATCAAGTGGTCGAACAAAATTTCTCGACCACTAATAATTTTTCCATTCATACATTTTCAACACGGACATGGAATGTCTTGATGGTTGATCTTGATGTCTAATTGCATGATTACAAAATTCCTCCACCCCATTCCTATACTCATCGATAATCGATGCCGCTCGAACCCACTTTCGATCCATATAGAACTAGAGATGCCTATAGGAAAGACACTATGAAGTGTTTCTCAAGACAATGTATCCTAATGTATTAAACCTAAAAGTATTTCAATCCTAATGTATAAAACAATTATTTTTTTATTGAAGGCTATTTCGTAACAAAACAAATGCATACCTAACCATACTTAATCTACATTAATTTTAATTTTCTAATTTTGAAATCCTTCCAATTTTTGACTCATTCACAAAATGAGTCTTACAAAAACTTGCATACAGAATGTGGGAGTACCTAAGGTTTGTATATTGCATGTACCTAAGGTTTTGTTGCTTCTCAAGACAATATGTATCTTAATGTACCATCAATCATCTAAAGCAACACACTATCCATTCACCAAATCATCAAATTAATAACCCAAATATATCCTAATGCATTAATCCTAATTTATGCTTAAATCCCCACACAAGCATATTATCAAACACCTTGAGTGCATCAATTGTTCATCTCTAAAATTAGCATAAAAAGTCAAGCCAAGCCACACAATATATATTCATCTCTAACAAATTGTTCATCTCTAACACTAACAAAAATTAATTCAAGCCACTAACAACAATTAATCCAAGCTACTAAAAATAATATAATTAAACCAAGCCACACAATATATATATATATATATATATATATATATATATAAACAATTAATCCTAACAAATTAGCTAAACCAAGCCAAACATATATATATATAAACACATTTTATATAAAAAATTAATCATAATAAATAAATAAATATATATATAAGAAAAATTACCTATATGGAAGGGAGGAAAGGCGGCGGCATACTAATTATGGGGAGGGTGGTATGGCGGAGGAGGAGGAGGAGGCGTGACGTGGTGTGATTTGGGAGAGAGGGAGGAGACTGGTTCGCGATAGGGGCGGCGGTAAGAGAGGGAGGAGGAGGGCCACGTACGGTGCGATTTGAGAGGAAGAGGGTTCGCGATTTGGGGCTGCTGCGATTTGGAGTTTCTGGTTCGATTTGGGGGTTTAATTAAGACTGACACCAATTAGACGGATTGAAATTGTTGTCAGGTGTTTTCTTGGACATCGGTTCTAAACTTCTTTGTCTAAATCTTTTTTCTTGTGGCGATTCTAAACCCCTTTCAAGTTTTTGTTCTTGGACAACGGTTTTGAACATTGTTTATATATTTTTTAATTAAAACCGCTCTCCAAGCTATATTTTGGAGAGAGTGATGGTCCTAGAAAATCCATTTTCTTGGCGTCTTGAAGCGAACATGTCGTGGCGATGCATATAAAAGCGAGGTGAGGAAAGGTGATACCAATTTTTTCATTTTTAAGAACGATGTGTGTTGTGTTGCTTGTAATGTCGAATGCATATGGCAAGTAAGAACATAAAAGCGATAAAGAACACGATTTTATAGTGGTTGATACGAAACCCGCCCTAAATCCACTCTTCCCTTTCGGGGCACCAACAACCTACTTAACCTACTAGACTTAGTTTTTATGTGTTAGTCAACACCCAGCAGATGTTTATCGAGTTCACATCAAGCAAGACTTATCACCCTCACGGGATCGTAGATAGATGTTTCTGGAGTTCACACTCAATCGAATAGAAATCGAAACTAGAATCCCTATGCGAAATCTTGCGGTGACAAACTTAACCTAACTCAAACCGATTTGGGTAAAGGTTTGTTTGGTTTCAGTTAGGTTGAGATTTTCCTTTACATTTGTTTAGCCTCAATCTAAGGATGAGAAAATCTCTCTAAGCTTAGGATATAACATTTGTGCTTAGATCTAGGAGGCGAAGACTCTTGAATATATCGCCATATTTCTTGCTCTGTGTTCTATGGTGGGAATGCTTGAGTATATAGGATCGGGAGCACAATTAGTAGTACTAATCAATTCCTTTCAACATGCGCGTGTGTTGAATGCCTTAAGCCGTCTTCTGATCGACCCATATTCGGGACTTCGCGTCATCGGCACACGACCTTGGGCCGAACTACTGGAACCCATATCTTCTTAGCTCGTAGCATCGTTTGCTACATTCTCACACTCTTCCACATTCATCCACACTTGATAATGAGGGAAGAACTTGTATTTATAGTGTGGATTTGAATGTTACCGTTGGAGAGAATCACATTCAAATCCATACTACTCCAAATGTTTTTTGTAGCTTTTTAGGGCTTGTCGTCTTCCTCTCATTGGTCCACGTCGGTGAATCCTACAGACTATATTCTTGATTTCTTACGGTCTCTAGCAATTATATTCTTGAGGATCTTAATGCCGGGATCTTGATTCTATCGAGCCTTGAGGTTATCGAGCCTTGGTCGTCGAGTCTTGAGTTATCTCGAGCCTTGGTTATCGAGCCTCGGGTTACTTTCGAGGGTTCTTGATTCAACAAACTTCTCTTGGCCGGACCTTATGCGTCGGGGCATCTTGACACTTCCGAACTTCTTGAGTTAAGTTCTTCGACTTGAACGTCGACCCTCGGTCACGTATTTCGGTATCTAATTTCTTCTTATGCGATCGTCATTCGGCCGGCGTCGGATCAACCTCTTCCAGGATCATCTCGAGGATAGCACCCGGTCATCATCATCGAGTTAACATATCAAATTATTATATCACGATCTCGTCACGTCGATCTCAATCGGGTCATCTGCTAAAATTAATGCTCCGATCTCGATCACGTCGATCTTGATCGGTCTCTTACCTCGTCTTCGATGCGCAACCTTCTCTTACGGTTTCTTTGGCTTTAGCTTTTCTTCACATCGATTTGCCTGACTCATCGATTGACTCGAACTCATCTAACTCATCGATCTTGATCGGTCTAAATGCGATCTCGTCGATCTCAATCATCTTCTTACGATTTTTAGTTTCCCCCTCAATTTGTTCTTTTCGTTTCCCTTAACTTGTTATCCGTAAAATAGCTTGAATAACACAAGTTAATAATGTTTTTGGCATAAATTATCAAAACTAAAAATATCCCAACATAAATTTGTTTTTGAAAAAAAAGCTATCCAAGTCTTGTTGTCTGATCTTAAATGTGTAGTAGTGACTATATTGAATGTGTATGAATTTTTTATAGATTAAATCAATAGTTCATAATATATTTGAAGATGCGATTTTTTATTAGCTAAAATCAATTGTAAGAAATGATTTTTTGAAAAAAAAAAAATCAATAGTGATTACATATGTATTAATATTAATAAACTTAATGACATTATTTGTCTTGCAATCAAACTCTACTATATAATTTTAATAATCATCATTATATTTAATATAAAATTATGAGGCTAACTAGAATCAATTGTTTAATAATGATAAAGTAAAAGCATACTATTACTATTCGAAAGTGAAAAGTGTATAAATTATTGGACGGAAATAAAAATTTAAAAGGAAATAGGTCCAAAATCAAAAGATGGAAAAATTATAGGATAAAAAAAAATTGTTTCCCTAATATGTTTTTAATTAGCTAGAAGGGGCGGACGCAGGAATTAAGTCCAGTCAGGGCAAAAAAGAACTGATAAAAAGATATAAGATAAAAATAATTAATAATTTGAATTACAATTGACCATGACGGTTTGTTAAATTAGAATTCCTTCATTCATTACCTTGTCTAATTTTTACACTACAAAAAAAAAAAAATATATATATATATATATAGAATTTTTCTACGAAATAGTTACATCCTTAAATACCCTACAAATTGCCAACAAAATTTTAACATTCTAAGCAAACATATTACCTATGAATTTTTAAAGATAAATAAATTACCTACGAGAAAATTGGGGATTTAAATCGATTTGGTCCCATAACTTTGGACCTTTATTGAAATGGTCCCGTATATATCATATGTTTCAATTTAGTCCCGTATGTTTTCAATTTGTGCCAATTTAGTCCCAAGGCGCCGGAGACCCGTCAAACTAGCCAAAACGACGTCGTTTTTTGGGGCGTGTTTCACACGCGCCCCTAATTTCTTGCCGAAAATGCTGACTTGCATCGAATTGGACACGTGGCACGACACATGTGTATTTTACCTATTAAAAAAATGAAAAATGAAAAATAAAATGACACATCATTTTATTACAAATAAAAATAAATCAAAACTAAATTAAATAAATATATATATATATATATTTAAATATCAGAATTCACTAAAATAAAACAAAAAAAAAAAAATGAAATACTACACGTAATTAATAGGAAACTTCCCCCACCAAATTAAATCAATACACCCCAAATTTGTTTGGGAGATTTAAACTCCCCTCGTCTCACCCCGGCCATCTCCCCTCGTCTCCACCGCCATCATGCCCCCATCGAGCTCCAAACCCCTCAATGAATTCCCCAAAAAGCCCCCCCTCCCTCTGCTGCCACTCCCCCTCCACCCCTCGACCTCCTCATTTTCATCCTCGTCCTTTTCTCCGGGCGCGTTCCTAATCACCTCATCTTTCTCAAATGCTCTGTTCCAATCGCTTGCTCAATTTAATTTTGCCCCCCCTTTTTAAATCGATCGTTAAAGCTTTTCTACCACCACTTGATTTTTCGACCCCCAATCGCGATTCATTTTCTTCGCTTTGTTCTCTGCGTCGTTTGTAGGGTTTGTTGGGTTTACGGAGCTATCTTTGCGGGCATAGGTCGTCGAAGGTGTGGGCGAATTGGGTGTAGAGGGTTGAAGAAGAAGCGTTGGAGTTCGATTTGGTGTTGCGGGGAGGAATTCTTTGAAAGGGGATGAAATTAAGACCGTGAGAGATGTGAATGAGCTTTGCCATGGAAAGGGGTAAGTGATGGGAACCCCGATTCTACAGTGTTTGTCATGAATTGAGGAAGATGGCTCCGCCCTAACGGGAGGGCAGTGCTGCTGTTTTGCTTGAGGTGTGGTTGCCCTATTTGAAGCGAGGGATGGGCATTTTTTTGTGAATTCTTGAGTTTGGGAGATTTGGGTCGCGATTTCTCTTACAAATTTGGGGGTGTATTGATTTAATTTGGTGGGGAAGTTTCCTATTAATTACAGGTAGCATTTTTTTTTTTTTTAATTTTAGTGAATTCTGATATTTAAATATATATATATTTATTTAATTTAGTTTTGATTTATTTTTATTTGTAATAAAAATGATGTGTCATTTTATTTTTCATTTTTCATTTTTTTTAATAGGTAAAATACACATGTGGCGTGCCACGTGTCCAAATCGATGCAAGTCAGCATTTCCCGATCGAAATTAGGGGCGCGTGCAAAACACGCCCCAAAAAACGACGTCGTTTTGGCTAGTTTGACCGGTCTCCGGCGCCTTGGAACTAAATTGGCACAAATTGAAAACATACGGGACTAAATTGAAACATATGATATATACGGAACCATTTCAATAAAGGTCCAAAGTTATGGGACCAAATCGATTTAAATCCCAGAAAATTGCCTACTAATTTATAATTTTCGTAGGCAATTATATTTGTAATTTGGGAATTGAAATTGTCTATATAATTAGAAAAAATTGTCGTAGGCAATCATAACTATTTAACGACGAAATTATTTTCGTCGAAAATTCCGTAGACATGCATGTTAAAAAGTTTTGTAGACAATTCTCTATTTTCTTATAGAGATAAAATCATTTATGAAATTTTAAATATTTTGAGGGGTATATATAATATTTCGCACTGAAAATCGAGATGGGGCAATTGCCCCACCTTGCCTCAACGTCTGTCCGCCAATAGCCTAGATTTGTAATTGAGACCAACTATCTAACTAGAAAACCTTAACCACCATGCTACAATACATTAAATTAATAAAAATATTATGTGTGATCCGTTATTGTCCCTCGAATTATGTTCCTTGGTGGTAATTAACTTGGCTGATATTTCATAAGAACTTAAATTAGATTGAGTTATACTGTGTAATTAGTGCAAACAATACTAACTCCCTTAAGAAATTCTATTAATAGTATTATATATTCTTATCCAATTTCCTTTTTGTCACTCATATTTTTATATAGTAGCACACAAGATATTCACGAATATCGTATTAAACACAATAAATATAAAGATTTCACCAATTAACGTTGTACATTATATGTATAGAAATATAGTTTGGTCGTGGTTGTCAGTAAAAATTCCTAATGTCAGAACGTGGTCTTTTGTTCAATGGCTTGTGCTGTGGAGTAGATAACTAAGCTAGAGTAGGAGAATAATTGCTTTTTTTGTGTTGATATCAAAGAGTTCCTCTGTAAGTAAATGGTTGGGTTGAAGTACCCTTATACTTCAAGTAATATTACTATTTTTTGCTGATTAAAAAAAAAAATAGAAATACACACAGCTGCCTGTCGATCATAATGGAGGAGCCGAAAGATTTAAGTCGAAGGCTTCTCCGTTTCACTTGTTTAGTTCGCGTTAAAATAAAATGAGGATCTTTGTCCCACATCGGTTTTTTGAACAAAGCGGATGGACTTAATATTGCTATTTAAGAAGGCTTTGTGTCTAGGATACAAACGCACCAATCAATACACTTAAGTCTTGTGGTTTATTCTAGTTAATTAAATTCTTTTTTTTATATATTTTTTAGGAAGATTGTTGTGAGAAGAGTGAGAGTCATTCATACACTTGTAAAGTTTTCATACAGTGAAATTTCTTTCATGGGCCATGGTATTTCTCCAATTTTGGAGTTACATGTAAATTCTTGTCTTGTTGATTGTTGTTTTATTTTTTTTTTCATTTTATTTCTCGTTTATTTCATTTTCCCATGTGAATGAATAGGGGACCTAATATCACACTTAATTTGCATCTCTTGCTCCGTATCTACCTCCTTGGAAGCCGGCATCATGGCTCGCCTTCGTCAATGGAGGACTCTGGTGGCAAAGCATGTAACATTCATCTCCGCGGTGGCTCAGTGGGAGCCTCACCGTTGGGAAATTTGGTCCTCGCTTCTGAGCATCTGAATCTCAAATGTATTTAAAAATCTAAAATTCTATTTAGAATCAAATATTTTATATTATTAAATACATATGAGATTTGGATGCTCCGAAGCGAGGACCAACTTCGCAAACGGTGAAGCCCCACATTTGAGCCGCCTATGGAGGTGAATGTTGCGTGCTTGTCGCCGCTATGCCCTCTAATGACGGAGGTGAGTCCATCTTGCCGGCTTCGGAGGAAGTAGATGCGGAGCAAGAGAAGCAGATTAAGAGGATATTATGTCCCCATTCATTCTTAGGGAAAATGAAATAAGCGAGATGTAAAATGACAAAACAAAACAATAATCATCGACACAAGATTAATTTACATGGAATTATACTTCAAAATTGGGAACATTCGCGGCCCACAAAAAAAATATCACCGTACGAAAATCTTTACAATTAATCACAAAGAATTCCTACCCCACGGATCGCGTGGCGATGATGAGATTTTTTTTTTTTTGTTTGCTTTAATTGTTATCTGCTGATATTTCATTACTGTCGTTTTCTTTTCTTTTTTATGCTGTTTCAATTTCTGGGTCTGAAACCAATCTACGGAATAAGGCACTGAGTTTTTTTTCTATTTCCTTTATATAATCGCTGAGATTTTTTTTATTTTTTTTTGTATTTCAGATTTCAGAGACAATTTCTATCGTTTTTTTTTTTTTTGACAAGAAGAATACAACTCAACTAGAACAACGTGAGAATCGGAGACCGCACGTCGTGGAACATATATTTTGTCCTAGAACAACGTGAGGATCGGAGGAGGATGATGTAAATTCCGCTAAACTGGGAGCGACCCTGGATATGAGCTCGTGGTATATGGACTAAGCCCGGACTAAGGCATTATCGACCGCCGCGTCGTGGGCGCATATATTTTGTCCCTGCTATCATTTGGAGCCCGGACTAAGGCATTATCCACCGCACGCCGTGGCACATATATTTGTCCTAGAACAACGTGAGGATCGGAGGAGGATGACGCAAAATTCCGCTAAACCGGAGGCGACCACGGATATGAGCTCGTGGTATATGGACTAAGCCCGGACTAAGGCATTATCCACCGCACGCGTGCGTGGCACATATATTTTGTCTGCTATAGACCGGAGCCGGACTAAGGCATTATCCACCGCACGTCGTGGCACATATTTTGTCCTACTATCGGGGGCATTATCCACCGCGCGTCATTGGCACATATATTTTGTCCGCGCTATCGGAGCCGGACTAAGGCATTATCCACCGCCGCGTCGTGGCACATATAGTTTGTCACGCTATCATTTGGAACTTCAACAAGGGGTGGAAAAACCCACTTAAATTCCATTAAATGGGGGGAGCGTGCCTCGAACCCTGGACCTCTTGGTCTAGGTAGTGGTGCTCTAACCACATGAGCTAAACCACTTTGGCAGAGACAATTTCTATCGTTATGTGTATCGTTATGTGAATGTGTTGATTGAAATCTACAGTTTTGATGCTTCTAGCTTGGAAAATGATTCGGCTTGCCAGATAATTAATCCATGGAAATGATCGAATCCAAGTGATCTGTGTTCATATGTATATTGGTTTTATTTTAATCCTTTTTTTCCCTAAATTGTATGTCTTGCACTTGAAAATGCCCTTTTGCTTTTCCTTTGATGCAAGTGAGAAAATTCTTTGATTGTATAGTACAAAAGAAATGAATTACGAATCGTGTTACTTCTATAAAGTTATTTATGATTTAATTTTCCGTTGGTTATATTTATAACCAAGCATTAACTTTACTCTCTCCGTCCCAACAAAGTTTGCCCCAACTTTTGGCACACATATTAAGAAAAAATATATAATGAGTATAGTGTTGAGGGATAATGTGGTAAACCTTTATGTATGAAATAAATGAATTAATTGAATTTGAAATAAATGAATTAATTAATTGAATTAAGTGTATGTATATATGGACCCCAAAAAGTAATGACATTTGATGTACATATATAAATATTGTAAAAAGTATAGTTTAGCAAGATATTTTCTTTTTTGGGTGTGCAAACTTTTTATGGGACATCCAAAAAAAAAAAAGTGGATAAATTTTTCTAGGACTGGAGGCTCTAACGAATATAGGACATTATATATTTAGTATCGCCAAAGAGGACCAATTTTGGTCAGAATACCCAAAGTTGTGCCAAATGTCACGTGCTCCTCACGTATTTTCCCAATTTTGGCTCAAAAATCTCAAATTCTTGCTAATTTTGGTACATAGATTATGCAACACATTAAGACCCCCGTTTGATAGCTGCGATTGGGCTGTTATCGTGGGGCTAATCTGGAAAAAAAGAATTGTTTGGTAAGTACATTTTAATGTCTCGAAGCCCACGACAATACCATGGCCCGTTTCTAATCACTGTTGCGCTTCAATGGGCCATCGCTATGTAACACTGTCAGCGGTTTTTCATGAAATGTCCAATATGCCCCCAACATGTATAAAGATGAAATCTCCCAATTTCCTCATAATTCATCCCCAAAATTGCCGATCTGGATCTGGAGAAATTTATCCGCCACTACCGTTGTTCATCGAGAAAGGGCAAAATCCTAGCCCCGTAAACCCCCATATCAATTCTTCGTCCTTGTTTCCAGCGCCAAACTTTGACGAGTTTTGCGGCGGTGATACGGCGTCACGGGCGCCTTCCATGGCGAGGATCTGGGGCTGTCTTTTCAGAGTTTTCAGGAAGGGTTTCGGGGGTGGAATGGCGGGGCGGGTTTGGTGTGGCCGATCAAACGATGTCGTTTTCTCACCGGGAACTACTTCAATCCAATTTCGGGGTGAATCCGTTAGCTTATACGGATGAGTCTTCCAAATCTTTGGATCTTCTAAACCCGTTTGAGTTGGGATTTCGATTTCCGACTCGGATTTATGGGGAGGAAGACCCGATCAATTTTCTTCATTGGAACATGTTATAATTAATATTATAACCATGATACGGATCTCACTTCGTGTGACGAAGATCCTTTTATTTAATTTTACTCTATCCATATTTAAGGCACTAAGAATCCCACCATGAATGCATTCGTACCATGTCCATTAATTAATGCCTCTGCTAAACGAAGAATTTAATATCATCTAAAAGTTAAGAATTTTTGTAGAGGTGTGGCGTCATTCATTTATGCCTCTTCCTTCTCAACTCTTTTTTCACATTTATTATATTCTTATATTTTAGCGAGCGAGATTTTTATTAGTATTTGAAATTATAAAATAACTTTTAAGGAGACATATAATACATGAGATGTAGATCTATCATATCCCTCCCACTACAAAAAAAAAACTGTCTTTTAACGAGGGCACTAACGAGGGCTATAAAAGTCCTTGCTAATAACAAGGGTTTTAAAGAGGGTTTTGATAACCCTCGAAAATAATGAAGAATTTGAGCCCTTGTTACTAATGAGGCTTTAACAAACAATAAATTTTTTCATCATTGATACGAGAGCTTTAACAAGCACTATAATATCCCTCTCTAATAGCGAGGGCGTAGTCCTAATAGCGAGGCATATTCCCTTGTTAAAATAGAAAATATATATAATACATTACAAATGAGGGATTTGGCCTAGTGGTGATTTCATCTACCTAGCTAAGAGTAAGAGGTTCTTAGGTCGCTAGTAGGGTGCAAAAAAGGCGGTTTGGTGGACCCGAACCGACCGTAATATAAAAACCAAAATATAAACCAAAATTTATAAACCAAACCCGAAATCGAATCATATTTGTAAAAACCGAATGGTCCGGGACCAAAATATTTCGTTCGATTTAGTCAGTTTGGTCCAAAAAACCAAAATTTTTTTCAATTTTTTTTTAAAATTTTCAAAAGCAATGACAAAGAACGGACAATTTTTTCATGAACTACGGTAAAAAAAACATATAAAAAATAATCTAAGCATCAATCCATTAGTTTCCAAAAGCTAAAAACAACTCATAAAGGTTAAGCATTAGTAGGTTCCAAAAGCTAGCCTCGACAACCCACATTTTAAGTATCAATATAATAGTTGTTTTATAGCTTAAGAATTAAAATAATATTTTCAAAAAAATTATTAAAAAAAAATAAAATAAAAAAAAATATTTTCAAAAAAAAAAAAGTATTTCGGTTCATTCGGTCTAATCGGTTTTATACTAGTAAAAATCATTATATCGAACCAAATATAAAAATTATGTTTTTTCGAACACGAAACCAAAATTTGGACCGAATTTCAAATTTTAGTCGGTTTGGTCCGATTTTTCTGATGCGCGCACCGTATTTTGCACACCCTAGTTGCGAGTTGAATCCTTGAACTCTCGAACACTTGTTTTATGTTTTACAGTTTTATAATTTCACTTAAAGAGGACACTTATAATACATATTTATTAGAAGTGAAAATTAAACGTATAAACCACTTAGCCTAGTGGTGTTTGCGGGCAGGGATTCACGAAGTGTTGCTGGTTCAATCCCTTGGTCTCTCAAATCAGCGAATTTTTTGGCTATATTTTATTATTTTTATAATTTTAGTTTAATGAGACAGTTTCCCATGCTAACACCGAATGGATTTTGCCTTCGCTATCTTTGTACATTTGCCCCTCGTAACACCGAGGGTCTGTGATTGCCCACGTTAAACGTTAGCGAGGAGGAAATTGTCAAGGGTTATTAGCCCTCGCTAATTCCCTCGTTAAATCAATTTAGCGAGGGCATGCCCTCGTTAACGTCCTCGCTAAATGATAGTTTTTTTGTAGTGTCCTCAAAAGTCACTTTATGATTTCAAATATTAATAAACATCTCGCTCACTAAAACACGAAAAAAAGTTGGTGTAAAAAAGAGTTGGGACGGAGGGAGTATTAATTTTCTACACAAACCCTCACAGTTGTAGTTGTGGATTGGATTCTTGACTCTACCCTCTGAAAAAGAGACTTATCTAGTGGATACTTTAATTTGAATGATGTGTTTTATGTGTGATTTTAACTCAGGATGCAGGCGTGGGTCAAAGCCTTTAATACTATCACTACAAGAAAAAAGAGAATTAGTTGTGAGAAAAGCTCGATTTTGTAGAGGAGTGTACGTGGAATCAATTCATTTAAAGATATTTTTAAGATTTTATTTATATTTTTAATTGTATTATCAAATTTTATTTATATGAAATTTTCAGCTTTTAAAATTCATTTAAATATTTTTCAGATTTAGTAAAAGTTTTTAATATTTTTATATTATATTTATTGTTTTTACAAATTTATAATATATTTGTTGTTTTTAATAGAATTTCTATCGAATATCCAGATATAATATGATTTTATTATAAAACGTGACAAATGATGTGGGATTTTTTGCATTATTAGCTTATCCACATAGACAATTGGCTAAAATTCCAATTTGATTTTGAAACATAAACAACTTCCGTCGTTTGTACAATTTTTCCACCATGAAGGATGAAAAATTTACACAAAATTATTAATATTGAACATTGGTGGAATAAAATTGAAAATAAAAAAAAGATAAAGATCAGAACTGGAATCACATAAAGTTACAAGATCGAAATTGATATTTATCCCCATAATTTGCATTATTGTTGTTTCATGGGGGCTACTATTTTTTTTTGACAGGTTCATGGGGGCTACTATTAATACTACTCCCTCCTATTCAAAATATAAAATATTTTGACTTATTGCATTATTTACTTTTTATTTGATGTTCTGACTTTTATTTCCCTACACTGCCCTTATTTAATACTCTTTTTTTACTTTCTTGTTTCACTCTCTATCATGTCATTAAAGATAATTTATCATTAAATAAGGTTAATTTTGGTATAATTTTTTTTTATTAATAAGCGTGCAAAATGCCAAAACATCTTATATTTTAAATATGAGGGGTATAATTTATGTCGATTGTCGTTTGTTGTGGGCCCTCAACAATATGTATCCATTAATACAACAATTTATGACTTTTACTCCTTCCGTTCCACTATATTTGTCTCACTTTCCTTTTATGGACGTCCCACTATATTTGTTCCCGTCTATAAAAGGAAAAAGTAACACTCCACTAACTATTATTTTAATATTATTCTCCTCACTTTTCATCTCAACTATCTCTAATACCTTCACTTTTTATCAATTAAATACTATAAAAGCCCACTATCTATTATTTTAATATTATTCCTTAAACAATTCAACAAAAAGAAGTGGGACAAATATATAAGGACAAATGGAGTATCATTTATTGTGGGATCTCTGCAGCAGGTATACCATTAATACCAATAATAAAATTATTTGTTGTTTCCTTTATGCAATTTAATACCACAACTTATTTCTTTATTCATCTCGTATGGGCTCCTCAACTATAGGTATATCATTAATGCCACCATTTACGTCATATGTCAGTATTAGCGAACTGAATATATGAATTCATGATTCCACAACTCTTTATAAAGTTCCAGCTTTTAGATGAGATGAAATTTTTTCATGGTATCAAATCTAGTCTTAGTCTTTGGCTCACACCCACGTCATGGGGTCCATCACGCTGAAAGCAACTCCACTCATATTAAATTATTCACTGGATAGGCCTGCTTCTAAGAGGGTGGAGTAGAGAATCTAGTTCGCGAGTAAGGAGGATTATTAGAGAACTAATATAAATGAGTTAATTTCACACCTCTTTACAAGTTCGAACTTTTAGATGAAATGAATTTTTTCCGGACAAAAAGACCAGAAGGCCATTAAATTTTAGGTGGTGAAAATTCCCTTTAAATTAGAGTCACACTTCAGTGCACCAAATGCACAGTGCAATCAATGCAATTTTGACTTAATCTGATCCACTTTTTAAGTGGGTTGTAGCATGAATCCTATAATTTTTAAGTGCGCCAATCAATATATTTTGGTCTTAGTCTTGTGTATGATTCTAGATAGATTTCGTTCTCGTATAATTTCATTTTTAGAATATTTTGGTCTTGGTCTTAGGGATTTTTTTTCCCTCGTTAAATATTTACCGACGATCATTTTAACGAGAGATTTTTTCCCTCGTTAAAACCCTCCCTAAACCCCTTTCCCTCGTTAAAACCCTCTTTAAAGCCCTCTTTAAATTGGATGTATTTTGTATTCGAAGAGTATTGTTAAAAGGGTGAAAGTCATTCAAAGACTTGTAATATTATAGGGGTGTGGGCGAGAGAGAAGAATTTTATATATGTTATTGTAAAAAATTCTTACAGTGATTATTTTGTGTCATTGTAGTTTTATTTCTCATTTATTTCATTTCATTAAGCACAAATGGGGGAATAATGTTTTTCTAGGTCAATAACTTTGGGGGTTGTGTTTTAAGGACAATCATTTTATGGGTTTGGAAATATAGAATAATATGTTTTAAAATTTGTAGATATACGATAATATATCATAAATATACTATAATATATCATTGTAGATCAACTCTAGAACTTCTTTGGCATGCACCCCTTTTTCAGAAAAGGGTCTGTTGATCATCTTGCCCATGAGATAAGATTCACAATCTCCATAAGACTCACAGTCGAATTGGGTTAAGTAGTCTAACTTTCTTAACCTTGCAATTCTTTTCTCGTTTACATGATCAAGTTCTACAATGCCATAAGTAAGTCGGGTTTTCATGATTACTAAGTTTGAGTCTTTTATTTTGTATATTAAGAACATCATATCCATAATGCAACAAATACATGTTGCGAGTAATAGAAAGAACTAGATGACAATCGGCCAGAATAAGGCCGAATTCAAGAAACCACCCAAAGATTCAATCCTGATGATAGTATTGATCTTTTGATGCATCAATTGCTTATTCGATAATATAGGATAAAAATTGAGCAATTCAAGTAGTCCCCGACTAAATTATTTCGAAAAAATAGATATGGAACTAAAACAAAAAATGTGCAAATTAGTTATGAAACCATTTGAGATTTAATCCATTGACAGCTACAAAATGCTCCAAACACTAAGCCTATGTCATAGAAACATACCTTAATTTCAGAGTAGAAACACAAAATGATTAAATAAAACAAAAGACTCCACCAATTAATACATTTGGTTTACATAAACTACTGGTATCTATATTAAATACATCGCCGACGGCCGATTTCGTGGCGCTGGAAGATTCAGATCGAAATGGAACTGGAATGGAAACTTTTAGCCGCTCGGTTATAAGCTTCCGCCGTGGAAAATTTGCCAAGCCATATCCGTCTCTTCTCCAACGGATCTCTTATCTCCACCACGTACTTCCCGTGAAACGGTGACAAACCCATCTTCACGGCGAGTGGAGGCCGCGTGATGAGAACCGCAATCGCAAAACATAACTAATACGCAAAGAATGATAATAATTGTTGCCCCAACTCAGGTTGACAAGAAACAATTAGGTTTGACAAAGTTGTCAAAAGGTTTTTTTATTACTTTTCTCCTTCAAAACAAAGAAAAACACGTCCACTATAAATAGAGGACATAAAGGACTGAAACAGGCCCAATAAGGACCGACTCTCCTACCCTAAATCTAGCCGTGTAAATCTAATCAAATAAAGGACTAAAGCTATTATAAAAAGGACTGAATCTTGCAAACTAATCTACTGACTCCAAATTGAAAGATATGCTAGTAAGATAAAGACTAAAACGTTAACTAATTAATTAAACAATAATCTAAGATAATCTGGCCCAATCTTGTAACTAATATTGTCAAATCATGGACTCCTTCTTGGGTGATAATTATGGGACACTATCTTCTTGCCATATCCATCTTGCCGCCTCTTTGTCCCACTATTGCCGTCTATTGACTCGGGCCCACTTGGCTCGCCTTCTTCCTAGCCCATCTAAGCCCAATAGCGCTGATTCTCCAAGTCCACTTTCCTTGTTCGCAGATCATTCCCGCCCCTTCAAGATCATCCTTGTCCTCAAGGACCAATTATGGAAATATAGTTCCTCTTCATCTAATCGTCAACTTATTGCCACCAAATTATTGAGCTCAAAATTATCAACCAAATGATGATGTGGCCAAAAACCTTTAGACGATAGAATCGATTTTTCATTGCTTGGCCAACAAAATAACTATCATTAATTATAAAATAATAAAAATTATTATGGAAACCAAACCTTTATCATCATCGGCACGGTTATTCTCATATGCCATAGTAAGACCCCAAAATTTGCTTTCAGATTCAACTTTCGTATCAAATAATTGCAATGATAGATCTTAGAGCTCGACATCACAAATAGGAGGCATAAATTAACTACGGGCTGCTCTTCATCATAAATAGGTGGCCCATCATAAAATTCATTATCCGCTTCAGCCTCAAAAAGTCTCATGGGCTGGATCTTCATCTTTTAAAGTCCATCAAGCCCAAATCGTCTTCTTCCTCATACTCGGTAAAAGATTCAAAGCTTGGCAAATTCTGAAATTCACGCAAGAAGTGCCCATTCTGCCAATATATGGTAACAAATTCAAAGACCTTAAAGAATTATTAAATAAGTCTAGTTCACCAAACTTATCAAAGGTAGCAGGCCCCGTATATATAAAATCTGAATCATCAACACAAAAATCAGGCCTGACAGCATTCCAATTCATATTAGAAATTGGCCCACTCTCATGTATAGCGGCCCAATTCTTATCCATGAAAGCAGAATTGCTTTCAACCGTATCACGTTCAATTTGGCGCTCTCCCTTACCAGGATTCAAAGGCCCAATACTGCTCCCTTCCTCACGTTCTGCCAATTGACGTCGTTCAACACTAGGGCGCGCCATCAACAGGGAATCATAATTGCACCGAGGACTGCAACGATCTGCGCGAGGCGACACTAAGTCAATTCCTACGGAAGGATTTCTGCACTAGTTTTGGGGCGTCTGATCTGTGGCCGTTGGTGGACAGCGATACCGGCGATGGAGCGATGCTAACATACGACAAAAGAGAGGGGTGTGTCTCTGATATGGCTGCAGATTGACCTTCATCTTTAGCGGCCGCAAGATCATCTTCTTCACGAGCGGCTGCAGCCATGGTCCGATCGGTGCGGCACGGCAGCAGTACAATATCGGTATGCAGAACAGTATGAAAATGTCCGTTGTCGTAATCAGCGAAATCGGATGGTCCAAATCTCGCCGTAAGTTCCTTTTTGAAATTCTTCCGCCGAACGATCCGTCCTTGCTTCCGATATAACCTGTTAATCAATTGCCACCAATTGTTCACTTCTCCTTCCACCTAGTATGCTGCATACTTCACCCTTTTGCTACGTCCGATGACGTTCAGCGTAAAGTACAGGTTCGCCCAGCTTAGCCATGATTTTGGATTACTACCAGGTTAATTTGGGCCTCCCCCTTCTCCGGTCTCCCCTGCTCACATCTTCCCTATCCCGACATCGGATAGGGTTGATTTTCTCGCTTTGGGTATTCTTCTTCTTGTAAGAATCCTCATCACTCTTCGTTCTAGATGAAGAATCCGCACTGCGCTTCTTCTTCTCCTTGTGAGTTCCCGCCATTGCTCGTATTCCTTTCGCATTAACCATCCACTCTCAATGAAAGCACCAATTTGATGAGAACCGCGATCGCAAAACACAACTAATACGCAAAGAACGATAAAAATTGTTGCCCCACCTCAGGTTGGCAAGAAACAATTAGATTTAACAAAGTTGTCAAAAGGTTTATTTATTACTTTTCTCCTTCAAAACAAAGAAAAACACGTTCACTATAAAGAGAGGACAAAAACGACTGAAACAGGCCCAATAAGGACCGACTCTCCTACCGTAAATCTAGCCGTGTAAATCTAATCAAAAAAAGGACTAAAACTATTATAAAAAGGACTTAATCTTGCAAACTAATCTACTAACTCCAAATTGAAAGATATGCTAGTAAGATAAAGACTAAAACGTTAACTAATTAATTAAACAATAATCTAAGATAATCTGGCCCAATCTTGTAACTAATATTGTCAAATCTTGGACTCCTTCTTGGGTGATAATTATGAGACCTATCTTTACGCTATATCCACCTTGCCGCCTCTTTGTCCCACTATTGCCGCCCTATTGACTCGGGCCCACTTGGCCCGCCTTCTTCCTAGCCCATCTCGCCCAATAGTGCTGATTCTCGAAGTCCACTTTCCTTGTTAAGATCACGCTTTACACCTCCGATGAAAGCGCGCTCCAAGAAATGTGGATAATTGGAAGCAAGAGAAGAAGATTAAGAGTGATATCATGTTTCATAGGGGGAAATGAAACAAACAAGAAAAAAATAGAAGAAACAAAAACAGTCAACATATGAGAGATAAAATACTTCGGCCCACGGCAGAAATATCATTATTAGAAACAAGGACGTAGCCTTCTTAAATAGCATTATTAAGCCCATTCCCTTTGTTCACAAATAGATGTGGGACAAAGACATAAAACCAAAAGTGCGATGGAAGCCGTTTCGATTTGTTGTTCCACACATATTAAATGGGGATTAAATCCAAAATGGTCCAAAAAAATGTTGGGTGTATGAAATTAGTCCTGATTTTTCAAAATGGTCCAAAAAATGTCGGATGCATGAAATTAGTCACGAATCTTTTCGAATTATACAATTTTCGTCCCAACATTCGCCAGAACCACGGAACAACATCATTTCTTCTCGCGTTATAGCTAGCTTTCTTCTCCGGCAAAAATATTGATTGTATTAATAATAATAGTTCGACAATTTTTTTCAATTAAATACATACAAAATATTTCAAAATATATTAATTATAATATGAGACAAAAAATCCACGAAACAAACAAGAGTGGGTCTCATGTTCACCGTGCACTCATAGTGCATTTTAGAAGTGTGCAACTATACAAAACAGAAACATGCAACTATTCCAAACAGAAGTATGCAACTATGTTCCATATTAATGATTTGCACTTTTACGTATAAATAAGTCACACTTTTGAAGATAACAAGTTGCACACTTCTAAAATGCACTATAAATCTTGCACGGTGCACCAGTGCATACAAAACCTAGCCAACAAACAAACGTGCTCTTCCCCCATTCACAAAAGACCCTAACTCTTTTCAACCAAGAAGGTAATAGCTGATTGAAGATCAGCGGCGATGGTTGAAAATCATCGTTTAAAAAGAGCGCCGCTAACAGTCGTCGATGTGTTGCGATTGAGCCAAGTATTGACACTAGGCGGCGGATTTTGTCTATTTTTTTATCCTTTTATATATTTAGATTTATTAAAATTTTAAAATTAAAATTATCAAATAAAAAACAAAAAATTAAACTTATAAAAAATTGAAATAATAAATAAATTCAGACAATATCCTAAAAATACAATTTTATTATAATTTAATTTAGAAATTAAATAAAAAAATTAATGTGATGTTACCGGCACCCAAAAATAAATAAAAATTCATTTTGACTAATCAAATTAAAATGTAATATGATAAATATGATCGATCCATCAAGCAATAACAAATTGATTCAAATAATTCGTGTTATTAAAAAGTAAAAGAGGGGGTGGTTTGGATGGTTATTTCTATAACTACTAGAAAACAATATAATTTATATGAAAACAATAAAAGAAAAACTACTAGTTCTCTGATTTGATTCTCTGATTCTCATACACATTTGAAATTCAATGAAATCTCAACTCTTCTTTGAATTTAAGCCCTAGACCCGGTTAGTGCGACCAAATTAGTCGTAATTATTTCTTATGTTTAATTAATAAGAAATGCGACCCTAATTAATATATTCTATTGAATAATTCCAAATCATGTGTTCAAGATTCAATCCATAGATTAATGAATTAAAGAACCTAAACAATAGAGCAAACTAGGAGTATGAAAGCGGAGCGTTCGAACTATACAACTCAGACTTAGATTATTTCTAAGACCTTTTTGCCACAACCACTAGTACTCAAATATAAAAATTAGGGATTATAAAAGTGTAATCAATTCAAAAATTAATTAAAATTAAATTCAGGTGATCAAACTAAATAAACTCACTAACTAAACATGCATAACATAAATCAAATAATGAAGAAATTAATTCATTATTAATTAATCGAGAATAAAATAATAACAAGTTTTCTTCTTTGACCTAGAGAAATAAATTGAAATAAGGCGGATATAAAAAATCTTAATCCTCAAGACTATAAGCGAATAAATTTTATTGCAAATTAAATTGCGACACGTGAAAATTATAAGTTAAATATTAATCTAATTTATTATTTATTTAGAATATAAAAGTTAATTTCAGCTGAAATAAATAATTATATATAATTAGCCTTTTAAAGTCCGGAGCAAATTAAATTATATTTCTAAAGTCCAATAAATTGAACCCAAAGTTTGATAAATCAAATTGGGTCTTTGAGTGCATTAAATCGAATTCGGGCCTTTTAAAAGTCAAATAAATGTTGCTCAATTCAAACTATGGAGTCATCAAATCTTTCTAGAAAATTCTAGACTTTTCGCCCACAACTGCCACGCCAAACCTAGGAGCAAGACCATATATAACTTTACACCCTTTATCAAATAGTCATATAATTATTAACTTTTCCAATTTAGTCCCACTCTATTCAATTTGATCTAATTTAGTCCCAACTCACGAGGTCATTTCAAAAAATTGCTTAAAAGGCTCAAGTAGACACCCATTTAGTATTCCGTCAAAATTAGACAAGAGATGAAATTACAAATATAGATACAAAATCAAATGTTGGTCAATCTATTCTATTGCCAAATATCGTCAAAATGAGTTGCATGATTGTCCTACATTTATAGATTTACAAACTTGTGATAAGACACTATGTTTTCAAAATCAGAGATTTAGTGTCGCATAATCTTGCAAAATTTCAGCCTATATTTAGCCTATTCTATAATGCATTGTCCTACATTTATAGATTTTAAAATATATTGTCCTAGATTTATAGATTTTAAAAACATAATCCCCAACATTTCCAAGCTCCTAAAATTATTGTCCTTAAAGTTACAACTCCCCAAAGATATTGGCCTAAAAAATATTCTCTCACCAACACTAGAACATAAAGAAAAACCCAATAAGGAGTGGCAAATGTATTCCTAAATTTAACTCGGATAGCTACTGTTATTAATTACCCAAACATTACATTGCTAAATTAATTATGGATATTTTTACTGAATGAGACCATCATATATGGTGACATGATGCCCCAATTATCGGCCTTGTAGCAATAATCTTCTTTGAAAACTAATTATTAAACAAGAACGAATATTTCTATCTAACAATAAGATTTCCTGTTTAGATGGACAGATTTCTGACCTACTGATGTATAATTCACAGTCTAATCAATAATATTATTTGATGAAAATAAAATCTAGAATTTACATTATTTCTTTTTAAAATTATTGATTTTAAATACATGGATTTTGAATCTAATTTAATTACATATAAATGGAGAAATTTATAAATCCATCTCATTCCTCAATTACTATTGTTTACAATTATAAATCACCAATATCTTCCCCCACCCCGTCTCTTCTTTCTCTATCTCTCTCGTTTTCTCTTTTCTCCCCACTCACTCTCTATTCTTCTCCAATTCCTCTCTTTATATCTTTTTTATTTCTGTGTCACTTCCCTCCCTGAATTGAACCAAAATCGGTTCTGATGACTTTGTAATTAATTCGCGGTTCCATATTTTACAACTTTTTCAATTTAGTCTATATATGTTAGCGGAAAAACATTCCATTTCACAAAGTCACTGAAATTGAATCAGATACAAAGTATGGGGTAATCAAGACTTTAGTTCAAATTTGAACTAAAGTGCCACGATTTTAGTTCAAATTCTCGACTTTGTATCCGATTGTAATGGTTTACTCAATCTTGTATCTAGTTGTAATTTTTTTTCTATATATATTAATTTGAAATCTCAACTACCGGAGGTCGCTTGCAAAATTGTCCAAAATCCACGCCATGTTGGACACGGTTCCTATATTTAGGGTCAAAATTGAGGACGTTGGTTTAGACTAAATTGAATCAAATTGAATACATATGGGACTAAATTGGAAAAGTTGATAACAGGACAATTTCCAATAAAGGTGCAAAATTATGACTTATTTTTATTTAAATCCCTCCCTCCCTCTGTAATTTTAATTTGGTGTATACATCTGCTTGTTCGGAGCCGTGAAGCTTTAAAAATTTGAATTTAGTTTTAAGTGGCATTTCAAATACAGTCTATTAAACACCAAAGAACCCGCTTATTTAGTGATATGAAGGAAGAAATATGAAATTATGTGATATATTTTACTTGCATATGCATATATTTAACTTTTTATATGTTGTTAAGATGTATTATAACATATATAGCAATACCAATACAGAGGGTGGTTAAGATTGCTGGAGAAATTAAATAAATGAATTGATTTCAAACCTTTCTCTATAAATTGAACTTTTTGATGAGACGAAATTTTTCTATGGCATTAGGGAGCCTGCCCACCCCAGATCCTCGGTTCACTAATGAGAAAGCACTACCATTTAAATTGTCCACTAAGGCCTCCTCTCAGAGGGCAAGAGTAATGATTAGGACTCATCGAGTGAGGGGAAGTGTTGAGAGAAATTAAATAAATTAATTGATTCCGATCCCTTGCCTACAAGTTCGGCCTTTAGATGAGACTTGAATTCTTCAGGATACTCCAACCAAAATGAAAAAATAGAGTACTGCCTTCCCGTCAGAGGAAAATGCATCAATAATAAATTACTTGAAATGATAGAAATTGTTTTTATTCCTTCTGTCCAGGGTAACAATTGGTTTCCATATATATTCTGGGTAATCTATTGTATATCTTTTAAACATACAACTTGTTTGTATTGAAATATACACATATCTACATCGACGTGAATGTGTTTAATGAACACATATTACATGTTTCAAAGTGTAAATAAATTGTATGTTTAAAAATAATCTATCGAATGCACGATGTCCCTCGAAAAAAACTACACTAGTTCAAAAAATTTACCTAAAAAGATCCTATAAATCAAAATTTATCCACCACTAAAATTCTAAAGAATAAGACCTTTACTAATATTACCAACCACTTAAATATAACTAATAACTAAAAGAGTAAGTAATTAAATCTTCTCCAGATTCCATGTGTTTTAAAGCCGAAACAGAAGAGCCACCAATATAATTTAGAATTACATAATTGCAATAACTATAAAATTGTATTTTTGTTATAAATACAAAAACTTGACTGGAATTTAAATAATTTCAACCCCCCCTGTTTCAAAACCAGAGAGAGAAAAAATCATATAGAGAGGTGGAGAGAGGAGGGAGAGGAGAGAGATAAGGAGATGTGGAGGAGAGAGATCATAATTTTAATATTTATTAATTGTTGACTAAAATATATAATTAGTCTGATTTTTGTGTTATTTTTTGCCAAACAATTAATACTTTAAATTTATGGATTATATATAAAATCTACTTTGATTACAAATAACAGATTGAAATTTATGAATTTGAAATCTATAGATTTATAAATCTATTTATTTTAAATTCATTTCAAATCAAATCCTCCATTTAAACACAATTTAAGGTTTTATTTATTAAACTTATTTTAAACATCTTATATTTTGCTTATTTTAGGAGCATTTTAATGTGTCTCTATTTAATTTGCCTTCACTTCATCAAATTCTTTTCAAATTTGCCTCAACAATAAAAATCACTACCAAACTATTACACTGAAATTTTTAATTCTACAACAATATTCTCTTTAGAATATTTTTAATTTAATCAAATTTCTATTTTCTATTTTATCTAATATTTGTATATTATTAAATTTATAATTTGATATTTTTACATTTAAAATTTTCAAAAATTAAACAAAATAACAAGATGATATATGTTTGTTATTTTAGTAATATTGAGGATATAGAAGTGACGGCGTAATACTGTAAATTCATGTTCACTATAAAAAAGTGTGTTTATGAAGATTAAATCATTGCAAATCATGGTTTATTGTTTTAGCGACGATTTTTCATCCGTCTCGAAAAATGAGTCTCTCTAAGATTCAGCTTATTTCGGCTCCGTCAAGTAGGTAGCGACGGCTAATTTGTCGCACAAAATATCGACACGGCTTCATTCCGCCGCAAATATACGTAAGGTCTAAATTATCGCTAAATGGGCCGATATAATATCGAATGCCGCGACGCCATAATACAATCGTTAATGGGCGATGGCTTCGCCGCAGATTCGCGACGGAAATTTCACGAGTATTTGTGACTAAGCAGGTCGTCAGCATACGCCGCCAGACCGCCGCTAAATCGTGATTTTTTTTAAAAACGTCATCAGGAGCCTGGACCTCGCCCGGCACCTTAGCCAAAAACAACCACCTTTTGAGCCAAACCATCTTCAACCCAACCACCAAGATTTTCTATATGCTTCATCAAGCCTCCTAATTAAAATTTGAGGTATCATTCTACGTAGACCTAACACGGATTTTTTAAGCAAGGAAGTCAATTCCTTATCAGCACTTAATCTTTATGCTTATTTAATGAACTTAATTCTATATGTCCTAAAAATTCATTTATACTAATTATTTTTTAAATTTTTATTTCTAATTATCTTATTTAATAATTCAATTAAATTTTAATATAATAATTTATATTTTTATTTATAAATTTTAATTAAATTAAAATATATTAAAATTATATTTTTTAACATATTTTTAATAAAATTAATTTATATTAATTTACAATTCTATTTTTTTTCTCAATTTTTTTTTAATTCTTTTGTATTTCAATTATCTTATATAAACAAGTAATATTTTTCTATGTAAACAAGTTATATTATATTTTTTCTTATCTAAACAAGTAATACTTTTCATGTAAACAAGTAATACTTTTCTTTTGTAAAATAAGTTATATGTACTTTTCATCTAAACAAGTAATATTTTTTCTATCTAAACAAGTAATACCTTTTGAATCTAAAACAAGTTATATATTTTCTATGTAAACAAGTAATACTTTTCTATCTAAAAGTAATACTCTTTCAAAAACAAGTAATACTTTTATCTAAACAGTTATATGTGTAATTTTTCTATCTAAACAAGTAATACTTTTCTATGTAAACAATATATACTTTTCATCTAAACAAGTAATACTTTTCTATGCAAAATGTAATACTTTTCTATGTAAACAAGTTATATGTACTTTCATCTAAACAAGTAATACTTTTCTATCTAAACAAGTAATACTTTTATATCTAAACAAGTTATATATATTTTCTATGTAAACAAAATACTTTTACATCTAAACTATATTATATATACTTTTCATCTAAACAAACAATACTTTTCTATGTAAATAAAATAATCTTTTTTTTTATCTAAAACAAGTTATATGTACTTTTCATCTAAACAAGTATTACTATCTATAAACAAGTAATATTTTTCTATGCAAACAAGTTATATGTACTTTTCTTTATCTAAACAAGTAATACTTTTTTATATCTAAACAAGCATGTACTTTTCTTTATCTAAATAAGTAATATCGGTTTATATGAACAAGTAATACTTTCTATGTAAAACAAGTTATATATACTTTTCTACTCCAAACAAGTAATACTTTTCTATCTAAACAAGTAAAAATGAAAATATAATATACAAATAAACATTATACATAAACGTATAAAATAAACGATAAACATTATACATATATAAAAGACGTAGTTTCATAAATGAAAATTTAAACGGAGAAAAATAAAAGTGTCACTACGAATAAAAAAAAAATAAAACAGAAGTTTGCTAACCGTCATTTATAAAAATCTACCTCATCATCCAAATTAGCAAAGATAAAGAAACCATTATTGAACTATCATTCAATTTGCCGCTCAACCCTATTTATCATTACCATTGCTTCCACGCATCGCCACCACTCACCAC
>JBBCBC010000013.1:3493646-3625369 GCA_037126765.1 Stenogyne calaminthoides
TATAATTTTTATACTGTTATTTATAAATACTAGTTTCACAACTATAAACTTTCAACTAATTTTATATATAATTTTTTGTTTTATTTGATGGTGAGGAGTAAAAGTATTACTAGCTATTTCACCAAAAAAATATACTCCTCCGCCCCAACATTACTTTAACACTGCCTTATTCCGGACACGTCTCAATATTACTCGAATAAAATTCCAAATTAAACAGTAATATTAGCTTGATATTATATTAAACTTGCTTCATCAGAAATTATTATTTTTTCATGCATATACCTTTTTAAGTAATATAAATCACAATCTTCAGCTTATCACTACTATACTTTTATAGCTACACCTTCACTTTTATTACTACACCTTTTACAAAAGAAATAATTGATTTATAAAATATTACTTACAAGAAAGTCATACTTTTTAGTAATATAAGTCACATTTCAACCATTGTTCACACCATACTTGCCATATAATATTAAGAAAGATAAATATGAATAAGTTTTACGCTAAACTCAAGTACGAAATAGCGACCTATATTACTAAAATAAGGTGATTTTTTACCGTGAAAGTGTGTAACTTTTTACTATAAAGAGGCTGCCTATGCTAAAAGTAGCGGTGACTTATATTATAAAGAAAGAAAGCGTCACAAAGGATAATCAAGGCGCGATTTATATTACTACAAAGTCAGCGACTTATATTACTAAAGCCAGATGTCTCAGAAAAAAACGAGTTTCACGGGTGAACAAGTTTACAAAGATACCAACTCTAATATTAATACACTCACACAATATTATTTTTATTCCACTTAAACCCATTAAAACTCATTTTATTTGGTTTGCGTGTCATTTTCAAATGTTAAAAAGTCATTCCTTGGGATGAAGAGAGCGTGGATCTAACGGAATTAGAATATTCACAATTAAAAAAAATACATGCATTTTCCTGAATTATCCTAAACATACAATTTTAAAGAGGACAATCAATCATAAATTAAAAATTGATAGGATCAGACTATCAGTAGATAAGAACTCATAAAAGATGAATAAGCAAATAAATTTAAATTTATTCCCCCAAAACTTCTCACACCAGAATTTGTTTATAACATAAAAAATAACAAGTCCACATTATATCCCCACTTTTGAAATCTGCGACAGAGACGGCAGTTTCACTTATGAGCTTTCTTCCTTGTTTGCAATTTTTAATTTTAATTTTAATTTTAATTTTAAATTTTAATGAGCAGTTTTCTCTAGACTCTAAGAGCGATGCATTTATTATTGTTCTCCAGTTTAATTTGCAGTAATAATTTGCAGCAGTGGTAGTATAAATATCTCAAAAAGATTGCAATTTTTTTTTGCTTTTTTTTTTCTTTGGGTGTGTCAATTCTCTGGCAAAAGGTCTTCTCTTTTCACACCTTTCAATCGCATAAACATACAAGGCTGCTGATTGAAATAATCTAGGGTTTGTTTTGACACCATTTTTTCCCCAGAAGTGATAATCAAGGTCCGTGCTTTCAGACTTTTCTTTTGCACCTTGGATTTTCCGCAGCTTTCATTTCTGCCGTTTGACTTTATCTGGGTTTTGTTTTCTTCCTTCGATTTTTCACCGGAAAAATGAATTTTTGCCCACCAACTGTTTGATTTTTTTTTCTGGGCTCTGTTTCTTGTGTTCACAAATGAGGATTTGAATGTATGGTGAATTTTGTGTTTTTAATTTTTCTTTCTGTGATTGAAGAAATGGAAGAAGTTGAGAAAACAAATTGTGCAGCTGTAGAAAGTTGTCATAGGGTTATTAACATCTTATCCCAAAATCAAGACCAAAAACCAGTTTAGGAATTTAGGGAGCAAACAGGGAAGCTGTGCACAAATTCAAGGAAGTTGTCTCTCTCCTCAATTCCACCTGTGGCCATGCCAGAGTGAGAAAGAGCAACAAAATCCAAACCCCTTTTCCTCAATACATTTTTCTTGAAACCCCATCTCTCCAAACCAACGATCATTACCCTAAACCCTCAATATCACCATTCCGTACCAAAAAACTCAAGAAAATGCTTCAATTCTCAAGAATGCCCTCACATTGGGAAGCCCTTCATTTGAACTAGCTAAAAATCTCCACATTCCCAACTTCCATTTCCTTCAGCAGCAGCAGCAGAGGTTTCAGTTTCAACAGCAGCAATTGAAGCAGCAGCAGGAGCTTATGTATCAGAGAAGCAATAGTGGTATTAGTCTGAATTTTGATAATACATCTTCTTGCACACCCTACTATGTCTTCAACTAGATCATTCATTTCTTCATTGAGTATGGATGGGAGTGTGGCTAATTTGACGGAAGCTCGTTTCCCGATTCGTGGGGCCTGCCTGCCGATCAGGGCTCGTATCATAACAGGAAGAGGTGCTCTGGAAGGGGGGAGGATGGGAGTGTTAAATGTGGAGGGAGTGGTAGATGTCATTGCTCTAAGAAGAGGTTCTTGTTAATTTTTAGCTTGATTTTGTTGTTTTTTATGTCTTTGATTTGTGTTGTTATGTGTTCTGATTGTGTGTGCTATGTGCATTATAGAAGAAGAACAGGGTGAAAAAGGACTATCAAAGTACCTGCTGTAAGCAAATAAGTTGGCTGATATTCCACCGGATGACTACTCGTGGAGGAAGCAGGGCAGAAACCGATTAAGGGCTCTCCTCACCCCTAGGTAATTAATTGCTCGATTACGTTCTGAGTTCAGTAGATTGATTATCGTAGTTAGGTCAATTGTTTTCTGTATATATGGAATGTTTGTGTATCTTTGCTAGATTCTGTTTTTTGATATTGTGTTGATTTGTTCATTATAGTTTGTCGGTTTGGTACCTAGTTTGCTCGTCTTTGATTGTGGGTTTTGCGAATCTAGTTTGGATTGTTGAAGTAGTCTTATTGTGGTGAATTCATATATACACGGTTTAAGACCTACGTTGGTATAATGTTGCACCTTAAGTTAGCTCATTTTTGAAGACATATACTTCTGTGCACCAATTGCACTATACAACTCAAGTGCATTTTTAATGGTATTTGTTGTTTTACTAAAAGGTAATAGTTGTTTCACTGAAAAGTATTATCTGTTTCACTGAAAGTATTAGCTGTTTCACTGAAAAGTATTAGTTATTTTCACTGAAAAGTATTAGTTGTTTCCACTGAAAGTATTAGTTATTTTCACTGAACAGTATTAGTTGTATTCACTGAACAGTAATAGATGTTTCCACTGAAAAGTATTAGTTGTTTCGCTGAAAAGTATTAGTTGTTTTCACTGAACATTATTAGTTGTTTCCACTGAACAGTATTACTTGTTTTCATTGAACAGTATTAGCAAGTGTCACTCGATTTTGAAATATCACAATCTTGGTTTTGATCTTTTATTTCATTGCATAACTCGGTTTGAGTAACCGAGTATAATCTTTCTTTTCGTTACTGATTGTTTTAACGCGCTTTTAAACAGGGATACTATAAATGCAGCAGCATGAGAGGCTGCCCAGCAAAAAACATGGAGAGATGCTTGGACGATCCGGCGATGCTCATCGTCACTTACGAAGGCGAACACAATCACGCGAAGCTGCCTTCACAGGCGACCACCAATGCATAATTATCGAAGAATTCTTGGTCAACATTTTGTCGAGCCCTACAACCTGATTTGGCTCGATTGGTTCTTGCATATGCTGCTCGTTTAGGTTTTTATGGAGGTACACCACTAGGGAAGTGGTGGGGGCGCAATGTTAGTGTTGTGGTTCTATCATCTTTTTTGAAGCCTTCTTGTTCTAATTAAACATTGGTAAGCCAAAAACTGAAACCAAGATTGTATGAAAACAATTCCTTCAATCTTAGCCTTTTTATTTTATTGATCTGTTTTATCTTTATCTGTTAATTTTGCTGCTGCGTTTAGCCCTTTATTGTAGAGTTTGGGAAAACTATCTTTGTGATAGTAGTGTGTTTCTTATTGTCTAATGTTATGTGTTCTTGAAGAAAATATAAGCTTATTAAATTGGATTTTCTGATCTTATAAATTATTTGTAGATATATAAGGAGATAATAACGGTTTCCTCGAATTTGATTTAAAAAAAAAAAAAAACTTGTTAATTGACAAAAATTAAGTGTAACGATGAAACTTTTTATTTTTTTAATGTCATTGTTATTTTAAAATCATCATTGGCATCGTAAAATTTATCGTTTAAAAAAATATTTTATATTTTTTTTAAACAAATTTTTATTATAATGGTGAATAATTATTTTAATTAATTAGAAAAATAAATATAGGTTTAATACCAAGTATATTTAATTTAGATTGGTTTCACAATTTAGTTTGACATTAATGTCATTTCACACTAGATATTGTGTTACACTCATATTATCATTGTGCAATCCTAAGACAACATATGATTGATATCCAATCTTTTCTTTGGATAGCAATATTTTATGTCGGAGTGCATTGCGCAACTAGGAAAGTGTTAATGCTCCTACACATGTTGCCTTGTATAGGCTATAGTCACTTAGCTAGAATTGATTTTAAGCTCGATTTCCCCATTTTACTTTTCTTTTTTGTATTTTATTGATATTTAATTTTATTTAATTTTCAATACATGAATATAGAATATAATAGTTTGTTGAACACATGAATATAGAATATAATAGTTTGTTGAACACTTTTTATTATTCCACGTGTCGTTCGTTAATATTATAAATATGAAAGTTTAAAAACCAATTATAAACATGTAATCTCAATATTTAATTTTGTACCCTTTTATACTAGAGTAACTATCATGTGAATCGTAATCTATAAAACAACTCTATCAATATTTATGTTAAAAACTATCATTGTCATACAAACACTACTCCTCTAAAATTTTAAATTATGTTATTTCGAAAGTTAAATTTGCTATGCATAAATCTTTCAATTTTTCTTGTGATTCATGTCGATGTATCAAGAGTTATAAATCCTTTTCATGATTCTTCTCTCATATCTATACCATGCCCTCTAGTTGATTTTTTTTCGATGTTCTAGACATCCCTTGTTTTATCCCGATAATGGTTGCAAGTATTATGTTACATTTGTTGATCATTACTCAAAGTATGTTTGGCTTTATCCTTTAAAAACGTAAATTTGATGTCTTACCCACACTTGTTGCCTATAAAGCATTGGTTGAAAACTTCTGAAAAATAAACATTACAATATTGTACAATCGATAACGGGGGAGAGTTCATCGCTTCTTAGTTCTTTCCTCATATCTAATCAGATCACCCATCTCACCACCCCACCTCATACAACAAAACACAATGGTGCCTCCGAAAGACGCCACCGCCATATCAATAATCTTGACTTAGCTCTCCTTCACCAAGCCTCCGTGCCCCTCACATGTTGACCTTTATGTCATGTTGGCGCCTACTTACATCATAACCTAAAATCGACCTTTCCTTGAAGTTATCCTTTGAAATAATGTTCAAACAAACACCCAATATTTTCAAACCGGGGTGTTTGATCAATGCTTTAATTGGCTTCGGCTCTATACACCACTCACAAACTAGAAACTCTTCTCATCCCCTGTGTTTGTTGGTTATTCTCAAACTCGTAGTGTTTATATGTGTCTTGATTTATCCTCCAAATGTATTTATATCTCCCGCCATGTTGAGTTTGTGGAAGATATATTTCTCTTCTTTCCCTAAACTCAAACCATCATGTATCCCCTCATCTAATATACCTACCTCCAATATCATACTTACCCCGCTTATTCCCCGCCAACTCTTTTCATGTCCCCCGTCGAACTCCTTCACCAGATCCACTGTTGCTCATCATCCCATGGTTAGACGTGCCAAAAATAACATATTCAAATAGAATCCGAGGTATAGTCTTACATCATCTATTCAAATAATATTGAGTCTCAAAATGTTTCTCGTGGCTTTATCATATAGTAACAAGAAGGAGGCTATATGTCGAGTTGAGTTTTATTTCGCTTTAAGAATGATACTTGATTTGCACCTAACCTTCTTCGAATGTTGTGGGGTGTAAGTGGATCTTTCGAATCAAGTGCAAGCACGATGGCATTGTTAACAAATTCAAGGCCCGGCCTTATGACCAAGGGCTTTTTATCAACATCCTAATTAAATTAAGCTTTTATCAACATCCCGGTGTTGACTTTTTTTTTTGAAACGTTTCACCCGGGTTTGAAACTCTCGCTACGGTCCACATTGTTCTTAGTTTGGTCGTCAAATAATAGGGCCTCTCGGTCGATTTGATGTCGATTTCTTTTTCACATGGTCTTCTTCCGTGAGATTTACATATCTCAACCACCGTGTTTTTCGCATAAGAACTTTCCGTCATATGTCTACAAGCTTCATAAGTCCATCTATGGCCTCAAACAAGCTCCACGACGTGGTATAATGCCCTTTCTTGACTTTCCCTCATCATTAAAGATTTGTTCACATAGAGTCCAATAAATCTTTGTTTGTTTATAGTCGCGGATGGGAATCTTGCCTACTTTTCTAGTATATGTTGATGACCTTATTCTCACTAAAAATAACATTCTTTTCTTACAACAAATTGTCACCTCTCTTGCCTCAAATTTCTTGATTAACGATCTTGGATCTTTATCATACTTTCTTGGATTCGAAGTGTTTCATACTTCATTGGCCTTGTTGGGATTGTGTAAAATAATGGAGTTTTACTTTGTCCTACATCGGATTGTATCAAAAGTTAGAAGACTTCCTAATCCTATAAGAAGTCTTAACCTGTCCACATCGGAGTGTGGGAAAAAGTGAATGACTTCCTAATGTTATTTAAGAATCTCAGGTCTCTTTAATACAAGTGCATCAGTCGGTTTCGATTTAGGGCTTATTAATTTAGGCCCAGTCGGTCAGGGATTATTTATATTCCCATTTGAGTTGTATATTGTTGTCAGTTCTGAATAATACATGAGATCATATTTTTTTCCTGTGGACGTATCTAACAAATTGTTAGTGAACCACGTAAAACTTCGGTATCGATTTATTTTCGTTTTTATATCTTTTTCGCATCAATTATAACAAACTGATATCTAGAGCCTTGTTGGGGGTTTTCACAATTTGGCGAGAAAGATGACGTTTGGGATAAACATGAAAATCGACAAGTTCACAGGGAAGAACAATTTCAGTTTATGGCAGATCAAGATGCGTGCCTTGTTGAAACAACAAGGACTGTGGGCACCGTTAATGAAAAAGACGGTGAATTTGGAAGAAGCTGAGATGACCACTCTGGAGGAGAAGACACACTCATCAATCATGTTGTGTCTCGCAGATGACATCATTACCGAAGTCGCAAAGGAGGAAAATCGGGCGGGGTTCATGGTTGAAGTTGGAGAGTGTGTATATGACGAAGTCGCTAACTAATAAGTTGTTGTTGAAACAATATCTGTTCAGTTTGCATATGCATGAAGGTTAGCCACTTCGTGAACACCTGAATCAATTAAATACAATTATATTAGAATTGGCGAATATTGATGTTAAAGTCGATGATGAGGATGTTGCTTTTAATTTCGCTGGTTTCTCTACCTTTGTCGATGAGAATTTTGTGCGCCTTTCATTATTGGGAAAGACACCGTGTCTTTGGAAGAGGTCGATCATCTCTGCGTGCTAGATAGTTCCACATAAGACGAAAGGTGGTGGAAGTTCGTATAATCAAACATTTGGACTAGTAGCTAGGGGAACAAGGGACCCGAAAAATCACAGGGAAGAAGAAATTTAAGAAGCTTGGGTCTAAGGGTCCTAAACCAGATGATATCTCAGAATCATCGCCAAGAATCGATCATTGGAAAAATATTTGTCAAAGTAAAAGAAAAGGTTAGAAGACAAAAGGTAATCGTCATTGCTTGTCGAAGAGATGACACCAACTCGGCGAGGATGTAGTTCTAGTTGCTAATGGACAAACACATCACACCGATGTGTGAGTTCTTGATTTCGGGGCATCTTATCATATATGTCCACGTAAAGAGTAATTTACAACTTACGAGCAAGTGGATGAAGACAATATTTCTATGACCATCGCCTAGGTTTTGCAAGGCGAATGGAATAGGCTCAATTCAATTACGACATATGATGGTAAATTTTACACATTGAACGATGTTAGGCATGTTCGAAAAATGACAAAGAATCTAATATCACTTAGTCTTCTAGATAGTAGGGTTTCAGTTTTCGTAGCGAAGAGTTCTCAGATGTCTACAAGTCTAATGTGGTTCTAAAAGGTGTGAAGCGAGGAACTTTGTACTTTCTTCAAGGTTCAACGCCAGTCGATTCGTTGTTGTTGCATCATCTAAAGTTCACAATGACGACTTGACTAAGTTATAGCACATGAGATTTGGTCACATGGGTGAACGGGGGATGCAAATTCTGTCGAAAGAGGATTTTCTTTGTGGCCAAAAGGTCACTGGTCTTGGTTTCTGTGAGCACTGTGTTTTTGTGAAGCTTCATCGCAACAAGTTTTCCAAGGTAATTCATAGAACAAAAGATACACTTGATTACATCCATTCTGATTGTTGGGGTCCTTCTTCGTGTTGAATCTTTAGGAGACAATATATACTTCGTGTCTATGATTGATGACTACTCAAGAATGACTTGGGTAATTATGATGAAGCATAAAAGTGAAGCTTTCAAGAGTTTTAAGCAATGGAAGACGTTGGTGGAAAATCAAACAGTGAAGCAAATCAAAAGGATGCGAACTGATAATGATCTGGAATTCTGTTCTTCTGATTTCAATGAGTTCTGCAAGAATGAAGAGATCGCAAGACATCATACGGTACATGATATATAGATATATATATATATATAATTATATATACATATATATAATTAAATAATATATTTTAAAATTTTAAACCTTAATCTTGAAATTATAGTTTACTAATATATATAATATTGAAATTATTTATATTTTTAGAGGAGTAGCTTGATATGGATGCACGTGAAATAGAGAATTGAAGTTGTTTAATTATGGGAAAAAACAAATGAGATGAAAAATATATTATTTTTAATTTTTTATTTATGTTGTATGCTTAATTTTTATATTTTAATTTTTATTGATGTTGAACTATTATTTAATTTTTATTAATGTTGTTTAATTTGTATTTGATTTTTATATTCATATTAAAATTGTAAAAATTTGATTTAAAAAAAAAAAAAAAAAGGACCAGGGATTCCCGAATCCCCGGGATGAAATTTCCCACGGGGAAACGGGCGATTTTTCCTAGAATGGTTCAAGGATTCCCCCCCCCCTTTTTGTGGGACAACTCCCCATCCCCGCCCGCCCCATTGCCAAGCCTAGTCCTACTTAGCGTAAATATTTTTATGAGAATTTATGTTTGACCTCACTGTGAAGTCTATCGTTGTATCAAACAATAGTAGTGTTGACAAAAAAGGTGGGAGTGAGTCACAAAGGAAGATGGAGAACAACACTCACATTCGACATCGAAGTGAAAAGATGCATCACCACCATAATCTCAACCATCCGAGACAAGATCGATAATATAGCTCTTGATCGAGCTAGAAGGATTGAAGTTGAGGCTCCAAAGCGATATAGATTTGAGGATATGGTGGGTTATGCATTGCAAAGCCTTTTGAGAGGTGGATTCTCATGAGCCATTGATTAGTGTTTAAATATGTATATGTTATATCCGTTTCATGTGTTATTTTGATTATTATAATATATTATTTGTATCATTTTCATATATAAATTTCATAGAAGTATTGCTTGATTGTTGAGGTCATAACTTGCTTATCTAAATTACAGGATATTGATGTTGTTGGACACCTAAGATAATGTACTAAAGCTATAAGATGTCACATTGGTTCAATCGTGCAAGTTCGGGGTCCAATTATACTCAAAAAGTCGAAACTACAATGCTGTCCAATTTTTGAATAAGTTTTGTGTTCCGTATTTTTCCAACACGTAAAAATAGTCAAGCGCAAGTGTACGGTGTCTATCCTAGTGTGGTAAGTACGAGTCGATCCCATAGGGAAGGGTTAGTGTAAAAGCAATTTTCGTTAGCTCGATTCTATCTAGACACGATTGATTTTTTAGAAAGGTTTTAAAAAACTAAAGACTAATCCTAAATGCTAACTAAAATGTCATAAGAAAGCAATTAAAACTAGTCCAATCCAAATCAACAAACAAGCTAATGAAATAACAAAAATAATAAATAGAGAGAAGTGGTTTCAAGGCAATTGCAATATTTAGAAATCCATTTATGGCTAACGACTAATTTAAATGGTATTGTGCATTTTCCTATAGAGTTGATCACTAAATAATGAATTAGAACCAATTTTCAATCAATTAAATCCAAAGAAAACATTACAAAAGTATGTATTTCTACATAGCTATTGTAATGCAACTCGAAAAAGCACCTAAGATCATCTACTACCCTCCCAATAGTTAATCATCTCTCGAGCTCATAATAAATTGGGTGGTGTTCTTAAAGATCTATTAATGGAATAAATCTCTCGATCTTACCCCAATTAACATCAAATAAGTCATGCTATTATGTACACTAACAACATACTTTCAAAGATATTAAGCACACAAATAGAAGTAGAAATACAAATACCAATTAAATAAGAAATTAATCCATAAGCTTCAATCTAAATATGCAATGTCCTAGAACCAAAATGGTTCTAGGGAAGTTCTACCCAATCTCAATTACAATAATAAAGAAAGAACAATAAAATAAAAGGAAAAGAGAAACTAGACTATTGTAGGTGATAGAGGTGGAAAATCCCAAGCTAATGCCTCTTTATGAGCTTCCAAATGCCAAAAATTCAAGAACCCTATTTAATGAGTGGAGGTAAAAAACGGCTGCTGCCTCCTAAGAGCGTCTCCAACCGAGACACTAATTTAGTGGCAAACGACGATTTGTCAAAAAACCCCTCCAACGAACCTCAGGGATTGCAATTCAATTGTTGGGCCAGAATGTTGAGGCAAATTTGCCTCTACACTATTCACAATCTCAAATCGTTATTTTTTTTAATTCTTTTGTGTATTATTTTAAGGGTTTAATTATGTGTATTTTTTGTTTTTACTAATTTTTACACATTAGTACAATATTATGTATTATTTTGTTATTTTACATTAATTATTATATTTTTTTACTAATTTTTAAATTATTTCAATATTATGTGTATGATTGTTTGATTTTAAATTTTATAATTTTAGATCGTATTATTAATATGAGCACAAATTGTTAAATTGAAAAATAGTAAGACAACACTAAGTAATTTAAATTACAAAGTACAAATGATAAATAAAACTTCATAATATAAATAAATTACGAAAACTTAATATAAATAAAACACGATAAGCATACGAAAATTACTACAAGACACAATAAAATGAAATACAAATTAAACATTCATAATATGATGAATTTTAGAATGGGCCTAAATTACTTTCAGATCCTCCCAAGTCACCAAAATATTGCCCGAAATTGTAGGAGTAGTTTTCAAATTGAGTTTGCTGTGAACTTTTTTGCATAATTTTGAGTTGCTCAATCTGCCACTATTCACGTACAGCCGGATCATCAATATCCGCCAAATTTTTTTGCCATAATTCTTTGTTCACTTCTTTTTGCATATTCATCTATGGCTCTTTTTTGTCGTTCGTTTGATTGAGCCATGTTTTCTGCACTCCTCTTATTTGTTTCTTCCACGGATTTTATTTATAGTATTGCTATGTAATTGTTATGACTCATGTATTTGAATTTTGGTATTTTATATAATTTGTTTTTTGTAAGAATATTTTATATCATCGAAACAATGTGTTTTAATATTTTTTTATTAAATTTGCCATTTTTTTGTTTAGTTTAAATGTAAAACGAAATTATAAATAAATGTTAGATAAAATAAAAAATTAAATAAATAAAGTTAAGAATATTTTTATTTGAGTTAAAATTTGAGTTAAAATTTGAGTTTAATGGTTGGAGATGATTTTATTGTTGGAGACATATTTGGTGGCAAATTTGGGTTTTGAGTTATAATTTGAGTTGGGAGTGTTGGAGTCCGAGATGCCCTAAGTCCTCAAATCTGATCGCACGGATTCCTCTGTTTCAAAGTTGCGTATTCCACTCCTGTTCCACTCCTCTCAATTTGACATATGTCTTATATTTTAATTATTTAAAATCTTAAAAAAATATATATTTTTTTTAATTTTCTTTTTCCAATTTTTTCTATTACCCGATCCTGAATTAACCCGGGCCAAGTGGTTCATGGTTCACCCAACCCGAATGATTCATAATTTAGGGTTTAGGGTTCATGATTTAGGGTATAGAGTTTAAAATTTTAAATAATTAAAATATAGAACATGTGTCAAATTTATAGGATATGAAACATAGGTGAAACACCCAATTTTAGCACGGAGGAATCCAACCGAAATCTGATGCCCTATTTAAATTCCCCACGCTGATTTCTCTCTTAAAACGCTGGGTGGTTTTCTCTTGTTACTGTATAAGTTCAAAATCTCACACGCCTTTCAAAAGCGGGGCCCCGGCGTCTTCTTTTCCTCTCAATTAATCAAAATGGCGGCTGACTTGTAGTAAAGAGCATGCCTTCATTTTCAATTCAACTAATCAAATGGACACATGGGCCTTTAAATCATTAGGCTTCCATCACTTCTTGCTGAAATGGGCCTCCAAGTATGAAAATTGGAACTTGGGCTTCTAATTGATGACTGCAAATGGGTCAGGACATGCGGAAATTATTTTCTCTCAATCTCGTTTTTCTCTCTTCTAGATTTCTTCTTTCGTTTGACATCACTAAAAAATTAGCCATGTGATTTGTATCAAAAATACTCAATTTTCCTACCAAAATAACAAAAAAGACGACCTTCTTTCTCCAAATTAAGTGTAGTTAGTCAAAATTAGAAAATAAAAGCATGAAATTAAATCAAATTAGGCTATAAATGAGCAAACCCGAATCATTTTGATCCAAAATACATTTTTGTATTTGGACAATATCTTGAGCAACACTAATCTAATTGGCCCAATTCTAGTTGCATTGAATCACTAACCCATTGAGCTACAAGTTGTCTTCGTGTCCAAAAGGTTAAAAACATCGACTTCAAGGTGAAAAGGTGAATCAATGTAAATGTTCCAGATTTTAAAACACAAAGAACATAATCTGGAAGTTATTCACGATAATTCACCAATACATCCAAATGACACAAGACCAACTGGAATGAATAGCTAAGAGGCGTGTCAACACAGTGTAAAAAGATCAATGTCATTAAATTCTCACAAGTGGCGATATTGAGTGTGCAACTTATCAACAAAATCTGCTAAGAACCATAAAAGCAGATTGAACTACTTTATTATTTCAGTCATATATTTCAAACTAAAAAGACAATTTTTGAGATCTTGGTTTCCCTGGAAAGATAATTAAAAAATCTACAAGACCTATTTCAGGAAGAAAGTCAAGATTCGGATGGATAGAAGGCTGAAATAATCAATCTTTGTAGGCAATTAAATTAATTGTAAAAGTCCCTACAATGCACAAACTTGTGGCCTATACAAAGGGCTCTTTGGCAACCTTTGAGAGACATCCAATTTCATGTAATACTCCTATCATTAGACTAGTAACTCTCTGAAAAATATGAGTTGTGTTTGTATTAGTATGAGTAGCTATATAAGTGTTTTGCTAGAGCTAGGGATGAAGCTTTTAGTAAAATACTAGTAATGTTCTTGCTTGTCAATAAAGATCTTTAAAGGTACAATCTTTTTACTTATTTAATGAATTATGTAACCTCTTTTGTTATGTTGATACTTTGATTTATTGTAGACATAATGACACAATGAATGCTTAGCTTTACATATCAATAATTGATTTCATAAACTAATTAAGTTAACTAAAAGAAAGTCTTTATAATTCTCTAAGTGCTTAATGTTTTATCTTTCGATTGAAATCACTTGATTGTTAGATTTCAATTGAGTTATCAAAGATAGCCAAGAATAAATATAGTGTTTTACTTAAAGTGGAATCCCAAAGCTCTAGTATTTAGAATATTATATAGACCCTTGAATTATTACCTACTCATTGACATCTTTTCTTCCAAACCTCATTGTGGTTCGACACTCGAACTTTTGAGAAATTTTATTACTTGAGACAAACCTACACTTGGGTGTACAACTTCAAGAGTTATCAGCCATCCACCTACAAAGAAGCTGTTACATGTACAAAGTCTACCCAATGTCTTGTTGCCATGGGAGATGAGATAACACTTCACAAGAATATGAATTGGGAGTTAGTCAAGCAGCCTTCGGAGAGAAAGATTATTACATGAAAATGGCCTTCGAGAAGAAAGAAGGAATATCACCTGCTGAGGGTATCAGGTATAAGGTAAGAGTCGTTGCAAGGGAATTCCATCAGAAAGATCGAGTAGATTATGATGAGATTTTCTCACATATGGTCAGACATACTTCTATTAGAGTGTTACTTCAAATGGTAGTACATCAGGACCTGGAACTTGAACAACTCGAAGTGAAGACAATTTTTCTACTTGGAGAGTTGTATAAGGAGATATACATGACCAACAAGATGGTTTCCGAGTTCCCGAAGGAAGAGTACGTTTGCAAGTTGAAGAAGTCCTTAATGGGCTAAAGCGGTCTCAAGGCAAAGATACAAGAGATATGATGGTTATATGCACATTTTGGCTACAATAGAGTCCAGAGATAGTTGTGTGTATCACAACAAAATTTGAAGATGATTAATTTATTTACTTGGTCTTATATGTTGAATAAATTTTGCAAAGAATAAGCGGATATTCGTGTTCTAAAGGTCTTCTCAGTCTGAGTTTGAGATGAAGGATTTGGGTGCTGCCCAGAAAATTTTGGGAATGGAGATTCATAGGGATAGAAGTCAGAAGAAGTTTTTTCTTTCACATAAGGACTTTACATTTAAAAGATATTGTCAAAGTTTGGTATGTCTACAACTAAACCTATTGATACTCCATGCGTTGCAAATATTTTTTTGTCTGTTGCTTTCGCTCCTAAATCTGCTGAGGAGAAGGAGTACATGTCTCGGGTTCCCTAAACTAGTGCAATAGGGGGTTTGATGTATGTTAGGGTCTGTACTAGAACTGATCTTGCACATGTTGTTAGTGTTGTCAACAGTTTTATGGCTCAACTTGGAAAAGAACATTGGCAGGCTGTGAAGAGGATATTTCAATACCTCAGAGGTATGTCTGATGTCGATCTCATTTATGGAGGTGATACAAACTGTTTAGTTTCAGGCTACTGTGATTCTGATTATGCAGGAGATGTTGACAGTAGAAGGTCTATGCCGATTATGCTTTTACTCTTGGTGGTTCTGTTGTGAGTTGGAAGACAACTTTGCAGCCTACAGTTACTTTGTCTACCACAGAGGCAGAGTACATGGCCTTGACTGAAGCAACCAAAGAGGGAATCTGGTTGAAAGGGCTGGTTAATGATCTTGGTATACATCATGATTATGGAACTGTATTCTGTGATAGTCTGAGTGCAATATGTTTAGCCAAGGATCAAGTTCATCATGAGAGAACGGAACATATTGATGTCAGGTATCATTTTCTGAGAAGTAAGAAGAAGGTTAAGGAGAAGAAAGTTGGGACTGCTGTAACCCAATTGATATATTCACCAAGTTGGTTTCAAATATCTGGTGGAAGCCGATGTCCGGTGAAATGCAATTGCAACAAGGATGCGAGAGTCTTCAAGAGTTGGAAGGAAAGAAATGTTGGGCGTCGCTTCTTCGGTTGTGCAGAGTATCCCGTAAGTATCTCAAACCTAAGTTTTTTGTTTTATTCGTGAATGTGAATGTGGTGGTCAAAATAGGGGAAGGGGATTTCTTGAAGCAATCTCGAGTTTGGTTCATGTTCTTTTCATCACAATTAAACCCGATACAAGAGGGGCTATTTTAAAACAAAATCTGAGATTCATGCTTGTTTTGTGACGATATTGGGGGTACTTTTTTGTTATTTTTCGTTAATTTATCCTAATCAAATTGGTCGTTTCTGTTTCGAATTTGTACTGAACAAACTTGCTTGATTTTCGTTTCTATTTAAAATTGAGTTTGTTGGGTAATTGAGTTTGATTATGTTACTTGATCCTGATTTTGACTTAGCTGCTAAACGTTTGTGGCATCTATTATCATGGCTCAGTAATTTGAAAAATAACAGCAACAAAATGAGTATGAATAGATGACAATCTTTGAACAGAAAGATAATCAGAAATGGGATAAAGCCTTCCTCTAGTATTTACCATATTTGCATTATGAGTTTTATCATTCAAAGAAGTGTGGTTATCATGAATGTCATCAATAGGAGTATTATAAGGATTGTTATCAATAACATGTACAGAAGTAATTGAATCAGTAGCAGATGCAAATGTGTTCTGAACAGTGTTAACATGTTGAACCTCATCATCATGTAACATAGAATTTTCTGAAGATAAATTCTCATTTACCAGGTTCCATTTCTTCTTCTTTACCAAGTCTACAACACTTCTTTACCAGGTTCCATTTCATCTTCTCATAATGCAAATATGGTTAATACTAAAGGAAGGCTTTATCCCATTTCTGATTATCTTTCTGTTCAAAGATTGTCATCTATTCATACTCATTTTGTTGCTGCTGAATGTTCAGATTAGAATGTTACTGATTAGAATGTTAGGAGATGAGCATGTGTTTACTGGTACAGATGTTTTTTTCCCCTGTTGTACTATGGATTAACACTCCTCTTTGGTTCAGCATATGAGCATGTGTGTTACTGGTTCATTGTCTCATTGTTAATGAATGACATTATATCTCATTGTCTCATTGTAATGTTCATTGTCTCAGTGCTTGATAATGTTCATTGTCTAATATTCATTGTCTCATTGCTTGATAATGTTCATTGTCCCATTGCTTGATAATGAATGGCATTATATCTGGTGTGTTGGTGTGTTGTTCATCTATTTATGATGTTGTTGATATCTAAAATGTGGTTAATTTATCTGAAATGTAGATGGCTGGGTATTGCAATTTTTTCCAATGGATTAATGCCCCATTGTGTGAGAGAGAGCTCTAGACATTATTCCGGGGCTTTTGAGGAAGATGAATAATCAGAGAGATGAGCTAGAAAATGCTCACAAGATAATTGAAAAGCTTGAGGAAATGGTGTCTGTTTTGGAACGTGTGAATGAGAGATTGCAGGAAGAAAACAAAGCCTTGAAGGATGACAAAAAAACATGAGGGGTGAACATTAATGTCATTGTAAAGTTCTGTGTTAAGGTGCCTATTATGGTATGTCTCTGTTTTGCATTGGCTAAGGTTTGGTACTTTATGTTTGGTGAAGGAGTGCATAAGAAGGACTTGATGTTGGAGTGATTGAAGGTGGCATGAAGTTAGTTTTTGTGAGATGTTAGTGTTTATGTAAATGTTTTAGTGTTTGGTGTGCAAATGTTTTAGTTTTGGTAAAGTCTTGAAGGATGACTCTTGTTTTTGTGTAGATGTAGGCTCTTTTTGTGCAAGAAATGAATGCTAAAATGTAGGTTGTTTTTGTAAAGTTCTGGTTGTTTCTGTATTGCTTGTAAAATGAATGCTTGTAGGACAATAAAATGCTTGTTTCAAATGTAATTGCTTGCAATATTGTTTTAATCCAAAAAATAAAACAGGGCTTGTAAAACAGGGAATTGTAAAACAGGGAAATGAATGCAATAATCTGCAAAATTTGAGAGAAAAATGGTAAAAAATTCCTATGGAATCAAAAGTGTTGACTCACGCGCCCCAGTTGACTTGGAAACCTATGAGACCAAAAGTGTTAAGGGAAACTTAACTAAAAAAACTTATGGGACCAAAAGTGTGAAAAATTTCGCCACGGGACCACTTTTGAATAACCTTGGGACCAAAATTGTGAGGTGCCGTGTCCTGTGGGACCAAAACTGAATTTTACTCTCCTAATCCTATAAGAAGTCTTAATTTGTCCCACATCGGAGTGTGAAAAAAGGTGAAGGGCTTCCTAATGTTATTTAAGAAGCCCAGGTCTCTTTGATACAAGTGAATCAATCAGTTTTGATTTTGGACTTATTAATTTAAGCCTAGTCGGTTCGGGATTATTTATATTCCTATTTGAGTTGTATATTATTGTCGGTTCTGAATAGTATACGAGATTCTCTCTTCTGCATGTGGACATAGCTAAAAATTATTAATAAATCACGTAAAATTTTGGTGTCTGTTTATTTATCTTTTTTATATCTTTCTCGCATCAGTTATAACAAGCCTGTACCTTGATACACCACTTGGCCCAAGTGTCAATCTTTCACTAAATGATGTCACCGATCATCCGACCCCTACTACTTACGACACACTTTGGGTAGTTTACAATATCTACTATTCACTCACCCAAATATTGATTTTGCTGTTAACAAATTGTCTTAGTGTATGCGTGCACCGACTGAATGTCATTAGGGAGCTGTTAAATGACTATTTCAGTATCTTAATGGTACTCACACACTGGACATCACATTTCGACGGGTTTCTCTCTCTTGCTTCATTGTTTCACTAATGCTGACTAGTCAGATGACTGTGATGACCGTACATCCACAAGGGCCTATACTGTGTATCTTGGTGCCAATCCGATCTAGTGGTCATCTCGTAAGCAATGTTTAAGTAGCTCGCTTCTCAAGCCGAAGCCCGAATATCGTGTTATTGTGCTGCTGGCCAAGTTCATGGACTAAGTCTCCCTTTTCGAGCTTCATGTTCCGATCTCTACTACACCGTCATCTATAGTGACAACATTGGTGCCACATACTTGTGTTCGAATCCTATTTTTTCACTCGAGGATGAAACATATTGCTATAGACTATCACTTTGTTTGTGACCTAGTTCAGACGTCTCAACTTCGAGTATCACATGTGTCTTTCGTTGATCAACTAGCTGATGCTCTCACTAAATCACTCACTCGAGCTCGATTGCAACTTCTTATGTCCAAGATGGCATTACGAACAGTGCTCAATCTTGAGAGGTGTATTAGAATATTGTATATTATTCACTTCTGTTGTATCCGACATCGAGTTATGTAGAAACATTAAACCCATTGTACTTGTATTTATTTACTACTCAATATGTGAACAAATTATTCCTTCCATTCAATTTTCTCTACACTTTTAAGAGAATGCCTTCTCTTCTTTTGCTATTCCATTTGAGAATCTTATTATCATATCATGTTAAATAAAACACGATATATATGAATCAAATACGCGTTATATGAGGTCAAAATATAAAGTGTAGTATTCAAATATATTAGTCGGTAAGAATATTATTGGTAGTCAAATTTGATAAAAACTCGATCTGGTTATCAAACAAGATAAATGGTGTGACCCAAATATGAGATTAAGAGCCGGATTCATATATTATGGCTAAGACCTGGTAGCATGAGCTTCTTACGACCGAAGCCTGTTTATAATCATATTTTGAGGCTAAGATCCTGATAATTTTAAAATCATGCTCCTCTCCGAGTCCCGCATTCGAAAACCCCCATAATGCGTCGAATCTTTGAGTTGTATCAATCCATGCAGAGCTTTTTTCTGACTTCAAATGGACCTTCCGCTAGCGATCGATGAGATTAGATCCCCGAAATAATCGGTCCTTGAGCCAAATATCGATTTATTAGAAAATATCTATATAGTAAAACATATTAGTAATTATATATTGTGACGATATTGGTGTATATGTTATAATTAAATGTGTTTGTGTGTATGTTGAAACGAATTAGTTATTATTCTGAACAATATTAGTTCACATATTAAAATGTAAAATTTAATAACGAATTTATATAATTTGAAAAATACTTAATAATCTTTTCATTATTATGTATAATTAAAATCATTTTTTATATTTACTAAATTAGTATGATACATAGATTAGTAAGGTTGAATTATTTTCATGTTTTTTTTTTTAATGGTGACTCGAATTCATGACCTCGTGGCACAGATAGTATTGCTTTAACCACTGGAGTTATCCCACTTCGTCGAATTATTTTTATGTAATTAAAATTCGTAGTCGAAAAGATATTTTTAAAATAAATAAATAAATTATTAAGTCGAGAGGAAATTTCTAACAATAAAGTAAAAAGGAAAAACAAATGGAAAAGAAAAAATAGAAAGAATGCAAAAATAAGCAAGAAAAATGAATCTCACCGTGAATCAAACCAACAACCACATGTCGTTTTTTTTTGGGCCTTGATAGATAGGTATACCATAATTACCAAAATTTAATCATCTGTTATTTCTTGTGGAACCCTCAGCGATATACACAATTAATACCACAATTTATGTCTTTTTTCATTTCTTGTGGGTGCACCATTAATACCACAATTTGCATTATTTTGTTGTTTTCTATAGGGTTTTCAGCGATATTAGTGTTATGTATATGTGTTAATATTGTTATGGATACACACTATATCGTTTGTTATGTATATATTCACTATCGTTTAAAAAAATTAGTACTTTTAAAACTGTCATGGTATCTTTCCAAAAAAAAAAGAGCTGTCATAATACGTTTGCATAAAAGTGACACTCGTAAAAGAGAATTCACGTGAACTCGAGTCAACAAGAGACCTACTTTACCACAATTTACATTATCTGTAGTTTTTATGGGACCCTCACGATAAGTATACCATTAATACCATAATTTACGTATTTTTTCATTTTTTTTTGGGACCCTCAAGACTGGTATACCATTAATTAATACCACAATTTGCATTAAAAATTATTTTCCATGGAGTTCTCAGTGATAGGTATACCATTAATATTACAATTAGGTAATCTGTCGTCGTTTCCTGTGTGCTAGCAGTAGGTTTTCCATTAATATCACAAATTATGTCCTTTTTCATTTGTTGCCACGGATACAGCTGTAGGTATATCATTAACACCACAATTTGAATTATTACTTTTTTTTTTTAGTTGGCCCCTCAGTGATACGTATACCATTAATATAGCACAATATAATTCGTGTGGACCCTCAACGATATGTATACCATTAAAACCACAATTTACATCATATGTCTTATTAGAGAATTAATATAAATAAATTGATCCCACGCCTTTTTCAAAGTTCGAGAAATTTTTAGATAAAAAAAAAATGATTTCATGGTATTAGCGCCTTTTAGCTAACATCCACATCCCGGGTTATTAATACGTGAAGTTGGCAATTTGTTATGAAAAAAAGTTGAAGAGAAATTGTGGGGAGGAAAGGAAATCCTTCTATCCCACATTGGTGTGAGGTCCCGATTAAAACCGATTTTTGCTAGCGTCTTGAAGCGAAAACATGTCGTGTGATGCATATAATACAGGGGTGAGGGAATGGTGTTACTAAATTTTTTGCTTTTAAGAACGATGTGTGTTGTTTTGCTTGTAATCGAATGCATATGACAAGTATGAACATAAAACAGTAAAGAACACACGATATTTTATAGTGGTTTGGACGAAACCCGCCCTACATCCACTCTTCCCTTAACACAGGGGAACCTTAACCGAACTTAACCTGCGGGACTTATATCCCTCACGGGATGGCCGAGATGTTTACCGAGTTCACACTCAAACGGGACTTATCACCCTCACGGGATTGCCTAACGAACTGAACTTAGTTTAATGTGTTAGTCCAATACCTAACAGATATTTATTGAGTTCACACTCAACCGATTAGAAATCAGAAACTAGAAACCCTAGTCTGAAATCTTGCGGTAATACAAACTTAACCTAACCTTTGGGTTTGGGTAAAGATTTGTTTGGTTTCCAACTAGGTTGAGATTTTCCCTTACATTTGTTTAGCCTCAATTCTAAGGATGAGAAAATCTCTCTAAGCTTAGGATATAACATTTGTGCATAGATCTAGGGTAGAACACTCTTGAATATATGCGTGTATTTCTAGCTCGTGTTTCTATGGTGGGAATGTTAAGTATATAGGATTGGGAGCACAATTCTGTTGAATGCCTTAAGCCGTGTTTCACGATCGGGCCATATTTCAGACTCGCGTCATCCGCACACGACCTTGGTTTTGAACCTATTTGAACCCATATCTTCTTAGCTCTGTAGCATCGTTTGCTACATTCTCCATACTCTTCCACATTTTTCCACGCTTGATAATGAAGGAAGAACTTGTATTTATAGTGTGGATTTGAATGTTACCGTTGGAGAGAATCACATTCAAATCCATACTACTCTTTAACTTTTTGACTTTTTTCTTGCCGTCTTCCTCTCATTCCACGTCCAATTTGAATCTAACGGCTATATTCTTGATTTCTTGAGTCTCTATGGTATATTCTTTTGGATCTTCACGAGTCTCGGGATCTTGATTCTATCTGAGCCTTGCCATTTATCGAGCCTCCAGGTTATCCCGAACCCTTGAGGTTATCCCGAGCCTTTTAGGTTATCCGAGCCTTGGGTTATCCCGAGCCTCGGGTTATCCCGGCACCTTAGTTATCCCGAGCCTCGGGTTTCTCGATAACTCTTGAGTCTCGGGTTCTTGATTAAAGAGACTTCTCTTTAGCGGACCTTGTCTGTCGAGCATCTTGACACTCGAACTTCGGAGTTCGATTCTCTGAATCCAGACATCGACCCTCGTGTCACATTGACTAAAGGCTATCGATTTCTTTTCGTCCGATCATTTCGTGATCGGATCATCAGATCTTCATATTGACATCTCGAGGATAGCATCGGTCGATTACATCGGTTAGCATATCGGGTTTATCATGTCGATCTCGATCCGCGTCGATCTTGATCGATCTCATCTCTTTCGTCTTCGATCTGCAACCTTCTCTTGATTTCTTTGGCTTTAGCTTTTCTTCTCATCGATTTTGCCGCTCATCATTTAACTCGAAACTCATCTTACTCATCGATCTCGATCATTCTCGCCTCTGACCTAAATCGATCTCGATCATCTTCTTCTCGATTTCGTGAGTTCCCCAATATATGTTCTCTCGTTCCCCTTAACTTGTTATCGTAAAATAGTTTGAATAACACAAGTTGATAATGTTTTGGCATAATTCATCAAAACTAAAATATCCCAACAATTTCCCCCTTTTTGATAATGATGCCAAAACATTTAAAATATATGCAATTACAGAGATCGGGTTTTTGTTTTAAAAAGATCAGTTCAGGTGGTCACTTTGAAAAACAGTGACCTTTTGAACTACCCTCTCTGATACCACTGTGAGGGAGGTCCCGATTAAAACCGATTTTGCGCGTGCGGAAGTGAAACATGTCGTGTGATGCATATAAAATAGGGGGTGAGGGAATGGTGTTACTAAATTTTTCGCTTTTAAGAACGATGTGTGTTGTTTTGCTTGTAATCGAATGCATATGGCAAGTATGAACATAAAGCAGTAAAGAACACACAATATCTTATAGTGGTTCGGACTAAACCCGCCCTACATCCACTCTTCCCTTAACACAGGGGAACCTTAACCGAACTTAACCTGCGGGACTTATATCCCTCACGGGATGGCCGAGATGTTTACCGAGTTTACACTCAAACGGGACTTATCACCCTCACAAGATTGCCTAACGAACTGGACTTAGTTTAATGTGTTAGTCCAACACCTAACATATATTTATTGAGTTCACACTCAACCGATTAGAAATCAGAAACTAGAAACTCTAGTCTGGAATCTTGCGGTAATACAAACTTAACCTAACATTTGGGTTTGGGTAAAGATTTGTTTGGTTTCCAACTAGGTTGAGATTTTCCCTTACATTTGTTTAGCCTCAATGCTAAGGATGGGAAAATCTCTCTAAGCTTAGGATATAACATTTGTGCATAGATCTAGGATAGAACACTCTTGAATATATGCGTGTATTTCTAGCTCTGTGTTCTATGGTGGGAATGCTTGAGTATATAGGATTGGGAGCACAATTCCTGTTGAATGCCTTAGCCGTGCTACGATCAAGCCATATTTCAGGACTCGCATCATCTGGCACACGACCTTGGCTGGGAACTGCTGGAACCCATATCTTCTTAGCTCTGTAGCATCGTTTGCTACATTCTCCATACTCTTCCACATTTTTCCACGCTTGATAATGAAGGAAGAACTTGTATTTATAGTGTGGATTTGAATGTTACCGTTGGAGAGAATCACATTCAAATCCATACTACTCTGTAGCTTTTTGCAGCTTTTTAGGCTTGTCGTCTTCCTCTCATTGGTCCACGTCAGCTGAATCTAACGGCTATATTTTTCAGTTTCTTCTGAGTCTCTAATGGCTATATTCTTCAGGATCTTCCGTCTCGGGATCTTGATTCTATCGAGCCTTGGCAGTTATCCCGAGCCTCGGATTATCTGAGCCTTTAGGTTGTCTGAGCACCAGTTATCCCGAGCCTCGGGTTATCTCGAGCCTTCAGTTATCTCGAGCCTCGGTTATCCCGAGCCTTTCAGTTATCTCGAGCCTCGGGTTACTCGAGAATTTTGAGTCTCGGAGTTCTTGATTCAACCAGGACTTCTCTTGGCCGGACCTTATCTCGATCAAAAGATCCGGCGCTCGAAACTTCTTGAGTTCGATTATCTGAGCTCAGACATCCCGACCTCCAGTCGCATTGACTCGAGCTATCTCGATTTCTTGCGATCCGATCGGCGACGGATCGGATAATCATATCTTCGATTGAAGATCTCGGATATAGCATCAATCGATTTTATCGGGTTAGCATATCCGTTTATCATATCGATCTCGATCACGTCGATCTTGATCGATCTAAATACCTTTCATCTTCCGACTGCAACCTTCTCTTCGATTTGGCTTGACTTTAGCTTTTCTTCTCTTCTGATTTTGCACAACTCATCAGCTAACTCCGGAACTCATCTGACTCATCTGATCTCGATCATTCTCGTCTGCAGCCTCGTCTGATCTCGATCATCTTCTTCTGATTTCGTGAGTTCCCCCTCAATTTGTTCTCTCGTTCCCCCTTATCTTGTTATCTGTAAAATAGTTTGAATAACACAAGTTGATAATGTTTTGGCATAATTCATCAAAACTAAAATATCCCAACAATTGGAAAATTAGGAAGAGAATTCCTTCCTTATTAATAGACTTGTAGTATGGAAAGTCAATTTGACTAAAGTCTATGTGGTGGTGCCCCAAAAGATGCTATTGACCGCACCTGCACCCACACGGGCACGTGCACTGCGCACTTGTCGCATTGGGCACTTTGCACTTCACATGTACGCGTCGGTCAATCTCTATCAAATCTGGATTTGCAGCTGTTAAATCTAAGAAAAAATTGAAATCTCCTGTATGCACTTCAGTTTGAGCATCAACTTATTCCGTTTGGAACGGAGTGTCGTCAACCGCGGCAGTTGAATCCGATTTAGGAACTTGCACAAGTGATCTCGCCTTTACTTTGCAAAAAACCATCCATTCATTATTTGCTCTAGAACATAGATACGTGCAGTAGTATACTTGGGATACCTGAGCAGCAAACACAAACGGATCATACCCCGGATATTTTCTTCTTCTATGAACATCGATCAGTTTGTATTCGGGATGAATCCTTGTTCTTGAAGCAGATGGATCATACCAATCACACTTGAACAACACAATAGTTTTCTCAGGGAACATTAATATAGATGAATTGATTCCACACCTTCCTACAAGTTCGAGCATTTAATGGGTTGGACAATTTCTAGTTTCTCTGTCCCCAGACGGGACGGGGGGATTCCTTAAAATTCTTATCCCCATCTCTAGCGGTATCGGGTATTCTGACACGAAAACCACTTTATTTATTCATTTTTTATTTTTATATTTTTAAAATTAATTTTTTCTTAAAAGAAATTATATTAAGGAGAATCAATTACATTATAAAATTATTATTTAAATCCTTTTTTAAAAATATAAATAATTAAAGGATTATTTAAATATATATACCAATCACGTAAAAAAAAATATACATAACATATATTAGGATGGGCCACGAGTCGATATATAAATACGTCCTAATCCTTGTCCTGTCTTTGCCTTTTATTTTCCCCAAAAATCAAATTGAAACCAATAAAAAATCAAAATAACCGACCTGATCAGTGAGGGTGGAGCGAATCCCCACGCGTACCCGTATAAATTATCATTGTTATTAGAGGTGAAAACGGATCGGATATTTCACGATCGATTCGGAACCGTATTCGATTGGTATCGAATTCGATATAAAAAACTAGTATTCAGGGCGGATACAAATTCGGATACGGATAGTTGACTTCGGATTCGGAATCGGATTCGGAATACATAATATCCGACCGTATTCGAGTTTTCCCATATTTTATCGGATATTATCCGGATAATAAATTCGGATATCCGGATTTTTAAAATTTTAATTTTTTTTTTTAAATTTTAAAATATTTTTTATCGGACAAAGTTAGTTGTTAATAGTTACTACACCAAGCACCCAAATACTCTACAAAATTATCAATCCACCTTATAACTCCCATAACTCCAAATTCGTTTCCAAAGGGAATCGAACTTGTGTCTCCCACTCAAATGAGGAGCCCAGTGGCATATTTTATTTTATATTTTATATTAATATATGTATAATAATATAATATTAGTACTTAATACTTATGTAATTTTATTAATAAGAAAATAGTCGAAAACTAAATGTATTTTTCCTATTTGCTTCTTAATTATGAAACCATAAGATCAAGAATTTCTGCTTGCTCTTCTCCCTTCTTTATTCTAACATCTCAGTTAGCTGCAGTAGGCTTAAGCCGTGCTTATACTTAGTTAAATTATAAATCAGATTCATAGTTAATGGCTTGTTGAAAAGTGTGGTGTTGTAGTCTCAACTTTAAAGTTCAGTATAATATTATATATGTCTTCTTAGACGTTATGTTGTGCTGGAGTGATGATGATTACGAAGGATATAACTTTTAGTTTCATATTATTAGCAGTAGATATAATTATTATAATTTGCATTATAACTTCTATGAAATATTGCATAAGTAGTTTTCTTTATGTGTTTCAATCACATTTTGATGATTTTCATTTGAAATATATTATCCGATTATAGTTATTCGAATCCGGCCCGAATTCGTCCGATATCCGTCCCGTATCCGTATACCGAATATTCCGAATTCGTATCCGAATTTGACTTTTCTGTATCCGACTCCGAATTCGAGAAAAAAAATATGGTTTAGGATACGGTATAAGCACTATCCGTCCGTATCCGATCCGTTTTCACCCCCAATTGTTATAGATCAATTGTACAATAAGATTGGTGCATTTTAGACTTAATTTGATCCACTTTTAAGTGGGTCAGCGCAGGTCCTATAAATATTATTAAGTTAAATAGTTGAGGGGGAGTCCAAATAGGCCCAAATTAAGACAAACACGTTAGATACAGAAATAACATGAAATTTTGGATTTCTGGGCAAAAAATCGTCAGTCCAAAACTAAAGTGTTCTTAAATTTCTACTTTACAGATTATTGTTCTAATTTTTTTAATCCCAGTTATTTTGTACTAGGTGTTAGTTTCAATTACAATATTTCTTTAGTAGTGAATGCGTCTTGGTATACTTTAGTCTAATAATTTCTCTTGTAACTAAAATGATTAAATTACAAAAAAAATATCATGTGAGTGTCTTGTTGGATCGATGTCGTACAATTAATTAAGCTGGATTCTATTCAATTATATTTATATTTTTATCCAGTGAAAATATAATAATAATTTCTTTTTAACTGATTTTATTTTATACAGTATTACACAAGTTATTCACAAATATCGAATTAAAATTATTAGTAACCACAACAAATATAAAGATTCTACAAATTAATCTAAAGGAGTCGGAAGATTTTATCAAATTGAAACGACTTCTCCATCTCACTTGTTGTGTTTGTGTTAAAATAAAATAAGCGTCTCTATCCCACATTGATTTGTAAACAAAGGGGTTGAGCTCTCTGTGTTTTTTTACAAATGTACCAATCAATACACTCTAGTATTGTGTATGATTTTAAATAAATTATTTTCTCATATAATTTTTTTGTTTTTGTTTTTGGAAGAGTGTTTATAGAAGGGTGAAAGAGAAGAATTCTGTGTGATTGCAAAGTTTTCATACAATGATATTTTTTTTGTGGGCAGTGATTTTTCTCCGATTTCTTGTTTGTTATATTTCTTCATTTCATTTCTCGTTTATTTCATTTTCCCATTTATTGCTTGTTGTTTTGTTTTTTCATTTTATTTCTCGTTTGTTTCATTTTTTCAATGAATGAACGAGGACTTAATATCACTCTTAATGATCCGCTTCTCTTGCTCCGCATCTATTGGCATCATGGACTTGCCTCCGTCATTGCCCCATCCGAATGTGGCAAGGGAGAAATCTATGAGCGAACTCATAGGTATATAAGTGGTTTAAGGAAAATCTAGCTAAAAAGAAAGAACTACTACTTGAAAAAGATTTGGTTTATAAAGGTACTTGAATTCCTGGAATTGAAGAGGAGAATCTTAATGGTCCAATCAGGGAATTAGATCATGTTGAAGAGCATGAATTGTGGAAGGAACTAGCAAGATGAGTTTGCAGACTTAAAATTTACAGATCATGTATTAATTCCACATGTATGAGATATGACAGTAGTTTATGTATATATACCAAATGTATTAAATATTGGTGGAGTCTTTTGTTTAATTTAATCATTTTGTGTTTGGATAAATTGCAAAAGAGATTTTTTTTTTGGGTAACATGCTCGGTATAATGGTCATTTTATGTGTATTTTAATTGCATATTTGATCCCACTAGAATCACTTTTCACACTTTCATTTTTAATGTAAAAGGACTGTTATTGTTAACAAAAGGACCACTCTACAATTTGCATGATTTGTTGGTTCCATTGAAGTCCTCAACGTATGATATGTATACCATTAATACCATAATTCATTTCTTAAGGGAGTCTATGCGAGAGGAATATCCTTAATACCATAATTTAGGTCTTTTTTTATTTTGGGTGAGACGGTGACTATACCATTAATATCACAATTTGCATTATCTATTGTTTCCTGTGGACCCCTCAGCGATAGGTATACCATTAATATCACAATTTATGTCGTATATCGTATTAGGGAATTAATAAACAAATTGATTCCACCCATTTCTACAATGTTTGAGGCTTTGAGCCTTTTAGATTAGATTAATTAACTATTTTATGTTATAAGAGCCTTTGACTCACACCCACGTCCTGGGTTCAAATCCAGTTGAAAGCAACCCTACTCATATTAAATTGTCCACTTGATGAGCCTTCTCTCCATAGAGAGAGTCAAGAATCCAGAGAATTAATATAAATGAATTGATTCAACACATCTCTATAAATTCAAGCACTCACACCCACGTCCTGGGTTCAAATCTAGTTGAAAGCAACCTTACTCCTATCAAATTGTCCACTTGATGAGCCTCCTCTCCCGAGAGAGAGAGAGAGAGAGTCAAGAATCCAGTCCACGAGGGAGGGGGAGCATTAGAGAATTAATATAAATGAATTGATTCAACACCTCTCTATAAATTCAAGCTTTTAGACAAAATGAAATTCTTTTAGACAACTCAAAGACCGCAACGCCATTAATTTGAAGTGATGAAAATTCCCTTTAAAACTAGAGTCACACTTTAGCCTACCATTTACAAGGAATTTTTTTGCCCGTAACTTAAGAAATTTTTGTTTTAAGGACAATAATTTTTCAGTTTGACAAAAGTAGAACATTAACTTTTTTGGGACAATTAACCTGTTTTTGGTAAATTTAGGTCATTTTCCCACACGATGGGCCTAAAAATATGCGAAAAAATAATTTATGGGCCTATATATATTTGCAAAAAAATAATATGTCATGAGAGGTAGAGAATAATATCGCATCGACTCTAGCCTCACCGCAAATCACTCTGAATTAGTGATGGGATGGACCGGATTCCCGATTCATTGGGAAGGTTTAAGCGAAACAAGAAATTGATTAAGGGCTTTGCTTCAAGGATAAGAGACAATTCAAGTAGAGTGGTGGCGACTATCAACTTGACAAAAACAATAAATTTGGGCAATTTCCCTGCTAAAAGGACCAATATTGATAAAGTTTAAAGGGCTCCACATGTGCAAATTGATCGAAAAATTATAAATCCCCCATTTTTAAAGGGGTCACATGGGCTTATATGCTATTTCCAGAGATAATTCGATTTTTCTGAGCAAAAATGACTAAAATTGATACTTTTAGGATAAAAATTGATAAAGTGAAAAGTTACTGGACAAATATTTGAATCGCCTAAGTTACAGGACTTTTTTTTAAATTCTCCTGCAAGATTTTTCCCAAATTTGCATTTTGTTTTCTAGTTTGTTTTGCAACTGTGGAGAGGATGACAAAATTCAACAATTTGTACGATCGGGTTTTAAAATGGCCCAGTAAAAAATGGCCTTTAAAGCGTGAAATTAATTGCTTCCGAGCGAGCAAAGGCTGAAACATTAGGGAAAGTGACTAAGTATACAATGTTTGATGTAGTGATGGCTCTGTATCGGACCTAGATGTAGCCGTTTTAGAATGTGAAAGTAATTATTAATATAATAATTAATTTTATATTAATTATTATTTAAATAATAACAATATCCACACATGAAAGTGGATTGAGTTTTTTTTTTTTTTTTTTGACAGAAGAAAAAATACAACAAGAGACAACTACACCAACTCTTGTCGAACCAACTCTTCAATCCAACACGGAAAACCTACCTCAATCCAAGCATGAGGAATAGAGGAGGAACGAGCCAACTTCGCTAAACCGTGGGCGACCAAATTCTGAGACCTGGGAACATAGGAAATGTCTTTCACTTAGATCATCTCTAAGTCCTCATGAATTGTCTCAATGTCACACCTTTCGGCCCCAAAAAAAGATCATTACTACGAATCACATGAATTGAATCCTGGGAGTCCGTAAAAATATGCACTTCGCCCGGTGAAATGGCTCGCATACCAGCGCACTCCATGAAGAATAGCTGTGAGCTCTGCCGCCAAGATCGAAGCCCGGCGGGGCTATTGGTTTACAGACAACAGCCTTGAGCTGCAATTCCCGATTGTACACAACCAAACCCACCGCATATACCTTCTTACTGTCGTCAAAACTCGCTTCCACCTTCATTACATTGCCCGTGAAGTCTCCATCCCGACACAATCTAGGAATCAAGAAAGCAGGTGCATGGAGAGTCATGGTCAAATTTGTTTGAGCAGCAACAAAGTCATGTTGATAGTGCAAGGCCCAATCAGCAGAAAATGTCCCTACACCTAATCCACCCTTCCCATGTTTGGAATCACAACGCTTCTTCCAGAAACTCCAGCAAACCATGATTATTTCATCCAATGAAAGTATCTTCAAATCACATAGAGCTTCGAGTATCTCCTGGGCATTCAAGGTATTAAAACTCTTAACATAGAAACAAAGACTGTAGCGTTTCCATATAGGTTGTACCGCCGGGCAGAAGAAGAAAACATGTGCAGTATTGGATAAAGCATTCCCACAAATGAAGCATTGCGGTGAGCACGGCACATGGTGCCTCGCCAGATTTCCTTCCGTCGCCATAAAGTCCCTCGCCATTTTCCAAGCAAAAATCCAAATCTTCGGCGGTGCACATAAGGACCAGATTTTTGCCCACCAGCTCTGCTCATAAGCCTGATTCGACGGCTCTGAGGCACTGTCCTGACTCAGTTTCCGTCGCCAGTAGCGTTTATACCCTGATTTCATTGAATATTTACCCTTCTTTTCCGGCATCCAAAAACGAGAGTCACCCGATAAGGCAGATAGAATAGGCGTGGTAAGAATTTCATCCACTTCGTACGGTAGGAATGCTTGTCTAATCAGCTCCTCATCCCACTGCCCAAAGGACGTAATGAAGCGAGAAAGAAATGACCCAGATGCAATACGGGATGAAATTTTACCTTCCGACAATCCATGCACCCAAGCATCTTTGAATAGCTGAATTGATTCACCATTCTTGACATTCCATCTCAATCCTTTTACCAACAGATCCCGGCTCCAACAGATCGATCTCCACACATAGGATGCATTTGAGCCCACCTCAGCCTCCATAGCATCCACATGTTTGAAGTATCGTGCCTTAAAAAGACGAGCCACTAACGACATTGGATCAATAATAATCCACCACATCAGTTTCGCCAAAAGAGCCTTATTGGAGTAAGAAATTTTTCGAAAACCCATTCCCCCCACCTTTTTCGATTTACATAACTCATCCCAAGAGCACCAATGTAGCTTACTTCCCGCATCCTTCATACCCCACCAATATCTGCAGCACATACGCTCTATATCCTCACATATCGTACCAGGTATCCGGAAACAAACATTGCATAGGTCGGAACCGCATGAATTACGGACTTGATTAATACCTCCTGTCCGCCTTCAGAAAATTGTTTCGACCCCCAGCCGTCTATTTTCTTGGCCACTCTCTCCCGCAGGTATCCAAACTGGATTCGTTTGCTTCTTAATGAAAATGTTGGGAGCCCAAGATATATATCGTGTCCCTGGCAAATGGACATGTTTAAACACAAACGAATGCTCTCTTTAATTGGGTGTGGTGTACTGGGGCTGAAAGTGATGGCAGACTTCTCAAAATTCACCATCTGCCCAGAAGCCCGTTAGTATTGAGATAAGCAAGTTTTTAAATTATCACAATCCGATTGGGACGCCTTGAAGAAGACTAGAATGTCGTCAGCAAAGAATAGATGGGAGATGATTGGTGCACCTCTGGCAATTCTAATACCTCGGATAGCCTTTTCCCGAACCTTCCTCGAAATCAATGCCGACAACCCCTGTGCACAAAGGACAAACAGGTATGGCGATAACGGATCACCCTGCCTTAGCCCACGAGACGACTTCACATTTCCCACAATTCGCTCATTTATCCGGAAGGAGTAAGCAACTGAATCAACACAACGTAGGATTAAATTGATCCATAGCTCCGAAAAGCCCATCCGTCGCATCAGGCTGTCCAAATATTTCCATTCAATGCGATCATACGCCTTACTCATATCGAGTTTCAAAGCAGCATAACCATCGCGACTTTTTGTAGTACGGAGCCAGTGCATACACTCATATCCTATTAGAACATTGTCCGTGATAAGCCGGCCCGGTATAAATGCACTTTATGTGGGATCAATGATCTACCCCATGATACCCAGAAATCTATTGGTAATAGCCTGTGAAATAATCTTATAATTCACGTTGCACAAACTAATTGGCCAGAAGTCCTTCATTTGCTTCGGTTCCTTAACTTTCGGGATTAAAGTAACCAACATCCTATTCCAATCTTGCATTGAGGCGCCGCCATTCAAGACCCCCAACACTTGAGTAGACACATCCGCTTGAACCAAATCCCAAGAATTTTGATAGAATAGAGCCGTAAAGCCATCTGGGCCCGGAGATTTTGACGAGTTAAGATCTAATGTGGCCTTCTTTACTTCCTCCAACGTGAAGGGAACCATTAAGATCGAATTCATCTCAGCGGTGACACAAGGCTCCACCGACTCAATCACTTCCTCAATCTCCCAAGTACTCGGGTCCTATGATGTAAAGAGCTGAGTAAAGAAGGAAGTAACAATACCTCCATCCCATCTGAATCTGTCGTCCAATCACCGCCTTCCGCTTGCAATCCCTTGATATTATTGCATTTTCTCTGTGCTGTGGCTAACGAGTGAAAATATTTAGTATTTCTGTCCCCCGAAGTGAGCCATTGGTTTCGAGAGCGTTGCTGCCAGAACTGTTGGGGATTATACTGAAAAGTATGCTTTTACTTTGTATAATGGAAACTGAATTTCCAGACTTATTTACTGAAATAAATTGTTAATCACTGATGCTTTAAATATGATTGAATGTTATATATATTTACTGCATAAATGTTCAATAATTCATACGTGTTACACTGTAGTTAATTTAGTGATACCCGATCACAGAAGATTAAATTAACAGTACCTTGTAACTATAAGTACGCCATTCACGACCTAGATGGAAATGAACAACCATCGCGAAAGGTTGAGGTATAAGGCTCAGATTGGTTTGTCTTGACCAAGAGATTACACTAGTGCATGACTGATGCGCTGAATAGGACCTACAGGAGGATAAATTCTTCAGAACTGAACAAGGAAGATTTAGACCTCAGTGGTTCGTTGTTTCTTAACCTTCGTCCCTTAAATAGGATCACGTGGGATTGGTAACTATTGCTTTGACTTATCATGGGTAGCGAATCAGAGAGAGATTCAATACTTTTTATCTTGGGCAATATTATTGGTCACATGTGATTGCTAAGATTTAATACGAAGAATCGTGTGCAAGTACGCTTGCTTGATTTGCCCCCTTGGGAGGTTCATAAGTTTTATCATACCAAATCTTGCAAGTGGAATTAGTTTCCGGTATGGATAATAATGTTGAACCGTTCCTCGACCAAGGACAAAAGATATTAATTAACGGAAAGCTATTTCAGTGGCTTGAATTAATTAATGGGCTAGATAATCTTAAACACGGGAAATAATGACCGGGAGCCATATTGACTGTAATATGGGTTAAGATGGATAGTGCAATATTAATTATGTAGTGGGATTAATTAATATTTATGGGCTTGAATTATATTGTGGCTCAATATTAGATATTCAAGATCCATTAGAAGGTCCAATCTTAATTCTCCTAAAGGCCCCCTGAGTAGCCCAACATATAGTCCAATAACTGAAAAGGTGATTAAAATAAAATAAATATTGTTGCTTTATATTTCCTCTTATTTTCGAAAATTATGGATAAAAGAGGGAGAAAGATTTTCTTTGAATTTTGTTATGGAATGAAGATATGTATTCTTGGAATACAAGATTGTCTCATTAAATTCAAGAAATCTCCCACTTGGTTATACATAATGAAATTTCGAAATTTTGGAAATTTAGTGGGTAAGAAAGATTTTCTTGATTTTCTTGAAAAGATATTATGGAAGATATGTATTTCTTGAAATACAAGAATATCTCATAAATTCAAGAAGATCCAAATCTTGGATTCTTGCATACTAATATTTTCGAAAATTCCATAAAATAGAGGAGGTGGATTTTTGTGGAATATTTTAATTATGGGAAAGAGAATATATGGGATATATTCAAGATTTCTTGGTGACCAAGAAAAGTCTTATCCCACATTGAAAAACAACACAAATTTCGTCCACCCTCCCTCCTATATATAGGGGATGATTAGTTCATTCCCAAGTACAATTCCATGTGCTGGAAATATTAGCAAATCCACATAAGTGGTGCAACAAAGTTTATTTTTTTCCTTTTGTTAATTGTTCGCGAGTATCCTTCCACCGGATTGTCGAGCAAGGGCTAAGGGAATACTTGGGAAGTCCTTTTGGTTAGTCCGTCCGACCAAAGCCACTGCCATCCCGAGAGGTACGTTCACGTAAACCCGTAGATTCCGCATGCGTAGGTTTTACGTGGCTTTTTATATGCATGATATGTTGTTGCAATTATTATTTGAATTAATATAGGATTAATTCATGCTAGTAATAATTAATGAATTAAATTTGTATTTAAATATTCACCCCGAATAGATCTGTGCAACTCATTCCCCAACAAGAACACCTCCTCTTGTGTGTATAATTTCTCTAGTTCCAATTCCAGCTTAGCAACCTCTTCCCTATCCCAGTGAACATCTGCTCATTTAGTTTCTTATTTAGCCTGCGACGCACCTGATCTATGCGATGTTTAGTGTGGCCAACTTTGTCTCTAGCCCAGTCCTGTAACAGTCGGCCACTGGTAAGTAGTTTATCCTGCAACGAGGTAACACCACTCACCGATTGCCAGATTTGTCCCACCACTTCCTCATACGTTTCCTCGAGCATCCACTTATTCCCAAACCAAAATGTGGAGGGGGCTGGTCTAGCAAGGTTAGGCCGACAATGATTGAAAAAGAGCTTAACCGGTCTATGATCAGAATGATAAAAATCCAGAGTGCAAGCCTCCATACCAGGGAATACATCAAACCAACCATCGTTGGCAAGGAATCTATCGAGTTTTTCTAGGATGAGATCACGGCCATGACGCTTATTCATCCATGTAAACCGAGGCCCCTTGGCTTGTATCTCGATTAAATCTAAGTCGTTCACCACATCCCAAAAATCATTCATTTGAGAAAGTGGTTTAAGGTCACCCCCTTTCTTCTCCGAAGCATAAAAAATTTCATTAAAGTCGCCTCCCACTAACCAAGCCGTAGACCCAGTTAAAGGGGAGGCATTTAATTTACGAAGAAGCTCCCAAGAATGTTTGTGAAGATGAGCACAAGGGTTTCCATAGAATCCCGTAAACCGCCAATCAACATCCCGATAAGACACAATACAATCAATATGGCCAGGGGAGTAAGAACACAAAGAAACATTTAATGATTCATCCCAAAACAGAAGTAAACCACCACTACGCCCACAGGCGTCCACACCCACACAACCAACAAAATCAAAAATTGACTTCCAACGAGAACCCAAAACAGTAGGGATTTTAGACTCAACAATAAAAAGTAAAGAAGGATGATGTTCCAAGATAAGATCTCGGAGAGAATTGAACGCACGACGATTACCAAGACCCCGTGCGTTCCAGATAATGCAACTCTATGGCATTAGGCGGGGTTGAAAGAAAATTAAAAGAATAAGGCAAAGCAAATTACTTGTATGAACATTGAATCACCAGTCGAGAGTTAAATAGCCAGAGAATACCAAGCGATAGGCACTGGTATCTCCTGAAGATCCACGCAATAACCAGAAAAATGCTAATACTCGGGAGATCTAAAATCCCCACTATCAACACCGAGACCGCAAAATCAGTCCCCAATAAAAATGGGAATCAGAATCAACTACGAGCAAATACGGGCTAGAGACCCGCACAACGACGACATAGGAGAACTCACAAAGGAGCAGGAAAATCCGCACGGAGGCGGCAGGAAGATCCGTACGGCGGCGGCGGAAGACCACAAAAGAAGAAGGGAAATCCGCGTGGAGGCGGCAGGAAGATCCGCACGTCAGCGGCGGAAGACCTCACTTTGGTTTAGGTGACGACGGGAGACGGTGTTCGGCGGCGCTAAGTGGAGGAGAAGGCGGTGATGAAGGGTGAAACCAGATGGGCTTTTCGTCTGTTTACAACCAGATACCAATACCCAAATTTACTTCAAAAAGTATCCCGACTTTTGTTTCGAAACGGTCCCTGAAGGCCTTCCCGATGAAAATCCCCGAACAGGGGATTAGATCGGGAAGCTGCTGGAATCCATGGAAGATGCGGTGGTGCTGATTTTCCGGGATATGGTTACCGGCGGTGCTTACGGCCGGAGTTCTGGAAGTCCGGTGACTTGTTTGATAGCTGATGGGATTTTTAGTTTTCAAGGGTCGAAGATGCAGCAGAAAAGAGAAAAATGCAAATCAGAATGAATGAAAGTGGATAGAGTTAATTGGGAAGTTAGTTAACTTCCAAGAGATAATAAAGGGAGGAGATTTTGGAATTCAATTCTGACGCAAGTTACGTAGATTGAAGAGAATTCACTCCGGACCCTTTTCTCCTGCATAACACAAGACGTAAGAAAAAGAGAAAATACACAGAGTGATTTTCTTCTTAATTCTCTACACATCACATTTATACAAAAATCAAAAGGGCACTTAAATTGTGATTAATGGAAGCAACCCCTGTGGTTGCGTTTCGTACTAAGAGATCCCAGTACGTACGATGAATTCAACCGAGTTTAATAATTCTTCTGCTGCAATTCTGGAATAAAGGTTAGTGATTTTCTAACCCTGCATTCCAACAATGGTATCAGAGCCATTTTGTTAGATTCTTGTACGTGATTACGTTTTCTCGCACGTTATATGCCTTGTGATATGACATGTTTTCAAGTTGAATAGCATAGAGTCCTGTTTTTTTCAAAATTTGGGATTTTCTGAAACGGCAGAATTATTACCTGAAATTTTTACTATACGTTGATAGTATAGTGTAGATACTATCTGCAAAGTTTTAGATTTTTTGGTCAAGCCGTTTGTGAGAAATAAATTATTTTTTGAAAAATTTCGTGAACTTTGATCGCGAATTGCGAACAGTACATAATGATTTTTGGTATGTTCTTGGTACTGGGTTAATCTACGTTGGAAGAAAATTCCAACGGTATATTATTCGTTAATTTTGGTTGAGAAACGAGTGAGATACGAACTTTGGAAGTTTTCAATGTTTCTGGGACCTAATCGCAAAATTTCAGAGAATCAAGGGGTCCTCTTGGGAGAATTCGAACTTTTATGATGACCTGATTGCAATTTTCTAAAACTTTAATTTTGACCGGTCATGTCTCGGTCAAAACCGGTCTGAACCGGCGGTCCAAACCACTGGACCGGTTCAAACCGCAAACCGAACCGCCGGACCGAACTGGCACCGGTCCAGCGGCGCGTGCATAGCACGCGCGAAGGGTTGACCAGCGTGTGGACGGAGCGTGGGCATGCGTGGCGACACGTGTCTGACTTCTTGCTGCGCGTCAGGCGGTTTGCGGGTCCGTGAACGCGGTTTCCGGAGAAAAAGGTGGTTTCTTGCCTTCTTATGCTGTTTACCAATGTGTGCGCTATTGTAATCTTGTTTCGGTTTGTTCGGGCTCGCTTTAACTCCGATTTTAGATCCAAAAATTGACACGTTCTTATTTTTCAGTGTAGATTCTTAATTTGCATAAATTTTTTAAATATTTTAATCTAGAAAGTTTATTTAACTATTAGTTTGAGAACCGCAATTGAATTATTTGTTGGGAAAATTCATGTGCCAGTATCTATCGGGATGATCTTGTAAACAAAAATTTAAATTAACAATTATTACTAGCATGAATTTACCTAAGTGAATTCAAATAATAATTACGCCAACAACGACATGCAAATAAAATCACGTAAAAGGTCCTAGCATGCGGAAATCTAGGAGTTTACGTAAACCTACCCGTTGGAGAGACGAACTGAGACATGCAGGATCAGGTAACAGCTACCAACCAAAAGTCCTTCTCAAGTATTCCCACAGTCCTCGCTCAACAACCCGGTGAGAGGTTCTCCAATGAACGATTTATAAAACAAAGGAAAAATAAAATTGTTGCACCACCTTTGTGGATTTCTAATACATGGAATTCGTGTTTGGATGAATGAATTCATCCCCTGTTTATAAGAGGGGGGGTTTCAAAAATTTGGTTCAGTTCCCTCGTTAACAATTATGTTTGACATCTTTATCGACGTGGTCGCTAATTTGGTAACTATTGTTAAATTTGTTTGACAGAACCACAATGGACCATTTCTTATTAACTGGGTCGGGAACATAGAAAATTTGTTGACCTTGACTGACCATTATGTAAGGGCCATCTCTGTATCCCACATTCTTCAAATCAACACGTACGAACCCAAAACTTTCAACTTGGACCCCGTTAGGGATCCTCACCCAACTACACTCGAAGATTGGTTGGCGATGAACAACATAGTCGAGTTCCCAAATGTTGAAAATCTGTCCAAAGTAAGTAGTAACCGATTGATCCCCTGCAGTTGCAGTAATGGACACCCCACTATTCTGCATTATACTTGTGGCATCATGATCTCTGGTATAAAATGTGTATCCGTTAATAAGATAACACTTGTATGAATACACATGTCTATCAGGCATTCTGGATAACCACTTAACTCTTTCTTTCACTGATTCTTTATCTTGTGACAACATATTTGCTACATAACCATTGAACCAGTCAACAATCGTGCGATTGTGCTCAACTTCAATCCATGATCTATCTCTGGTGGGAAATGTGTCAGCAAGTGCTTGCATGTGCAGGTCAATAAAAGGAAACACTCGACCGTGTTGTGAAGTACGCAGAAGTGCATCCGTGTTAGTTCCTCCATACTAACACTTACAGATTGACCACAGGTAATGCCTTCACCATCCATCCTATTGGTGTATTGGGTAATTAGAAGTCCAATTGCATCGACATTCGAAATAAATTCAGACCAGTGCTCGACTGCTTCTTCTACTAAATAGCGTTCTGCAATGCATCCCTCCGGCCTGGACATATTCATCACATATCCTTTGAGCACTTTCATATATCTCTCTACACCATACATCCATCGCATACGAGCAGAACCACACATCCTTGTCTCGTGTACCAAATGAACGGTTAGGTGAACCATTATATCAAAAAATGATAGAGGGAAATACATCTCAAGCTCACAGAGCGTCCCCACAATCTGTCTCTGAAAACCAAGCAATTTTCTAGGATCTATGACCTTGCTACTCATTGCCTTGAAGAACCAACATAACTTTGTTATGGTTATGCGGACATTTTCAGGCAAGATAGCATGTATTGCAATGGGCAAGAAAGTCTCCATGATGACATGATAGTCATGCGATTTCAGATTCATCAGTCTCACGCCATCATCTTATACAAGTTTCTGTATGTTGGACGAATAACCCTCTGGTACTTTCACATTCTTTAGTGTCTGAAGTAACTCTTTTCTTTCATTGTTGGACAAGGTGTGTGCAGCATAAGGTAAGAACGGTTTACCCTTTTCTCTAGGCACATGTTTTAGTTCTGCTCTTATTCCCATATCAATCATATCCATTCTTGAATTGTAACCATCCTTGGACTTCTTATCAGCTAGCAGAGTATTGAGCAAGCTGGCACAAACGTTCTTCTCAATGTGCATTAGATCAATGAAGTGTCTAACATACAGCTCTTTCCAATAGGGCAATTGAAAGAAAATTGATTCCTTCTTCCAACCGCTAGTGGGGACACTCTTTGCGAAGCCTCTTTCCGTACTGTGTGTTGATATTCTTCATCTCATTCAACATAGACAACATCATGTAAGTGTGCTTCATGCACAACTCGGGTGAAAGATTATAAAATAACAGAATCACTGGTCATGTACTGTGGTTGGTACTTTGGATACCGAACTGATTCATTCCGTCAGTTAAGAGTGCAAGACGCAAGTGTCGTGGCTCGTTGCCAAATTCTGGATGCCTGACATCGAATGTCTTCCACTGGGGTGAATCAACAGGGTGTCTTAGCATTCCATCTTTGATCTTATCATCATGATGCCAAGTTAAATTTCTAGCATCCACAGCCTACTATACATTCTCCTGAATCTTGGTATTATTGGAAAGTACCACATCACCTTCGCGGGAGATTTATTTTTCTTATATCGCTTCTCCCCACACTTGGGGACATTCATCGAGGTTTGCATACTCCTTCCGGTATAAGATACAATCACCCGGACAAGCATGAATTTTCTGATGTGTTAACCCGATGGACTTGAGCATTTGTTTAGCATCATATGCTCTCTTAGGCCGTACATTTTCATCAGGCAATAGACCACTAACTGCTTCCAGCATATTTGTAAAGCACGCATCAGACAACTGGTGAGCTGCTTTTAGGTTGAACAATATCAACACAGCTGACAGTTTTGTTGTCTTCTTACACCCTGGCCAAAGGGGTAATCCAGCAGAATCCCTTAACTTCTCTGACATATAATGGTGATCTCGCAGATTATCGTCATCCCCACTCGATGTATCAACAGTAGGTACATCCCCAAAAATATCCGCATCCACTGTATCTTCAAACCTAAAGTCAGTTCCTAGGTTGCTTGAGCTACATCCATCTCTTCTCTCACCATGAGATGTCCAAACGGTATATGTTTTATCAATACCGTGAATCATCAAGTGGTCGAACAAAATTTCTCGACCACTAATAATTTTTCCATTCATACATTTTCAACACGGACATGGAATGTACCGATGGTCGGTGCAGTGTCTAATTGCATGATTACAAAATTCCTCCACCCCATTCCTATACTCCTCTGATAATCGATCTGCTCGAACCCACTTTCGATCCATATAGAACTAGAGATGCCTATAGGAAAGACACTATGAAGTGTTTCTCAAGACAATGTATCCTAATGTATTAAACCTAAAAGTATTTCAATCCTAATGTATAAAACAATTATTTTTTTATTGAAGGCTATTTCGTAACAAAACAAATGCATACCTAACCATACTTAATCTACATTAATTTTAATTTTCTAATTTTGAAATCCTTCCAATTTTTGACTCATTCACAAAATGAGTCTTACAAAAACTTGCATACAGAATGTGGGAGTACCTAAGGTTTGTATATTGCATGTACCTAAGGTTTTGTTGCTTCTCAAGACAATATGTATCTTAATGTACCATCAATCATCTAAAGCAACACACTATCCATTCACCAAATCATCAAATTAATAACCCAAATATATCCTAATGCATTAATCCTAATTTATGCTTAAATCCCCACACAAGCATATTATCAAACACCTTGAGTGCATCAATTGTTCATCTCTAAAATTAGCATAAAAAGTCAAGCCAAGCCACACAATATATATTCATCTCTAACAAATTGTTCATCTCTAACACTAACAAAAATTAATTCAAGCCACTAACAACAATTAATCCAAGCTACTAAAAATAATATAATTAAACCAAGCCACACAATATATATATATATATATATATATATAAACAATTAATCCTAACAAATTAGCTAAACCAAGCGAAACATATATATATATAAACACATTTTATATAAAAAATTAATCATAATAAATAAATAAATATATATATAAGAAAAATTACCTATATGGAAGAGGAGGAAGGCGGCGACGACGGCGGCAGTAGGGGAGGGTGGCGGCGGCGGTATGAGAGGGAGGAGGAGGGCGCGCGATGTACGGTGTGATTTGGGAGAGAGGGAGAAGACTGGTTCGCGATAGGGGCGGCGGAGGCGGTAAGAGAGGGAGGAGGAGGGCCACGTACGGTGCGATTTGGGAGGAAGAGGGTTCGCGATTTGGGGCTGCTGCGATTTGGAGTTTCTGGTTCGATTTGGGGGTTTAATTAAGACCCGACCAATTGGACAGCGATTCGAAACTGTTGTCCAAGGTGTTTTCTTGGACATCGGTTCGAAACTGCTGTCTAAATGCTTTTGCACAGCGGTTCTAAACTGCTTTCCAAGTTTTGTTCTTGGACAACGGTTTTGAACCGCTGTTTATATATTTTTTTTAATTAAAACCGCTCTCCAAGCTATATTTTGGAGAGCTGATGGTCCCGAGAAATCCATTTTGCGCGTGCGGAAGCGAACATGTCGTGGCGATGCATATAAAACAGGGGTGAGGGAAAGGTGATACCAATTTTTCATTTTTAAGAACGATGTGTGTTGTGTTGCTTGTAATCGAATGCATATGGCAAGTAAGAACATAAAGCAGTAAAGAACACACGATTTTATAGTGGTTCGGACGAAACCCGCCCTACATCCACTCTTCCCTTTCGGGGCACCAACTTAACCTACTTAACCTACTAGACTTAGTTTTATGTGTTAGTCCAACACCCAACAGATGTTTATCGAGTTCACACTCAAACGAGACTTATCACCCTCACGGGATCGCCGATAGATGTTTACCGAGTTCACACTCAATCGAATAGAAATCAGAAACTAGAATCCCTAGTCTGAAATCTTGCGGTGACAAACTTAACCTAACTCAAACTGATTTGGGTAAAGGTTTGTTTGGTTTCCAGCTAGGTTGAGATTTTCCTTTACATTTGTTTAGCCTCAATGCTAAGGATGAGAAAATCTCTCTAAGCTTAGGATATAGCATTTGTGCTTAGATCTAGGGCAGAAGACTCTTGAATATATGCGTATATTTCTTGCTCTGTGTTCTATGGTGGGAATGCTTGAGTATATAGGATCGGGAGCACAATTAGTAGTACTAATCAATTCCTTTCAACATGCCTTGTGTTGAATGCCTTAGCCGTGCTACGATCAGGCCATATTTCAGGACTCGCATCATCTGGCACACGACCTTGGCTGGGAACTGCTGGAACCCATATCTTCTTAGCTCTGTAGCATCGTTTGCTACATTCTCACACTCTTCCACATTCATCCACACTTGATAATGAGGGAAGAACTTGTATTTATAGTGTGGATTTGAATGTTACCGTTGGAGAGAATCACATTCAAATCCATACTACTCCGTGGCTTTTTGTAGCTTTTTCAGGCTTGTCGTCTTCCTCTCATTGGTCCACGTCAGCTGAATCTAACAGCTATATTCTTCAGTTTCTTCTGAGTCTCTAACGGCTATATTCTTCAGGATCTTCTGAGTCTCAGGATCTTCAGTTCTATCTGAGCCTTCAGGTTATCTGAGCCTTCAGGTCGATCTGAGTCTTCAGGTTATCTGAGCCTTCAGGTTATCTGAGCCTCAGGTTACTCAGGGTTCTTGATTCAACAAACTTCTCTTCAGCGGACCTTGTCTGATCAGGCATACTGACACTCAGGCTTACTGAGTTAAGTTCTTCTGACTTCAGACATCCTGACCCTCAGGTCACATTGACTCAGGCTATCTGATTTCTTCTTGTCTGATCTGATCAGCTCGACTGATCAGATCAACATATCTTCAGGATCATCTCAGGATAGCACCAGGTCATCTGCATCAGGTTAACATATCAAATTATTATATCTGATCTCGATCACGTCTGATCTCAATCAGTCTCATCTGCTCATCTTCATATCTGATCTCGATCACGTCTGATCTTGATCAGTCTCTTCTGCTCATCTTCTGATCTGCAACCTTCTCTTCTGGTTTGCTGGCTTTAGCTTTTCTTCACATCTGATTTGCACAGCTCATCAGTTGACTCCGGAACTCATCTAACTCATCTGATCTTGATCAGTCTCGTCTGCAGTCTCGTCTGATCTCAATCATCTTCTTCTGATTTTGTGAGTTCCCCCTCAATTTGTTCTTTCGTTTCCCCTTAACTTGTTATCTGTAAAATAGCTTGAATAACACAAGTTAATAATGTTTTGGCATAAATTATCAAAACTAAAATATCCCAACATGAGCTGTTTGAAAAAAAAGCTATCCAAGTGCAGCTGTGCAAGCTTAAATGTGTAGTAGTGACTATATTGAATGTCTATGAATTTTTTATAGATTAAATCAATAGTTCATAATATATTTGAAGATGCGATTTTTTATTAGCTAAAATCAATTGTAAGAAATGATTTTTTGAAAAAAAAAAAATCAATAGTGATTACATATGTATTAATATTAATAAACTTAATGACATTATTTGTCTTGCAATCAAACTCTACTATATAATTTTAATAATCATCATTATATTTAATATAAAATTATGAGGCTAACTAGAATCAATTGTTTAATAATGATAAAGTAAAAGCATACTATTACTATTCGAAAGTGAAAAGTGTATAAATTATTGGACGGAAATAAAAATTTAAAAGGAAATAGGTCCAAAATCAAAAGATGGAAAAATTATAGGATAAAAAAAAATTGTTTCCCTAATATGTTTTTAATTAGCTAGAAGGGGCGGACGCAGGAATTAAGTCCAGTCAGGGCAAAAAAAGAACTGATAAAAAGATATAAGATAAAAATAATTAATAATTTGAATTACAATTGACCATGACGGTTTGTTAAATTAGAATTCCTTCATTCATTACCTTGTCTAATTTTTACACTACAAAAAAAAAAAAAAAATATATATATATATATAGAATTTTTCTACGAAATAGTTACATCCTTAAATACCCTACAAATTGCCTACAAAATTTTAACATTCTAAGCAAACATATTACCTATGAATTTTTAAAGATAAATAAATTACCTACGAGAAAATTGGGGATTTAAATCGATTTGGTCCCATAACTTTGGACCTTTATTGAAATGGTCCCATATATATCATATGTTTCAATTTAGTCCCGTATGTTTTCAATTTGTGCCAATTTAGTCCCAAGGCACCGGAGACCCGTCAAACTAGCCAAAACGACGTCGTTTTTTGGGGCGTGTTTCACACGCGCCCCTAATTTCTTGCCGAAAATGCTGACTTGCATCGAATTGGACATGTGGCACGACACATGTGTATTTTACCTATTAAAAAAATGAAAAATGTAAAATAAAATGACACATCATTTTATTACAAATAAAAATAAATCAAAACTAAATTAAATAAATATATATATATTTAAATATCAGAATTCACTAAAATAAAACAAAAAAAAAATGAAATACTACCTGTAATTAATAGGAAACTTCCCCCACCAAATTAAATCAATACACCCCCAAATTTGTTTGGGATATTTAAACTCCCCCTCGTCTCCACCGCCATCTCCCCCTCGTCTCCACCGCCATCATGCCCCCATCGAGCTCCAAACCCCTCAACGCGAATTCCCCAAACTGCCCCTCCCTCTGCCGCCACTCCCCCTCCGCCACCCTCGACCTCCTCATTTTCATCCTCGTCCTTTTCTCTCGGCGCGTTCCTAATCACCTCATCTTTCTCGTGTCTGTTCCAATCGCTTGCCTTAATTTTGCCCCCTTTTTTTAAATCGATCGTTGGCTTTTTTCTACCACCACTTGATTTTTCGACCCCCAATCGCAGTTCATTTTCTTCGCTTTGTTCTCTGCGTCGTTTGTAGGGTTTGTTGGGTTTCGAGCTATGTTTGCGGGGCATAGGTCGAGAAGGTGTGGGCTTAATTGGGTGTAGAGGGTTGAAGAAGGCGTTGGAGTTCGATTTGGTGTTGCGGGGGGAGGAATTGAGAAAGGGGATGAAATTAAGACCGTGAGAGATGTGAATGAGCTGCCATGGAAAGGGGTAAGTGATGGGAACCCCGATTCACAGTGTTTGTCTTGAATTGAGGAAGATGGCTCCGCCTAACGGGAGGGCAGTGCTGCTGTTTTGCTTGAGGTGTGGTTGCCCTATTTTGAAGCTCGAGGGATGGGCATTTTTTTCGCGAATTCTTCAGTTTGGGAGATTTGGGTCGCGATTTCTCTTACAAATTTGGGGGTGTATTGATTTAATTTGGTGGGGAAGTTTCCTATTAATTACATGTAGCATTTTTTTTTTTAATTTTAGTGAATTCTGATATTTAAATATATATATTTTATTTAATTTAGTTTTGATTTATTTTTATTTGTAATAAAAATGATGTGTCATTTTATTTTTCATTTTTCATTTTTTTTAATAGGTAAAATACACATGTGGCGTGCCACGTGTCCAAATCGATGCAAGTCAGCATTTCCCGATCGAAATTAGGGGCGCGTGCAAAACACGCCCCAAAAAACGACGTCGTTTTGGCTAGTTTGACCGGTCTCCGGCGCCTTGGAACTAAATTGGCACAAATTGAAAACATACGGGACTAAATTGAAACATGTGATATATACGGAACCATTTCAATAAGGTCCAAAGTTATGGGACCAAATCGATTTAAATCCCAGAAAATTGCCTACTAATTTATAATTTTCGTAGGCAATTATATTTGTAATTTGGGAATTGAAATTGTCTATATAATTAGAAAAAATTGTCGTAGGCAATCATAACTATTTAACGACGAAATTATTTTCGTCGAAAATTCCGTAGGCATGCATGTTAAAAAGTTTTGTAGACAATTCTCTATTTTCTTATAGAGATAAAATCATTTATGAAATTTTAAATATTTTGAGGGGTATATATAATATTTCGCACTGAAAATCGAGATGGGGCAATTGCCCCACCGCCTCAACGTCTGTCCGCCAATAGCCTAGATTTGTAATTGAGACCAACTATCTAACTAGAAAACCTTAACCACCATGCTACAATACATTAAATTAATAAAAATATTATGTGTGATCCGTTATTGTCCCTCGAATTATGTTCCTTGGTGGTAATTAACTTGGCTGATATTTCATAAGAACTTAAATTAGATTGAGTTATACTGTGTAATTAGTGCAAACAATACTAACTCCCTTAAGAAATTCTATTAATAGTATTATATATTCTTATCCAATTTCCTTTTTGTCACTCATATTTTTATATAGTAGCACACAAGATATTCACGAATATCGTATTAAACACAATAAATATAAAGATTTCACCAATTAACGTTGTACATTATATGTATAGAAATATAGTTTGGTCGTGGTTGTCAGTAAAAATTCCTAATGTCAGAACGTGGTCTTTTGTTCAATGGCTTGTGCTGCTGAGTAGATAACTAAGCTAGAGTAGGAGAATAATTGCTTTTTTTGTGTTGATATCAAAGAGTTCCTCTGTAAGTAAATGGTTGGGTTGAAGTACCCTTATACTTCAAGTAATATTACTATTTTTTGCTGATTAAAAAAAAAAAAATAGAAATACACACAGCTGCCTGTCGATCATAATGGAGGAGCCGAAAATTTAAGTCGAAGGCTTCTCCGTTTCACTTGTTTAGTTCTCGTTAAAATAAAATGAGGATCTTTGTCCCACATCGGTTTTTTGAACAAAGCGGATGGACTTAATATTGCTATTTAAGAAGGCTTTGTGTCTAGGATACAAACGCACCAATCAATACACTTAAGTCTTGTGGTTTATTCTAGTTAATTAAATTCTTTTTTTTATATATTTTTTAGGAAGATTGTTGTGAGAAGAGTGAGAGTCATTCATACACTTGTAAAGTTTTCAGACAGTGAAATTTCTTTCATGGGCCATGGTATTTCTCCAATTTTGGAGTTACATGTAAATTCTTGTCTTGTTGATTGTTGTTTTATTTTTTTTTTCATTTTATTTCTCGTTTATTTCATTTTCCCATGTGAATGAATAGGGGACCTAATATCACACTTAATTTGCATCTCTTGCTCCGTATCTACCTCCTTGGAAGCCGGCATCATGGCTCGCCTTCGTCAATGGAGGACTCTGGTGGCGGCAAGCATGTAACATTCATCTCCAGCGGTGGCTCCAGAGTGGGAGCCTCACCGTTGGGAAATTTGGTCCTCGCTTCTGAGCATCTGAATCTCAAATGTATTTAAAAATCTAAAATTCTATTTAGAATCAAATATTTTATATTATTAAATACATATGAGATTTGGATGCTCCGAAGCGAGGACCAACTTCGCAAACGGTGAAGCCCCACATTTGAGCCGCCTATGGAGGTGAATGTTGCGTGCTTGTCGCCGCTATGCCCTCTAATGACGGAGGTGAGTCCATCTTGCCGGCTTCGGAGGAAGTAGATGCGGAGCAAGAGAAGCAGATTAAGAGTGATATTATGTCCCCATTCATTCTTAGGGGAAAATGAAATAAGCGAGATGTAAAATGACAAAACAAAACAATAATCATCGACACAAGATTAATTTACATGGAATTATACTTCAAAATTGGGAACATTCGCGGCCCACAAAAAAAATATCACCGTACGAAAATCTTTACAATTAATCACAAAGAATTCCTATCCCACGGATCGCGTGGCGAGTGATGAGAGATTTTTTTTTTTTTGCTTTAATTGTTATCTGCTGATATTTCATTACTGTCGTTTTTCTTTTCTTTTTTATGCTGTTTCAATTTCTACAGGTCTGAAACCAATCTACGGAATAAGGCACTGAGTTTTTTTTCTCTATTTCCTTTATATAATCGCTGAGATTTTTTTTATTTTTTTTTTATTTCAGATTTCAGAGACAATTTCTATCGTTTTTTTTTTTTTGACAAGAAGAATACAACTCAACTAGAACAACGTGAGAATCGGAGACCGCACGTCGTGGAACATATATTTTGTCCTAGAACAACGTGAGGATCGGAGGAGGATGACGTAAATTCCGCTAAACTGGGAGCGACCCTGGATATGAGCTCGTGGTATATGGACTAAGCCCGGACTAAGGCATTATCGACCGCACGTCGTGGCACATATATTTTGTCCTGCTATCGACTGGAGCCCGGACTAAGGCATTATCCACCGCACGTCGTGGCACATATATTTTGTCCTAGAACAACGTGAGGATCGGAGGAGGATGACGCAAATTCCGCTAAACTGGGAGCGACCCTGGATATGAGCTCGTGGTATATGGACTAAGCCCGGACTAAGGCATTATCCACCGCACGTCGTGGCACATATATTTTGTCCTGCTATAGACTGGAGCCCGGACTAAGGCATTATCCACCGCACGTCGTGGCACATATATTTTGTCCTACTATCGACTGGGCATTATCCACCGCACGTCGTGGCACATATATTTTGTCCTGCTATCGACTGGAGCCCGGACTAAGGCATTATCCACCGCACGTCGTGGCACATATATTTTGTCCTGCTATCGACTGGAACTTCAACCGCAAGAGGGTGGAAAAACCCACTTAAATTCCATTAAATGGGGGGGGGAGCGTGTCTCGAACCCTGGACCTCTTGGTCTAGGTAGTGGTGCTCTAACCACATGAGCTAAGCCACTTTGACGAGACAATTTCTATCGTTATGTGTATCGTTATGTGAATGTGTTGATTGAAATCTACAGTTTTGATGCTTCTAGCTTGGAAAATGATTCGGCTTGCCAGATAATTAATCCATGGAAATGATCGAATCCAAGTGATCTGTGTTCATATGTATATTGGTTTTATTTTAATCCTTTTTTTTTCCCTAAATTGTATGTCTTGCACTTGAAAATGCCCTTTTGCTTTTCCTTTGATGCAAGTGAGAAAATTCTTTGATTGTATAGTACAAGGAAATGAATTACGAATCGTGTTACTTCTATAAAGTTATTTATGATTTAATTTTCCGTTGGTTATATTTATAACCAAGCATTAACTTTACTCTCTCCGTCCCAACAAAGTTTGCCCCAACTTTTGGCACACATATTAAGAAAAATATATAATGAGTATAGTGTTGAGGGATAATGTGGTAAACCTTTATGTATGAAATAAATGAATTAATTGAATTTGAAATAAATGAATTAATTAATTGAATTAAGTGTATGTATATATGGACCCCAAAAGTAATGACATTTGATGTACATATATAAATATTGTAAGGGTATAGTTTAGCAAGATATTTTCTTTTTTGGGTGTGCAAACTTTTATGGGACATCCAAAAAAAAAAAAGTGGATAAATTTTTCTAGGACTAGAGGCTCTAACGAATATAGGACATTATATATTTAGTATCGCCAAAGAGGACCAATTTTGGTCAGAATACCCAAAGTTGTGCCAAATGTCACGTGCTCCTCACGTATTTTCCCAATTTTGGCTCAAAAATCTCAAATTCTTGCTAATTTTGGTACATAGATTATGCAACACATTAAGACCCCGTTTGATAGCTGCGATTGGGCTGTTATCGTGGGGCTAATCTGGAAAAAAGAATTGTTTGGTAAGTACATTTTAATGTCTCGAAGCCCACGACAATACCATGGCCCGTTTCTAATCACTGTTGCGCTTCAATGGGCCATCGCTATGTAACACTGTCAGCGGTTTTTTCATGAAATGTCCAATATGCCCCCAACATGTATAAAGATGAAATCTCCCAATTTCCTCATAATTCATCCCCAAAATTGCCGATCTGGATCTGGAGAAATTTATCCGCCACTACCGTTGTTCATCGAGAAAGGGCAAAATCCTAGCCCCGTAAACCCCCATATCAATTCTTCGTCCTTGTTTCCGGCGCCAAACTTTGACGAGTTTTGCGGCGGTGATACGGCGTCACGGGCGCCTTCCATGGCGAGGATCTGGGGCTGTCTTTTCAGAGTTTTCAGGAAGGGTTTCGGGGGTGGAATGGCGGGGCGGGTTTGGTGTGGCCGATCAAACGATGTCGTTTTCTCACCGGGAACTACTTCAATCCAATTTCGGGGTGAATCCGTTAGCTTATACGGATGAGTCTTCCAAATCTTTGGATCTTCTAAACCCGTTTGAGTTGGGATTTCGATTTCCGACTCGGATTTATGGGGAGGAAGACCCGATCAATTTTCTTCATTGGAACATGTTATAATTAATATTATAACCATGATACGGATCTCACTTCGTGTGACGAAGATCCTTTTATTTAATTTTACTCTATCCATATTTAAGGCACTAAGAATCCCACCATGAATGCATTCGTACCATGTCCATTAATTAATGCCTCTGCTAAACGAAGAATTTAATATCATCTAAAAGTTAAGAATTTTTGTAGAGGTGTGGCGTCATTCATTTATGCCTCTTCCTTCTCAACTCTTTTTTCACATTTATTGTATTCTTATATTTTAGCGAGCGAGATTTTTATTAGTATTTGAAATTATAAAATAACTTTTAAGGAGACATATAATACAGGAGATGTAGATCTATCATATCCCTCCCACTAAAAAAAAAAAACTGTCTTTTAACGAGGGCACTAACGAGGGCTATAAAAGCCCTTGCTAATAACAAGGGTTTTAAAGAGGGTTTTGATAACCCTCGAAAATAATGAAGAATTTCAGAGCCCTTGTTACTAATGAGGGCTTTAACAAGCAATAAATTTTTCATCATTGATACCGAGAGCTTTAACAAGCACTATAATATCCCTCTCTAATAGCGAGGGCGTAGTCCTAATAGCGAGGGCATATTCCCTTGTTAAAAATAGAAAATATATATAATACATTACAAATGAGGGATTTGGCCTAGTGGTGATTTCATCTACCTAGCTAAGAGTAAGAGGTCGCGGGTCGCGAGTAGGGGTGTGCAAAAGGCGGTTTGGTGGACCGAACCGACCGTAATATAAAAAACCAAAATATAAACCAAAATTTATAAACCAAACCGAAATCGAATCATATTTGTAAAAACCGAATGGTCCGGGACCGAAATATTTCGGTTCAGTTTAGTCGGTTTGGTCCAAAAACCAAAATTTTTCAATTTTTTTTTTAAAATTTTCAAAAGCAATGACAAAGAACGGACAATTTTTTCATGAACTACGGTAAAAAAAACATATAAAAAATAATCTAAGCATCAATCCATTAGTTTCCAAAAGCTAAAAACAACTCAAAAAGGTTAAGCATTAGTAGGTTCCAAAAGCTAGCCTCGACAACCCACATTTTAAGTATCAATATAATAGTTGTTTTATAGCTTAAGAATTAAAATAATATTTTCGAAAAAAAATTATTAAAAAAAAAAAAAAAAAAAAAAAAAAAAAAAAAAAAAAATATTTTCGAAAAAAAAAAATTTATTTCGGTTCAGTTCGGTCTAATCGGTTTTATACTAGTAAAAATCGTATATCGAACCGAAATATAAAAATTATGTTTTCCGAACCGTAAACAAAATTTGGACCGAATTTCAAATTTTGGTCCGGTTTGGTCCGATTTTACGGTCTGCACCGTATTTTGCACACCCCTAGTTGCGAGTTCGAATCCTTGAACTCTCGAACACTTGTTTTATGTTTTACAGTTTTATAATTTCACTTAAAGAGGACACTTATAATACATATTTATTAGAAGTGAAAATTAAATGTATAAACCACTTAGCCTAGTGGTGTTTGCGGGCAGGGATTCACGAAGTGTTGCTGGTTCAATCCCTTGGTCTCTCAAATCAGCGAATTTTTGGCTATATTTTATTATTTTATAATTTTAGTTTAGCGAGGGCAGTTTCCCTCGCTAACACCGAGGTCAGTTTTGCCCTCGCTAATACTGAGGGCGCATTTGCCCTCGTAACACCGAGGGTCTGTGATTGCCCACGTTAAACGTTAGCGAGGAGGAAATTGTCAAGGGTTATTAGCCCTCGCTAATTCCCTCGTTAAATCAATTTAGCGAGGGCATGCCCTCGTTAACGTCCTCTCTAAATGATAGTTTTTTTGTAGTGTCCTCAAAAGTCACTTTATGATTTCAAATATTAATAAACATCTCGCTCACTAAAACACGAAAAAAAGTTGGTGTAAAAAAGAGTTGGGACGGAGGGAGTATTAATTTTCTACACAAACCCTCACAGTTGTAGTTGTGGATTGGATTCTTGACTCTTAAATTTTAGGTGGTGAAAATTCTTTTCTATTGGATACATTTAATTTGAATGATGTGTTTTATGTGCAATTTTAACTTAATCGATCCACTTTTTAAGTGGGTTGTAGCAAAGCCTTTAATACTATAACTTTTAAGTGCGCCAAAAAAATATATTTTGAGAAAAGTCTTGTGTATTTCTAGATAGAGGAGTGTCTGGAATCAATTCATTTTTAAAGATATTTTTGGTCTTAGATTTTATTTATATTTTAAATTTTATTATCAAATTTTATTTATATGAAATTTTCAGCTTTTAAATTCATTTAAATATTTTTCAGATTTAGTAAAAGTTTTTAATATTTTTATATTATATTTATTTTTTTTCAAATTTATAATATATTTGTTGTTTTTCAATAGAATTTCTATCGAATATCCAGATATAATATGATTTTATTATAAAACGTGACAAATGATGTGGGATTTTTTTGTGTCATTATTATTTATCCACATTTACAATTGGCTAAAATTCCAAATTGTTTTTTCTACATAAATAACTTCCGTCGTTTGTGTTTTTCCACAATGAAGGATGAAAAATTTACAAAAATAGATTAATATTGAACATTGGTGGAATAAAATTGAAAAAAAAAAATATATCATAAATATCAGAACTGGAATCACATAAAGTTACAAGATCGAAATTGATATTTATCCCCACAATTTGCATTATTGTTGTTTCATGGGGGCAACTATTTTTTTTTGACAGGTTCATGGGGGCTACTAAATAATATTCACAATCTCCATATTCAAAATATAAAATGTTTTAAGTTATTCTTATTTTCTTTTTTGCATTTGATATTTTAGCTTTTATTTCCCTACAATGCCATTATTATTTAATTTTCATTTTACTTTCTTTGTTTCTTTTATTTTTGTCATTAAAGATAATTTATCATTAAATAAACAAATTTTGGTATAATTTTTTTTTATTAAGAACTAGATGAAAATGCCAAAACATCTTATATTTTGAATATGACAAATAATTTATGTCGATTGATAGTATTGATCTTTTGATGCAACAATATGTATCCATTAATATAGGATAAAAATGCCTTTTTCAAGTAGTCCCCCACTATATTTTTCTCAAAAATAGATATGGAACTTTTACAAAAAATGTGCAAATTATATTTGTTCCCCATTTGAGATTTAATCCATTGACAGCTACAAAATGCTCCAAACACTAAGCCTATGTCATAACTATTATTTTAATATTATTCTCCTCACTTTTCATCTCAAATAAAACAAAACCTCCACCAATTAATCCATTTTGTTTATAAAAGCCCATTATCTATTATTTTAATATTATTCCTTAAACAATTCAACAAAAAAAAGATTCGACAAATATATGGAACTGAATGGAAATCATTTTTATTGTGGGATCTCTGCAGCAGGTATACCATTAATACCAATAATAAAATTATTTGTTGTTTCCTTTATGCAATTTAATTCCACAACTTATTTCTTTATTCATCTCGTATGGGCTCCTCAACGATAGGTATATCATTAATGCCACCATTTACGTCATATGTCATAACTATTAGCGAAGAATGAATATATGAATTCATGATTCCACAACTCTTTATAAAGTTCCAGAAACAATTAGATTTGATGAAAATTTTTCATCAAAAGTATTTTTCTAGTCTTTTTCTTTTCAAAACAACCCAAACACATCCACTCCATCATAGAGGACAAAACTCCACTGAAAAAGGCCCAATTCAACCGATAGGCCTCCTACCTAAAATCTAGCCGAGAAATCTAATCAAATAAAGAACTAAAACTATTATTAACAGAACTAATATAAATGAGTTAATTTCACACCAAATTGAAAGATATGCTTTTAGATGAAATGAAACGTTAACTAATTAATTAAACAATAAAGATAATCTGGCCATTAAATTTTCAAATGGTGGAAATTCCCTTTAAATTAGAGTCACATCTTCTTTGCACCAAATCCATCTTGCAATCAATGTCCCATTTTGACTTAATTGACTCGATCCACTTTTTTAAGTGGGTTGTAGCATGAATCCTATAATTTTTAAGTCCACTTTCAATATATTTTGGTCTTAGTCTTGTGTTTGATTCTAGTTAAATTTAGTTCCTCTTCATAATTTCATTTTTTTGAATATTTTGGTCTTGGTCTTATGGGAAAAACCTTTAGGCCCTCATTATATATTTTCATTGCTTGGCCAACAAAATAACTTTTTATAAAATAATAAAAATTTTTTCCCTCGTTAAAACCCTTATCATAAACCCCTCTCCCTCGTTAAAACCATAGTAAAGCCCTCTTTAAATTGGATGTATTTTGTATCAAATAATTGTATTGTTAAAAGGGTGAAAGTCATTCAAAGACTTATAATATTATTAACTGTGGGCGAGAGAGAAGAATTTTATATATGTGATTGTAAAAAAATTCTTATCCAGTGATTATTTTGTGTCATTGTAATTTTATTTCATTTATTTCATTTCATTAAGCACAAATGGGGGAATAATGTTTTTACTAGGCCAAAAAAGATTCAAAGCTTTGGGGGTTGTGTTTTTAAGGACAATCATTTTATGGGTTTGGAAATATAGAATAATATGTTTTAAAACCTTATAGATATTATTAATAATATATTCATAAATATATCATAATATATCATTGTGTATATCAAAATCTAGAATCATTTTTGGCAAAATGGCACCCTTTTTTTTCCAATTCATATTAGAAATTGATCATCTTGCCCATGAGATAAGATTCCATGAAAGCAGAATTCCATAAGACTATCACGTTCAATTTGGCGCTTCCCTTACCAGGATTAAAAGGTCTAACTTTCCCTTAACCTTCTGCAATTTGACGCTCGTTTACATGATCAAGTTCTACAATGCCATAAGTAAGCACCGAGGACTTCAAAGATTACTAAGTTTGAGTCTTTTATTTTGTATATTAAGAACATCATAACCATTTTGCAACAAATACATGTTATCGTTGGTAATAGAAAGAACTAGATGACAATACGACAAAAAGGCGGTGTCCAAGAAACCACCCAAAGATTCAATTTAGATGATAGTATTGATCTTTTGATGCATCAATTGCTTATTCGACAATATAGGATAAAAATTGAGCAATTCAATAGTCCACGGTATAAATTATTTCAAAAAAATGTCCGTATGGAACTAAAACAAAAAAATGGTGCAAACTAGTTATGAAACCATTTTTGAAATTAATCCATTGACAGCTACAAAATGCTCCAAACACTAAGCCTATGTCATAGAAACATACCTTAATTTTCAGAGTCCTTCCACAAAATGATTAAATAAAACAAAAGACTCCACCAATTAATACATTTGGTTTACATAAACTACTGGTATCTATATTAAATGATTTTGCCGCTACGGTTAATTTGGGCCTCCCGCTGGAAGATTCAGATCTTCCCTATCCCGAACTGGAATGGAAACTTTTCTCCGTTTACGGGTTATAAGCTTCCGCCGTGGAATATTTGCTCAAGCCATATCCGTCTCTTCTCCAACGGATCTCTTATCTCCTTGTGAGTTCCACGCCATTTCCCGTGAAACGGTGACAAACCCATCTTCACGGCGAGTGGAGGCACCAATTTGATGAGAACCGCGATCGCAAAACATAACTAATACGCAAAGAATGATAATAATTGTTGCCCCAACTCAGGTTGACAAGAAACAATTAGGTTTGACAAAGTTGTCAAAAGGTTTTTTTATTATTTTTCTCCTTCAAAACAAAGAAAAACACATCCACTATAAATAGAGGACAAAAAGGACTGAAACAGGCCCAATAAGAACCGACTCTCCTACCTTAAATCTAGCCGTGTAAATCTAATCAAATAAAGAACTAAAACTATTATAAAAAGGACTGAATCTTGCAAACTAATCTACTGACTCCAAATTGAAAGATATGCTAATAAGATAAAGACTAAAACGTTAACTAATTAATTAAACAATAATCTAAGATAATCTGGCCCAATCTTGTAACTAATATTGTCAAATCATGGACTCCTTCTTGGGTGATAATTATGGGACACTATCTTCTTGCCATATCCATCTTGCCGCCTCTTTGTCCCACTATTGCCGTCTATTGACTCGGGCCCACTTGGCTCGCCTTCTTCCTAGCCCATCTCGCCCAATAGCGCTGATTCTTGAGTCCACTTTCCTTGTTCGCATCATTCCCGTCCCCTTCAAGATCATCCTTGTCCTCAAGGACCAATTATGGAAATATAGTTCCTCTTCATCTAATCGTCAACTTATTGCCACCAAATTATTGAGCTCAAAATTATCAGCTGTACGGATGTGGCCAAAAACCTTTAGACGATAGGATCGATTTTTCATTGCTTGGCCAACAAAATAACTATCATTAATTATAAAATAATAAAAATTATTATGGAAACCAAAACCTTTATCATCATCGAGGCGTGGTTCGTCATATGCCATAGTAAGACCCCAAAAATTTGCTTCGTATTCAACTTTCGTATCAAATAATTGGCAATGATCGTCTTCGAGCTAGACATCACAAATGGGAGGCATAGAATTAACTACGGGCTGCTCTTCATCATAAATAGGTGGCCCATCATAAAATTCATTATCCGCTTCAGCCTCAAAAGTCTCATGGGCTGGATCTTCATCTTTAAAAAGTCCATCAAGCCCAAATCCGTCTTCTTCCTCATACTCGGTAAAAGATTCAAAGCTTGGCAAATTCTGAAATTCACGCAAGTGCCCATTCTGCCCAATATGTGGTAACAAATTCAAAGACCTTAAAGAATTATTAAATAAGTCTAGTTCACCAAACTTATCAAAGGTAGCAGGCCCCGTATATATAAAATCTGAATCATCAACACAAAAATCAGGCCTGACAGCATTCCAATTCATATTAGAAATTGGCCCACTCTCATGTATAGCGGCCCAATTCTTATCCATGAAAGCAGAATTGCTTTCAACCGTATCACGTTCAATTTGGCGCTCTCCCTTACCAGGATTCAAAGGCCCAATACTGCTCCCTTCCTCACGTTCTGCCAATTGACGTCGTTCAACACTAGGGCTCGCCATCAACAGGGAATCATAATTGCACCGAGGACTGCAACGATCTGCGCGAGGCGGAACGACACTAAGTGAATTCCTACGGAAGGATTTCTGCACTAGTTTTGGGGCGTCTGATCTGTGGCCGTTGGCGGAAAGCGATACCGGCGATGGAGCGATGCTAACATACGACAAAAGAGAGGGGTGTGTCTTTGATATGGCTGCAGATTGACCTTCATCTTTAGCGGCCGCAAGATCATCTTCTTCACGAGTGGCTGCAGCCATGGTCCGATCGGTGCGGCACGGCAGCAGTACAATATCGGTATGCAGAACAGTATGAAAATGGCCGTCGTCGTAATCAGCGAAATCGGATGGTCCAAATCTCCACGTAAGTTCCTTTTTGAAATCCTTCCACCGAACGATCCGATCCTTGCTTCCGATATAACCTGTTAATCAATTGCCACCAATTGTTCGCTTCTCCTTCCTTGTAGTATGCTGCATACTTCACCCTTTTGCTACGTCCGATGTCGTTCAGCGTAAAGTACAGGTTCGCCAGCTTAGCCATGGTTTTGGGTTGCTACCAGGTTAATTTGGGCCTCCCCCTTCTCCGGTCTCCCCTGCTCACATCTTCCCTATCCCGACATCGGATAGGGTTGATTTCTCCGTTTCTGGGTAATCGGATTCTTCAGACGAAGAATCCTCATCACTCTTTCTTCTAGATGAAGAATCCGCACTGCGCTTCTTCTTCTCCTTGTGAGTTCCCGCCATTGCTCGTATTCCTTTCGCGATTCTCATCTACTCTCAATGAAAGCACCAATTTGATGAGAATCGCGATAGCAAAACACAACTAATACGCAAAGAACGATAATAATTGTTGCCCCAACTCAGGTTGGCAAGAAACAATTAGATTTGACAAAGTTGTCAAAAGGTTTATTTATTACTTTTCTCCTTCAAAACAAAGAAAAACACGTCCACTATAAATAGAGGACAAAAAGGACTGAAACAGGCCCAATAAGGACCGACTCTCCTACCGTAAATCTAGCCGTGTAAATCTAATCAAAAAAAGGACTAAAACTATTATAAAAAGGACTTAATCTTGCAAACTAATCTACTAACTCCAAATTGAAAGATATGCTAGTAAGATAAAGACTAAAACGTTAACTAATTAATTAAACAATAATCTAAGATAATCTGGCCCAATCTTGTAACTAATATTGTCAAATCATGGACTCCTTCTTGGGTGATAATTATGGGACACTATCTTCTTGCCATATCCACCTTGCCGTCTCTTTGTCCCACTATTGCCGCCTATTGACTCGGGCCCACTTGGCCCGCCTTCTTCCTAGCCCATCTCGCCCAATAGTGCTGATTCTCGAGTCCACTTTCCTTGTTCGCATCACCGCGCTACACCTCCGATGAAAGCGCGGTCCAAGAAATGTGGATAATTGGAAGCAAGAGAAGAAGATTAAGAGTGATATCATGTTTCATAGGGGGAAATGAAACAAACAAGAACAAAGATAGAAGAAACAAAAACAGTCAACATATTAGAGATAAAATACTTCGGCCCACGGCAGAAATATCATTATTAGAAACAAGGACGTAGCCTTCTTAAACAGCATTATTAAGCCCATTCCCTTTGTTCACAAATAGATGTGGGACAAAGACATAAAACCAAAAGTGCGATGGAGAGCCGTTTCGATTTGGCAGTCGCCTTTGTTGTTCCACACATATTAAATGGGGATTAAATCCAAAATTGTCCAAAAAAATGTCGGGTGTATGAAATTAGTCCTGATTTTTCAAAATGGTCCAAAAAATGTCAGATGCATGAAATTAGTCACGAATCTTTTCGAATTATACAATTTTCGTCCCAACATTCGCCAGAACCACGGAACAACATCATTTCTTCTCGTGCACTGCGCTTCTTTCTCCGGCAAAAATGTTGATTGTATTAATAATAATAGTTCCACGACAATTTTTTCAATTAAATACATACAAAATATTTCAAAATATATTAATTATAATATGAGACAAAAAATCCACGAAAAAAACAAGAGTGGGTCTCATGTTCACCGTGCACTCATAGTGCATTTTAGAAGCGTGCAACTATACAAAACAGAAACATGCAACTATTCCAAACAGAAGCATGCAACTATGTTCCATATTAACAGTTGCACTTTTCTGTGTAAATAAGTCGCACTTTTCAGCATAACAAGTTGCACACTTCTAAAATGCACTATAAGTGCACGGTGCACCCGGGTGCATACAAAACCTAGCCAACAAACAAACGTGCTCTTCCCCCATTCACAAAAAGACCCTAACTCTTTCCAACCCAAGAAGGTAATAGCTGATTGAAGATCACTGACGATGGTTGAAAATCATCGTTAAAAAGAGCGTCGCTAATAGTCGTCGATGTGTTGCGATTGAGCCAGAATTGCACACTAGGCGGCGGATTTTGTCTATTTTTTTATCCTTTTATATATATTTAGATTATTAAAATTTTAAAATAAAAAATTATCAAATAAAAACAAAAAAAATTAAACTTATAAAAAATTGAAATAATAAATAAATTCAGACAATATCCTTAAAAATACAATTTTATTATAATTTAATTTAGAAATTAAATAAAAAAAATTGGTGTGATGTTACCGGCACCCAAAAATAAATAAAAATTCTTTGACTAATCAACTAAAATGTAATATGATAAGTAAGGATCGATCCATCAAGCAATAACAAATTGATTCAAATAATTCGTGTTATTAAAAAAGTAAAAGAGGGGGTGGTTTGGATGGTTATTTCTATAACTACTAGAAAACAAAATAATTTATATGAAAACAATAAAAAGAGAAACTCTAGTTCTCTGATTTGATTCTCTTGATTCTCATACACATTTGAAATTCAATGAAATCTCAACTCTTCTTTGAATTTCGCCCCTAGACCAGTGGTACGACCAAACTAGTCAGAATTATTTCTTATGTTTAATTAATTAGAAAGTACGACCCTAATTAATATATTCTATTGAATAATTCCAAATCATGTGTTCAAGATTCAATCCATAGATTAATGAATTAACGAACCTAAACAATAGAGCAAACTAGAGTATGAAAGCGGAACATTCGAACTATACAACCTAGACTTCGTTATTTCTAAGGTATTCTGCCCTATTTGCCACCTCTAGTACTCAAATATAAAAATTAGGGATTATTAAAGTGTAATCAATTCAAAATTAATTAAAATTAAATTCAGGTGATCAAACTAAATAAACTCACTAACCAAACATGCATAACATAAATCAAATAATGAAGAAATTAATTCATTATTAATTAATCGAGAATAAAATAATAACAAAGTTTCCTGCCTCCTTGACCTAGAGAAATAAATTAGTCAAGCATGGATATAAAAATCTTAATCCTCACATCTATAAGCGAATAAATTTTATTGCAAATTAAATTGCGACACGTGAAAATTACAAGTTAAATATTAATCGAATTTATTATTTATTTAGGAATATAAAGTTAATTTCTAAAATAAATAAATAATTGATGGCATAATTGGGCCTTTAAAGTCCGATAAATTAAATTATATTTCTAAAGTCCAATAAATTGAACCCTAAAGTTTGATAAATCAAATTGGGTCTCTTGAGTGCAATAAATCGAATTGGGCCTTTAAAAGTCAAATAAATTAAGTCAAGCCCAGTCCAAAACTATGGAGCTCATCAAATCTTTCTAGAAAATTCTAGACTTTTCGGCCCGTCAAATCAAGCACGTCAAACCTAGAGCAAGACCATAACTTTACACCTTTATTGAAATAGTCACATAATTATTAACTTTTCCAATTTAGTCCCACTTGTATTCAATTTGATCTAATTTAGTCCCAACCCGCCGAGGCCGCTCAAAATTGCCAAAAAGGCTCGTTTTAGACACGTGTCTTACATATTCCGGTCAAAATTGGGACAATATATTTTAAAATTTACAAATATAAGACAATGTGTTTAAAAATCTGTAAATGTTGGACAATCGAGCCCGAATAAGCCAATATCGGGCTGAAATGTCACGTGAGTTGCATGATTGTCCTACATTTATAGATTTACAAACTTGTGATATGACACCATGTTTTCAAAATCTGTAGATTTAGTGTCGACAATCTTGCAAAATTTCAGCCTTATTTAGGCCTATTCGAGTACGATTGTCCTACATTTATAGATTTTAAAATATATTGTCCTAGATTTATAGATTTTAAAACATAATCCCCAACATTTCCAAGCTCCTAAAATTATTGTCCTTAAAGCACAACTCTCCCCCCAAAGATATTGGCCTAAAAAATATTCTCTCACCAACACTAGAACATGAAGAAAAAAACCCAATAAGGAGTGGCAAATGTATTCCTAAACTTAACCTTGATAGCTAGCCATATTAATTACCCAAACATTACATTACAATTAATTATGGATATTTTTGCTCGGAATGAGACCATCATATATGGTGACATGATGCCCTTAATTATCGGCCTTGTAGCAATAATCTTCTTGAAAAAACTAATTATTAAAACAAGAACGAATATTTTCATCTAACAATAAGATTTCGTTTAGATGGACAGATTTCGACCTACCGATGTATAAATTCACAGTCTAATCAATAATATTATTTGGATGAAAAATAAAATCTATGAATTTATATTTATTTCTTTTAAAATTCATTGATTTTAAATACATGGATTTTGAAATCTTAAATTTAATTTACATATAAATGGAGAAATTTATAAATCCATCCTCATTCCTCAATTACTATTGTTTGATAATTATAAATCACCAATATCTTCCCCCCCACCCCGTCTCTCTTTCTCTATCTCTCTCGTTTTCTCTCTTTCTCCCCCACTCACTCTCTCTATTCTCTCTCCAATTCTCTCTTTATATCTTTTATTTTCTGTGTCACTCCCCTCCTGGGAATTAAACCAAAATCGTCTCATGACTTTGTACCTTAATTAAAATGGTTCCATATTTACAACTTTTTCAATTTAGTCTTATATATAGGAAGAAAAACATTCCACTACAAAGTCACCAAAAAACTTACAACCAGATACAAAGTGCAGAAAATTTCTGCACTTTAGTTCAAATTTGAACTAAAGTGCCACGTACTTTAGTTCAAATTTCTGCACTTTGTATCTGATTGTAATGGTTTACTCAATCTTGTATCTAGTTGTAATTTTTTTTTTATATATATTCAATTTGAAATCTCAACCCGCGGAGGTCGCTCAAAATTGTCCAAAACGACGTCATGTTGGACACGTGTCTTACATATTTAGGTCAAAATTGAGGACGCGGTTTGTGACTAAATTGAATCAAATTGAATACATATGGGACTAAATTGGAAAAGTTGATAATTATGGGACAATTTCAATAAAGGTGCAAAATTATGGGACGATTTTTATTTAAATCCCCTCCCCTCCCTCTGTAATTTTAATTTGGTGTAATAATTCAAGTTGTTCGGAGCCGTGAAGCTTTAAAATTTGAATTTTAGTTTTAAGTGTTACTTCAAAGGCTAGGTCTATTAAACACCAGCAACCCGTTTGTTTAGTGATATGGGAATAGAAGAAATATGAAATTATGTGATATATTTTACTTGCATATGTGATATATTTAACTTTTTTATATGTTTGTTAAGATGTATTATAACATATAGCAATACCACATAGAGGGTGGTTAAGATTGTTGAGGGAAATTAAATAAATGAATTGATTTCCAACCCTCTCTATAAATTCGAACTTTTTGATGAGACGAAATTCTTTCATGGTATTAGAGCCTCTGGCTCAGCCCAGATCCTGGGTTCAATTACCGTAGAAAGCACTCCGCCCATTTAAATTGTCCACTCGTTGGGCCTCCTCCCTAGAGGGCAGAGGCAATGATTAGACCCACGAGTGAGGGGAAGTGTTGAGAGAAATTAAATAAATTAATTGATTCCCGATCCTGTCTACAAGTTCGGCCTTTTAGATGAGACGGAATTCTTTCATAGATACTCCAACCAAAATGAAAAATAGAGTACGGGCTTCCTGTCAGGAGGAAAATGTATCAATAATAACAAATACTTGAAATGATAGAAAATTGTTTCTTATTCCTTCTTGTCCAGGGTAACAAATTGGCTCCACATATATTCTGCACTCCATTGTATATCTTTTAAACATACAACTTGTTTGCATTGAAATATACAATATATCTACACTGACGTGGAATGTGTTTAATGAACACATATTACATGTTTCAGTGTAAATAAATTGTATGTTTAAAAAATACTCTATCGAATGCACGATGTCCCTGGTGCACAAAAAATCCACACTAGTTCAAAAACTTTACCTAAAAGATCCCATAAATCAAAATTTATCCAATTAATTAAAATTCTAAAGAATAAGACCCTTTACTAATATTACCAACCACTTAAATATAACTAATAACCAAAAGAGTAAGTAATTAAATTTCTCCAGATTCCATGTTTTAAAGCCGAAACAGAGCCACCAATATAATTTAATCACATAATTGCAACAACTATAAAAATTGTATTTTGTTATAAATACAAAATCTTGACTGGAATTTAAATAATTTCAACTCCCCTGTTTCCAAAACCAGAGAGAGAAAAATCATATAGAGAGTGTGGAGAGAGGGAGAGAGAGAGAGATAAGTGAGATGTGGAGGAGAGAGATCATAATTTTAATATTTATTAATTGTTGACTAAAATATAATTAGTCTGATTTTGTGTTATTTTTTGCCAAACAATTAATACTTTAAATTTATGGATTATATATAAAATCTACTTTGATTACAAATAACAGATTTGAAATTTATGAATTTGAAATCTATAGATTTATAAATTCATTTATTTTAAATTCATCTTCAAATCAAATCCCTCCATTTAAACACAATTTAAGGTTTTATTTGGCTAAACTTATTTTAAACATCTTATAAGCTCTAATATTTTAGAGCATTTTGAATGTGTCTCGCCTAATTTGCCTTCACTTCATCAAATTTGCTTTCAAATTTGCCTCCAACAATAAAATCACTACCAACCATTACACTGAAATTTTAACTCTACAACAATATTCTCTTAGAATATTTTTAATTTAATCAAATTTATTTTCTATTTTATCTAATATTTGTATATTATTAAATTTATAATTTGATATTTACATTTAAAATTTTCAAAATTAAACAAAATAACAAGATGATATGTTTAATATTTTTAGTAATATTGGAGGATATAGAAGTGATTTTGCAGAATACTAAAATTCATGTTCACTACAAAAAAAGGCGGTGTTTTAGCGACGATTTAAACCGTCGCAAATCATGGTTACGACGGTTTTAGCGACGATTTTTCATCCGTCTGGAAAATGAGGGTCTCTAAGATTCAGCGACGGTTTTCTCTGTCCGTCGCTAGGTAGCGACGGCTTATTTATGTCGCACAAAATATCGACGGCTTCATTCCGTCGCAACATAGCGAAGGTCTAAACTATCGCTAAATCGTCGATATATTATCGACGGTTATGACGTCATAATACAATCGTTAACAATGATGGCTTTCCGTCGGTATTCGCGACGGAAATTTCCGTCGATATTTGTGACGGTTATGGTCGTCGCTACATACGTCGCCAGAATCGTCGCTAAATCGTGATTTTTTTTTAAAAAATGGCTCACTGTGGTTCGAACCCGGGCCCGGGGGCACCCGAGCGGGCACCGAACCACCCGAGCCACAAACCATCTCGAACCCAACCACCAAGCATCTTCTATATAAGCCATCAAGCCTCCCAATTAAATGAGGCATATATTCACTCCCATGGGGGACCGAACACGGGACCTTGGGCCCAAGCGGGGGTCAATTCCGCTCGGGCACTTAATCTTTTGCTGTTTATTTAATGAACTTAATTCTATATGTCCTAAAATTCATTTTTATACTAATTATTTTTTAAATTCTTTATTTCAATTATCTTATTTAATAATTCAATTAAATTTTAATATAATAATTTATATTTTTTATTTATAAATTTTAATTAAATTAAAATATATTAAAATTATATTTTTTTAACATATTTTTAATAAAATTAATTCTATATTAATTTACAATTCATTTTTTTTCTCAATTTTTTTTTTAATTCTTTATTTCAATTATCTTATATAAACAAGTAATATTTTTCTATGTAAACAAGTTATATATATTTTTCTATCTAAACAAGTAATACTTTTCTATGTAAACAAGTAATACTTTTCTTTGTAAACAAGTTATATGTACTTTTCTATCTAAACAAGTAATATTTTTCTATCTAAACAAGTAATACCTTTATATCTAAACAAGTTATATATACTTTTCTATGTAAACAAGTAATACTTTTCTATCTAAAAGTAATACTTTTCTATGTAAACAAGTAATACTTTTTTATCTAAACAAGTTATATGTACTTTTCTATCTAAACAAGTAATACTTTTCTATGTAAACAAGTTATATATACTTTTCTATCTAAACAAGTAATACTTTTCTATGTAAACATGTAATACTTTTCTATGTAAACAAGTTATATGTACTTTTCTATCTAAACAAGTAATACTTTTCTATCTAAACAAGTAATACTTTTATATCTAAACAAGTTATATATACTTTTCTATGTAAACAAGTAATACTTTTACATCTAAACGAGTTATATATACTTTTCTATCTAAACAAACAATACTTTTCTATGTAAACAAATAATTCTTTTTTTATCTAAACAAGTTATATGTACTTTTCTATCTAAACAAGTAATACTATCTATATAAACAAGTAATATTTTTCTATGTAAACAAGTTATATGTACTTTTCTATCTAAACAAGTAATACTTTTATATCTAAACAAGTTATATGTACTTTTCTATCTAAACAAGTAATACTGTCTATATGAACAAGTAATACTTTTCTATGTAAACAAGTTATATATACTTTTCTACCTAAACAAGTAATACTTTTCTATCTAAACAAGTAAAAAAAATGAAAAATATAATATACATAAATAAACATTATACATAAACGATAAATAAACGATAAACATTATACATATATAAAAAAGAACAGAGTTTCATAAATGAAAATTTAAACGAGAAAAAATAAAAGTGTCGCCTCATGAATAAAAAAAATAAAACAGAGTTTCATAAACGGCCACGATAAAAATCTACCCCCTCATCATCCAAATTAGCAGTATAAAGGAAACTACTATTGAACCGATATCATCATCGCCACCGGCCCTCAATCCGCCACGCCGCTATCGCCGCCACCACCGGTTACCCGCCACCTCCACGCATCACGCCACCACCACCACCGCCGCCACGACCAATGACCAGGCCACCGCTGCCACCACCACCACGACCGCCACCACCACCGTCCTCAAAATTAATGGTGTCGAGAAAAAAATCCGGTGAGCAGTCCATTTGAACGGCCAGAGCGGATGCAAGCCGCTGCCATTTATGTTGATTTTCTTCTCTGATCTCGGCCGTCACCTGCTCTCTAATCTGTTTCACCATCTGAAACGGTGGTCTGCGGTCTTCAAATGTGAGAGGTTCCGAGACTTAGTAGGGTTGTGTCTCCGCGATAATGGTGGAAGACAACCTACTGCATGCCCGAAACCCGCTGTCTATGGATGCCGACCTCCTCCACATAGACCTGATTCAAATTAATTGGAGGAACTGGTGGATTTGAACCTGATGTTTCACCCACCTAGGCCTGGCTGACAGCTTCGATTCTATCTCGAACCGCTCTCTGTAAAAATTAAATATTATAATTAAGATTAGATGTAATAATTATAAAATACAACATTAATTACTTACGTGCACGTGGGTGTTGCGGCTGTAGGTAGAGGTCCTCGTATCCTCTTCATAGGGGTGGCCGAAAGTGTAAGAGTCTCAAGAGCATCTAGAGGGCGTCCGAGCCGTCGTTCCTATTAGCAAATAAAGTACATATACATATTAATTATGAACTTAAATACTGTACAATTAAATAAATTATATTATTTACTTCCGCCATGCGGTGCTCTAGAATCAACCAGGATCCGGCCTTGTGCACAGCGACACCCCCATTCTCTCTTTTGCGACTCAGTCAAGTTTTGGCGATTCTTCCCAAGACATCTCCGGTATCTTGGATTGCTCCAAATCGCCAGAATCGAGTCCTACACGCCCGGGTCCAGATCCTCCGTCATATCCAGCCCTTCATCCCTTCACCCAGCATGCCACCTGTAAAGCCTGTAGAATTCGGCCGATGTCATACCATCCGCCCACCTCGTCTGTATCTACATTTCACTAACACAAACTTTATTAAATTTATATAACAATACATATTATATATTAAATTAAAATAAGTAATCAATTATTGTACGTACCCTAAACTCGTCGAAGTAGAGCTTACGATGTTCTTCAGACACTCCTCTCCAACTGTGGGCCCCCATTGCAATTCCAACTCGCAAGAAGGAGTTGGTGATGAGAGTGGAAGCCTCATGACCGGTATGATGCTGAAACATATTAAAAAATTAATAAATATAATTAATAATTAATTTTATAATTACTAAACAAATTAATAAGTAATTAAAAATTATAACTTACTTTCCTTGACTCAGATCGATCGCTAATCGAGCAGTGGGGGCTGAGCCACGATGAATAGAGGTCGAGCCTGAGCTCGACCTCGGCCGAGATGACCTGTTGTTGGGCGGTTCTTTGCTTGAATGGGCGGCGCCTCCACTGTTCAGGTTCACCGTCGGTCTCAGGATCCTCTTCCTGGTGCTCAAAGGAATGGACCCGTCGCCCCGACCACCACCACCACCTCTGCTTCGACCATTTCCGTTGCCTCATCCACTGTTGCAGTGGCTAGTTCTGCATTAGATAAAACAAATTCATTATATTTTTTAATAATTTAATTAAAATTGCGCCTAAATTTTGACAGAATTTCGACTGTATTATTGCATATTCATCCTAGTCAACCATCAATCTAACAACTCTAACCAAATTAACATAATATATATATATATATATATATATATATATATATATATCACATAATTATAAAATAATTCAAACCATTCTAGTCAACCATCAATATAACAATTCTAACCATTCTATCCCATATATATATATCACATATATAATCATAAAACAATTCTAATAATTATGTCAATCATCAATCTAACAGTTCTAACCATTCTAGTCAATCATCAATCTAACAATTCTAATAAAATATACAATTCTAATAATTCTATCACATATATAATCATAAAATAAACAATTCAAACCATTCTAGTCAACCATCAATCCAGCAATTCTAACCATTAATCTATCACATAATTATATATAAAATATCATAATATATATATATATATAATATTCAATATTATATATATGTATTCTAGTTTAATTAGTCAATTACGTATATTTATTTCAATTATGTATATGCATGTTAGTGTAATTTGGTTATATATATATATATATATATATATATATATATATATATATATATAAACGTAAGAAACGAGAAAATAAACGGTTAAAAATTAGAAAAAATACCTTCAAAAGGAAGAGTACGACAATATGAATTGAACCACGTGCACCGAATGCTCAGGATAGCGACAACGAACGGCGTACCGCGACGGCGGTGGACGATTTATAAGCGAAAGAATCGCGTCTGAATGCTGAATCACAACTTATATAATCGAAATTTTGCGACGGTTTTGCGACGGGTACTTAATATCTGTCGCTAGTAGCGACGGTAAAAACTGTCGCTTTATTCAAACAACCGTCACTAAACTCGACTGGGCGGTGGTCCAACTGTCGAGATGCTTCGTGCTCCGGGTCCAACTTTAGCGACGGATAATGCCCCGATTTGACCCGGTTTGAAAAACCGTCGCTAAATCCGGAGACTCTGGTTCTGTACGTGTAGAACAAAATAAACTACCGCGAGAGGAAAAATCTCTATGCCCGTACGTACTTTTTCATGAGCTTATATGGTTCTGCATGAACATTTTTTCGGTAAAGAGCACGAGAATCTAATAATTACAGTGTTTCTTAAATAAAACAAATGTCCATGTGTACTTACAATTAATGAAAGGATCTTAGATTTACGCAACTAGTTAACTCCACTTGTATTCTCCCCATTGTAAATATAATTAATGAACGGATCTTACAATTAATGAACGGATCTTAGATTTTCGGTTGTTATATTAAGTTGTGTTGTGAGACGGAGTATAATTTGGACATGACACTTTAAAATTGAATTGGAAGGGATAGATATTCATTTGTGCTTAGTTTATATTCTGTCTCACGTATAAAACTGTGTCGTACGAGTTTTTGTCGTGTTTTTTAAATATTTAACTTCTATAACATATCGACGAGTGATGTAATCGAATGGTTGAGAAAATTTTCGAGTATAATTGGAATGTTAATTCTGTCAGCAATAATGTAACCAAGCCAGTTAGACAACGTTGATTCTGTCAGCAATAATGTAACCAAGCCAGTTGTCTAACCAGAAGTTGACCATTAAATTCATTCCCAAAATCCATCGTGCTATGGAGCTAATCTCATCCTTCTTTAGCCTCAATGCTCTCCCCAGATGGTGGCAGTTTGATTTACATGTTCCACTTTTCATAAACAAAATGGAGCTAATCTCATCCTTCTTTTAGCCTCAATGCTCTCCCCAGATGGTGGCAGTTTGATTTACATGTTCCACTTTTCATAAACAAAATGGAGCTAATCTCATCCTTCTTTTAGCCTCAATGCTCTCCCCAGATGGTGGCAGTTTGATTTACATGTTCCACTTTCCGTAAACAAAACATGCAACTATCTAACCCGGAGAAATTTCATTCCCGGCTTCTCACACGTAAGGAAACCCAGCCCCACGCAAATTTCTGAATATCATCATTAGTCACTCTTATGGAACAACCTCGTAAACCATTCCACACGACGGGCACAAACCCTTGCTCAAGAAAACCCTTCCAATGAGAGAGCTACTTTTCCATGTAGCGAAGTCAGTTATAATACTTTTCCATGAGTATTATGTGTGTATTTGTAGATCCAAGGGTCAAGATGCAACTGGACCCTCCATTTACTGCAGGGGAACCAACTAAAAATTACACTAATGCATTTGACATTGATCTTTTGCACAAACTTGTATGGATCATATTCCTTCGTCTGCAACTAGTGTTACTCACCATTCTATAAACACTCACAGAGAAGGAAACCATCACCTCATCGCCAACCTCGTACGAATTAGATGTCTATCAATGACTTGCTTAAATATTTTAAAAGTCTTCAACATCCTTTGACAAACCTCCAACTAAACTAATTCTATCCGTGAATGATAAATTGGCTCAAAGTAGTGCATTTGAGGCTGAATTTTTCTGAGAAAAAAAGTTTTTTGGTCCCATAACTTTCCTATAATCCGTTTTGGTCCCAAAAAATTTAACTACTCAATTTTGGTCCCCTAATTATCTGGATTGTCCAATTTTGGTCCCCTAACTATCTCGATTGTCCAATTTTGGTCCCATTTTATCGTAAAATCAGAAAATTTTATCATTTTCGATAATGTGCAATTCACGTATCAGTTAAAAATGCGGGTTTTCGAGCTCGTATCTGATGTGTACATTGACTGTTAAAAGAAAAGTTCATTTTTCTAAAAAATTAGAAAGAACAAGAAAATTTATCCCAAGTGCGGAAAAAATGAAATTTTAACTTCCACGTCAACTACGAAGCTCGGGAAACCCCAATTTTAACCGGAATGAGAGTTTTTTGTGATAAAAAAAAAAGATAAATTTTTATATTTTTCGACAAAAATGGGACCAAAATTGGACAATCGAGATAGTTGTGGGACCAAAATTGAAAAGTTAAATTTTTTGGGACCAAAAACGGATTACAGGAAAGTTATGGGAACAAAAAACTTTTTTTTCAAATTTTCTGGAAGAAGTCTTTTGGCTTCCTCTTCCAAGATTCAATGCAATATTTAATTTCAAATCAATGACTTTTTATTTTTTTTGGAAGGACAAACTAATGAGCGTTAATGGTGAGGCTTTTTGGATACGTCTCTCATCATCTGTATAAGATGGATTCTCTTACATTGCATAAAATGACGAAAATTCATCATCTCACTCATCATATTCCTCGTGCATTTTTATTGAGTTCTACAAGGGATTCTAGTTAGGAAAAGTTCAACGAACTGCTTTTTGAAGCTACAGAAAGTAGTGTGATTGGGGGTTATATCTTCGGAGTTCATTGCTCTTGAAGGCCTGAAGCTTAATAGGCGAGCAAATTAATTGAGGTTAAGGGCAAGTGGGTTTACCAGTGCCTCGTCCAGGATTTAAATCCGAATTCATTCGTGTCACTCCCTTTATTTCCATAACTTGAGATTTTCTTATAAGGCCGCTGCTATAAAAGCTCCAACAGACTCTTATATTATTCCGGTGATTTTGGGGCGAAAATTAAAACAATTAAGTAGGTATGAGATTAAATTGAAAATCTTCCGAAAAATTCTAATGGGATCAGATTAATCTCAACTCACTAAATTGAGTTTCACAATACCACCGCGGTGCAAATGAGGCCAACCCCCTAAAATTAATTATTACTATTAATTATATTAATAGAAGTAATATTTAATTTAATATTCTTAACTCTTTTTTTTTTTTAATTATACATCAGGCTAGCTAATTTCTTTTAATTAATCACTCGAGTTTTTTGCACTTTTGGTCCCACAGGACACGCCTCCTCACGTTTTTGATCCCAAAGCTTACACTTTTGGTCCCAAAGCCGAAAATTTTGACACTTTTGGTCTCAAAGCCGAAATTTTTGACACTTTTCGTCCCAAAATCGCGCGTCAAGCGGGACCAAAAGTGTAAGTTTTGGGACCAAAAGTGTAAGCTTTGGGACCAAAAGTGTCAAATTTTTTGGCTTTGGGACCAAAAGTGTAAGCTTTTGGACCAAAAGCGTGAGGAGGCGTGTCCTGTGGGACCAAAAGTGCAAAATACTCTTAATCACTCTCATATTTTCACATAATGATACAAATAACATGCCAAGAAATTCAACTACACTAATAAGTAATAAACAATTACAAAAAAAAAGAAAAATTATATCAGCTCTATCAATCAATTAATCAATCCATAGGAGGCGGAAAATTTAAGTCAATCAGCTTCTCACTGGGACCCACATCTTTCCGAAAATTAATCTTATATTCCGGGCAGCCGTAGCTCCGGGCAGCTCGATCGTATTCCAGCGCGGCCTCCTCCGGCGTTTCGAACGTGCCCAGCCACACCCTCCTCTTCTCCCCCGGGACGGTCAGCTCCGCCCCGTACCTGCCGGAGGTTTTTATGAGCCTGACCCCGCGGAACGGCGTCGACCCCTTCTTCTGCGGCGGAGCCCTTGCAAGTGCGGCCTTGTCCATTAATTTTTGTTGTTTGAATTTAGGGTATGGGATTAGGGTTTTATATATAGTGGCGACAGGTGAGACTGCAGTGATTGCAGTGATGGTTGTTGTACCATGGAGATAATGTTCAGTTATTAGGTGGGCCAGTCTTTCCTAGGGAAATAGCTACATTTTGGTGTGTTTGGGATTGATTTAAATTAAGTGTATTTTGTTTCACTTGCTTCAATTTCTTGTTTGATATTATCTGATACTTTCCCTGTTCCATGGCAAAGTATAGGATGAACAAGTTTCACACAAAATTCTATGAAATTAATTAAAAGGTGTGAATTATATTATTATAAGATATTAGTTGTGATAATGGAAAAATATGTCTTTTTATTACACAAAGAGTGTGACTTATATTATAATAGGGATATTACTGGTGATAACTGAAGGGTGTGATTTATATTACAAAAGGGTATTAGTCGTATAAATATGGAATAAATTTCATAATGAACAAGTTTTACAGGAAACCTACTCATGGTCCACATGTATTTTCAAACATAATTAAAGATGTTATATTTGTATGTGTAAAACTCAAAGTTTGGGTTGAAGCATTAAGGATGTATTTCATCTAGGATGTACCCATTTGGATGGAAGATGGGATTTAATTTGGGTATGTAGGGAGTAATAAATACAAATGAATTGATTTCATATTTTTTTTAAAGTTTAGATGAGATGAAAAAATTTCAATGTATCGGAGTTAAAGACTTGGGTTCCAGTCCCACTGAAAGCAACCCCAATTATATTAAATTGTTCACTTAATGACGTTCTTCCCATAATATAGTTGAGAATCTAATCTCACTAGTAAGGGGAAGCACTAGAGAATTAAATAAATTAATAAATTTAATTTTACATCTCTCTATAAATTCGAAACAATAGACTTAATCATCAATTATTATTTTTTAATTTATATTTGGATTGATACGCATAACAAATTAATTAAAGTACCGTGAGAGGAAAAAACCCTATGTCCGTACGTACTGTCTCATGAGCTTATATGATTCTGCATGTACACTTTCTCGGAAAAGAGCACGAGAATCGAATAATTACAGTATTTCTTAAATAAAACAAGCGCCTGTGTACTTACAATTAATGAACGGATCTTAGATTTATGCAAATAGTTAACTCCACTCGTATTCTTCTTTTGCGAAGTACTTCCCTTTTGTAAAATCATGTTTGGTTAATTTTTAAGAATAAATCAAGTTGAATAAGGATGAGTTACACAATACTATATCGTGGTGCACATGAGAACCTACTCTTGAAAGACTGTTATTTATTATTAATAGCAATATTTAATATCTTATCTCATTAAAATAATTATCATGTTAATTCATTTTAACCACTCTCATATGTTTATATCTTGTGATTTAATTAAATTAATTAATCGAATAATTCCTTATTTTTTAATAACTTCATTTTCTACAAGGTATAAATGTGTGTGTCTGAGACTCTGAATTCGTATAACAAATTAGCACAACGAGTTAAAAATAGAATAAAAATTATAAATAATTCAAAAGAAGAGTTAATTATTGAACATAATTAAAAAAAAAATCCATCCATTAATCTGGCTAGCTAGTACATAAATTGCCTGAGATGCCTAAATGTTATCCTTGTATAAAATCGAAATTGTGTCTATCTTTGTGGGACGGAAAAAGTATATGGGGTGAAGAATTAAGGTTGTGTTTATTTTGGAATGTACCCATCTGAATGGGAGATATGGAATTTCAATTATGGATCTTGTTACGAAATTCACACTTTTTAAACATTCGAACATTTAGATAAGATGAAACTTGTCATGGTATTAGCGGGAATTAAATAAGATAAAAACTTGTATGAGACGTAGTACAACTTAACACAATCAACATCCTCCCATTCCAAAGTGTTAAAGCGTCAATACCCAAATTATACTAGGTCTCATCGTGAGACGGACTCATGCAAGTGTGTCTTATTAAATAAATAATATAATATTTCACATCTCTACGCTTTTGGATGAGATGGAATTCTTTAAAAGTTTAAACTTTTAGATGAGATGAAATTCTATCGAACTTTAGGATGAAATTCTATCTCTACTAGATCTAATTCTTTCATGGTATTAAAGTTTTTACATCTCTCTCCAAGTTCCGATTTTTAGATAAGATAGACCTCTTTCAATGTATCAGAATTTTCACACCTCTTTACAAGTTCAAATTTTTAAAAGTGATGTAAATATTTTATTATATCAGAGTTATAGCTCACGTCCTGAGGTCAAATCTCACTGAAAGAGAGTCCACTCACTCTTCGAATTTGCACATTTCCTATGCACATCTAAAAACCCAAACAACCTAAATGCTCGTGTCTACAAAATGTTAAGCAAATAGAATGCTCTTTTTGGTTAGAGAGCAATTCAACTACATTTTTAAAGAGTATTACCTATTTCCACTTAATAGCATTAGTACGCAGTTGGTCCATATATATGAGTATATGGATTGAAGCATTAAGGATGTGTTCATCTGGGATGTACCCACCCAGATGGAATAATATGTAATATAATTTGGGTTAGGATCCTAAATGAATTGATTTCATACCTTTTTACAGGTTTAGACTTTTAGATGGATGAAATTCTTTCATGAGGTCTGGTACGAATTTCACTAAAAGCAATCTCACTTATATTAAATTTCCGATCAAAAAAAAATCTCACTTATAATAAATTGTTCACTTAAAAATTTAAGTCACTAATGAGGATAATTAATTAATTAGTTTAATTTAATTTTACACCTATTAAATTTTGATTTTTGAATGAGATGAGATTCTTTTACGGTATCACAATTTCACATTTAACTATAAATTTGAATTTTTAGACGAGATGAAATCTTTCAAGACGGAGGAATTATATGGATTGAAGCATTAAATGCTTACATGTATAGAAAATTAACATAAGTAGTGATTTTCTAACCACTTAAGCTATTAAACTTCTTATAAAAATTCTTTTACAATGAGAAAAAAAGTTTTTTGGTCCCATAACTTTTCTATAATTCATTTTTGGTCCCAAGAAATTTAAATTTTCAATTTTGGTCCTATTACTATCTCGATTGTCCAATTTTGATCCCATTTTTGCCGAAAAACATAAAATTTTATATTTCTTTTTTATAACACACAAGTCACATGCCGGTTAAAATTGAGGTTTTCCGAGCTCGTAGTTAACGTGGACGTTAAAAATTCATTTTTTCGCACTTGGGAGAAATTTTCTTGTTCTTTCTAATTTTTTAGAAAAATGAACTTTTTTTTAACAGTCAGTGTCCACATCAGATACTAGCTCGGAAACCCGCATTTTTAATCGATACGTGACTTGCGCATGACTGAAATTGATAAAATTTTCTATTTTCAATAAAAATGGGATTAAAATTGGACAATCAAGATAGTTAGGGAACCAAATATTGGATAGTTAAATTTTTTGGGACAAAAAAAAGGATTGCATGAAAGTTATGGGACCAAAAAACTTTTTTTTCTCCTTTTACAATTGGTTTTATTATTCTTTTACAAATGGTTTTAGTATTCTCATTTAATCAACAAAAAGTAGTGGCACTTTTTTTCTAATTGCAGCTTTGTTTGCGTAACAATTTTTTTTTCGAAGTATGGGTTGAAATTTGTGAAATTGATCAAGGAGTGTGACTTATATTATTAAAGAGTATTAAGAGTATGTTTTTTTTTTACCATAAAGATTATTTTTAAAAAAATAAAATCTAAAAAATTAACCTTGCACCAAAGAAAACCGGTGATCGAACCGGACCCATCCACCGGTCGAAAACTGGTCGAACCAGTTCAACCGGTCGAACCGGTTCAACCGGCCCAACCGCTTTCAACCGCTATGTTTAGTTAAAAAAAAAAATAAGTATACACCTACAAAAATTTAAATATATATTTTATAACTTTTTATATCATATTTTATAAATTTTGTCTCACCTCATACATTTATCCCACATCGAAAGTGTTAGAGAAAAATGTGAGAGGAATATAGATTTAAAATTTTAAATATTTAATATAAATTAATAATTTAATTTTAAAAAAAGAAAGAAAAAAACCGGTTTTTTTCCGGTTGAACCGGGTTTTGACCGGTTCAACCCGGTTCAACCTGAAATCCGGTTATATAGGTACTTTTTAACCGGGTTACCGGCCGGTTCCCGGTTCAACCGGTTGAACCGGCGGGTTCAACCCGGTTTTGAAAACATTGCCTTGCACATTACCTTGCAACAAAAAATTAATGAATACAAAACCTTGCACTCTAAAATCTAAAAAATATCTAAAAAAAAATTATATCTAAAATTGAAATATTAACGCATCTAAAATATAAATCTAAAAATTCAAAAAATTAAATTCATCTTCGTCTTCGAAAATTGTAAATCTTCTTATTTTTCGACATGCACAAGTGCATAAAATTCATGAACCCATTCATAAATTTCATGAATTTGTTCATAAATTTATGCATAATTTCAGATTTCGAAAAAAAAGGCAAAACTCCAGATTTTCAGCCAAATCCATCATCGACACTCTCTGTCATCTTCAATCAAATTTCCTCCTCCATCCACCAAATTTCAAATTGTACACCAACAATTTCAGATTTTCATCCATCTTCATCAATAGTAACACAACAAACACATCAAATTATGTAAAATATGAATTACCCACAAAAACCAATTTACAAACTCACTTCATGAATCAAAACACATATACAGACCCAATTTACAGACCCTTCCCACTGCCTATATCCACCAAATTTCAGATCTGTAAGATCTTAAAAAAAACGCACACACAAAAAATAGATCGGAAAAACTCAAGAATAGATCGGAAAAAACACTCGAAAGTTGAAATTCAAATTCGAAACAACCTAGAAAATAACGTCGGGCAAAGCTTGATTTGTCTCGCTGGAAAAAAATCATAGAGCGCGGGTGAGGTTAGAGAGATAGTTTCTGGTCGTCCTTTTCTTATCTATTTAATTAAACGTTTATTTCAGCTAGGGGAGAGGGTAGAAGGGGTTTTTTACACTTAGTTTTGGACCTAAGAGTATTTGAAAAAAGGTGTTGGACCTCTTAGCTAATGGGCCTCAAAACTTGGACATCTAAGCCATTAATTCAAAAAATTAAGTGCTCTCTCATTCCTCTACTTAATTCAATAGTTATTGTTTTGTACGAGTTTTAATGGGTGAATTATTTATTAAGTATTAAATAAGGTAAAGTTGATTTTATAATGAGGATTGAATGATAAAGTAATCGTAGTATAAATTAAAGGAGTTAATGTTGCTTTAAGCATGGGAAATGTAATGGTATATGGTGTAACTTTGAAATGTTTAAAATTAAATGTAATTGTACAAGAGACTTACTCATCAATTTATAAATTATTTTCTTTTTATTTGGGTTGGTAGAACAACTTAAACAATCGCGAGAGCAAAAAGGGATTTAAATCGATTTGGTCCCATAACTTTGGACCTTTATTGAAATGGTCCCGTATATATCACATGTTTCAATTTAGTCCCGTATGTTTTCAATTTGTGCCAATTTAGTCCCAAGGCGCCGGAGACCGGTCAAACTAGCCAAAACGACGTCGTTTTTTGGGGCGTGTTTTGCACGCGCCCCTAATTTCGATCGGGAAATGCTGACTTGCATCGATTTGGACACGTGGCACGCCACATGTGTATTTTGCCAATTAAAAAAATGAAAAAAGAAAATAAAATTACACATCATTAAATAAAAATAAAATAAATCAATTTTAAATTACCAGGACATCTGATCGGCGCCGCCGTTCATGGCCGGAGGAGCACCACCGGAGATAAAGAACGGCAGCTGGAGGCTCGGAAAAGCCGACAATCCAAAGCTCAGCCTTTGAAAATGGGAGGCAGCAGCATAAGATGACGACGAAGACGACGATGACAGGTCCTGCATCACTGAATTCAGCGGTGCCAAATCGAAGACGGAGGAGTTGTGGTTGAAAATGGCGGTGGAGAAACAGGGCACGTGCTCTTTTCCAAGAATTCGAATTTGCAAATTGACCCCTAGAATCAATCTAATTCTCTTTAGCCTCCCCTCTGTTTTCTGAATTTTAACCAAGAAGTCCTTCAACCATTCCATTGTCGCCGGGTGGTGGCCGCCGGCCAGGACTGGGGTAGCGCACCTCCGGCGACCTTCGTCGGCCTCCGGCATGCCGTAAAACGCGACGGCCGTCTTCTATTTCATTTTACAAAAAAATGTTTTTCTTTTTCCTTCTCCCTCAAAGCAACACCAACCTTAACTATACCATGAGTAAAATAATGAATTGAAATATAAACTATATCATAGAATCTTCATGTACACAAAGAGTGGGTGGTTTCAGAAAGTATACAATAACAACACAAAAATAGATTTTATTTTGGCTTTAAGCCTTAAATCGAAGGGTCTCCCGGTGTCCGATTGTGAATTTCACTGAGGGGTTTTGCTCCCCTCGTCGAGAGCTTCACGACGGTACCGGGGGTGAGACCGGATGCGCCGGCGAGGCGACGGCGGCAACGGAGCCGAAACTTTGGCTCCGATTATCCAGCGACGTGACTGGTTGGATCAGAAAATAAATGGTGTATTCGTGACGTGTGATCGTGACGTGTGAATCGAGGGGGGGTCGTTTTGATGTGCGGTGTGTAAAGAAAAAGAGAGGATAAATTTCCGGCCATGGCGGTGGCGCCGCCGTGAGATGGCCGAGGAAGATGAGTAGGGAGGAAGAGAGAGTGTTTCATTTTGTTTTTTTTACCGCCTTGTAATTTTATTTTCTTTTTTCATTTTTTTAATTGGCAAAATACACATGTGGCGTGCCACGTGTCCAAATCGATGCAAGTCAGCATTTCCCGATCGAAATTAGGGGCGCGTGCAAAACACGCCCCAAAAAACGACGTCGTTTTGGCTAGTTTGACCGGTCTCCGGCGCCTTGGGACTAAATTGGCACAAATTGAAAACATACGGGACTAAATTGAAACATGTGATATATACGGGACCATTTCAATAAAGGTCCAAAGTTATGAGACCAAATCGATTTAAATCCCGAGCAAAAAACCCTATGATCGTACGATTGTATGTACTCTCTCATGAGTTTATATGATTCCACATTCTCGGAAAATAACACGAGAAACGAATAGTTAAAGTGCTTCTTTAAAAAGACAAAACTTTGTATACGTACAATTAATGAACGAATCTTAGATTTATAGAACTACTAGTTAACTCCGCCTGTATTTTTCACTTGTCGCCCTTAACTAGACAGTATTTGGCTATTTAATTAAGAATAATTAAGCACATGAATCCGACTCTTTAAAAAATATGAAGTACTCTCTTAATCGGAGAATGCTACATCTACCCGGTGGGTAATCCACCCACACAATAAAATAAAAAAAATTTTAAAAAACATTAAAAGCAATGTTATTCATCTTCCATCTATTTATTACAAGTAATTCGTCTTGAACTCTCCCCCAATTCAAAAGCAATAATATTTTGGTCACCTCAGTAAATATTCTTGAGCACTCCCCCAATTCCACCGACCTCAATAATTTAAAACCAATGTATGTAAATAGTCCTTTTGTTTTAATGTAACTTAGGATCATAAAGAGCATGTTCTTTTGATTATGTGTAGCCTTTATACTTATATGTGTATATATATATGACTATAACTTAAATTATTTTATTTATTAGCTTAAAAATAAGTTAATAATTATTTATTTTATAGTTTAGTCAAAAACAACTCTAATTAATTTAGAGCTATTTAAAAATAAATTTTAATCTAAAAGATTGGCACATTTTTTCCAATAATATGCAATTGACTCCTATCAATATGTAATTAACTATCCTTGTAAAATTAAATACAATTAATTTAATTGTAGATGAATGCTTACTAGTTAAGTATAGTATACTTATAGAAATTATCTAATTAAAATAAATGTTGATGAATATTAGTTAAAATATATTACTATAATGTATTTGTATACATCTATTAAAAAGAGTATGTGTCCAATGAAATTGGGTACATGTGAACTTTTTTTTTCGAGTATCATTGTTATGCATATAGAGTATCACAGTTGTTCATTAGAAATGTCAGTGTTTAAAATGCTTGATTTTTTAAATATATAGTGACATTTTATATGTACAACAGTCATATTGTAAAAAAATGAGTTCACTCGAACTTGGTTTCATAGAAAAAAAAATTCCATTAAAAAGTACAAGAAAACCTATGGTCCAAGTTCACATAAACTAAATACTTTTCTTTAATGTGTCGTTGTTTAGTATATTAAGTGTCATTATTTAGCATGCATAGTGTTAAGGTTTAGTGATTTTTAGAAAAATAACACATAAAATCAACTTTTTTTTTTTTAAAATTGTGATACTTCATATGCTAAAAAGTGATATTTTATATTTTGAAATGTGATACTTAGAAAAGAGAATTCACGTGGACATGAGTTCACATGAGACCTACTCATTAAAACATATCTAATTATAACACAATATAAATAAATTTGGAGAAACATTAATTTAGAGTGGTACAATAAAGTTTGTGGTTTACAATTAGAGTTTGTTGGTTTGACTACTGAATCGATGCTCATAAGAAAGTGACATTACTATATGTTGGGATATTTTAGTTTTTATGAATTATGTCAAAACATTATCAACTTGTGTTTTTGAAGCTAATCTACAGATAACAAGTTGAGGGGGAACGAGAGAACAAGTTAAGGGGGAACTCACGAAATCGAAAGTAGATGATCGAGATCAGACGAGGCTACAGACGAGACAGATCGAGATCAGATGAGTTCCGGAGTTAACTGATGAACTGAGCAAAATCAGAAGAAAAGATAAGCTAAGCCAGCTGATCAGAAGAATCAGAAGTTACGATCGGATGATCGAAGACCGAATCGAGGTAGAAGAGGTTCTTCGATCGTAAGAGGAGGTTGTCGATCGAAGAGGAGCAGATGAGACGATCGAGATCGACGTGATCGAGATCGATAAGCTAACCCGATGCAAACTAACCCGATATGCTAACTTGATGTACTAATCGACGCAGATAAACCGATATCTTGACGATCTTCTACCGATCCGATCAGTGAGCTAATCGGATCAAAAAAGAAAGAAATCGAAGATAAGTCATCCAAGTCATGTTCATCGAGAATCGAACGCCATCGATGATCGGGCTAGCCTCGAAAAGCTAGTGACTCGAGGGTCGATGTCTCAAGTCAAGAGTTTGAACTTAGTAAGCCCGAAAGTGTCAAGATACCGATCGAACAAGGTCCGGCCAAAGTCTGTCTGAAATCAAGAATCCCGAGTCCAAGGAAGCTGAGTTCAAGAAGCCGAGGATCGATAATCTCAAGACTCAAAATGATCCTCAAGATTATAGTCGTTAGATTCAGGTTAGACGTGACCAATGAGAGGAAGACAACAAGCCCGAAAAAGCTACAAAAATTTAGAATAGTATGGATTTGAATGTGACTCCATCCAACGGTAACATTCAAATCCACACTATAAATACAAGTTCTTCCTTCATTATTCGTGTGGTGGAAGTGGAAGTGGGAAATGCGTGAAACATCCAAAAGCCAAATCATCCAGCATTTCCACCATAGAACACTGAGCAAGAAATACACGCATATATTCAAGAGTGTTCTACCCTAGATCTAAGCACAAATGTAATATCCTAAGCTTAGAGAGATTTTCTCAACCTTAGCATTGAGGCTAAACAAATGTAAGGAAAAATCTCAACCTAGTTGGAAACTAAACAAACCTTACCCAAATCAGTTTGATAGGTTAAGTTTGTAGGTGAGTGAGAACTCGGTAAACATCTAAGCAATCCCGAAAGGGAGGGTAGGCAATCCCGTGAGGGAGATAAGTCCCGTGAGAGTGAGAACTCGTTAAACATCTGTATTATGTTAGACTAACACGTTAAACTAAGTTCAGTTGGTTAAGTTGGTGCCCCTGCTGATAGGGAATAATGGATGTAGGAGTTGGACTCCGAACCACTACAAAAAGCGTGTGTTCCTTACTGCTTTATGTTCTTACTTGCCATATGCATTTGATTATAAGTAAAACACACATCGGTTTAAAAAGCAAAAAAAAATGGAACCACCATTCCCTCACCCCTATTTTATATGCATTACTGTTGGGGAATGAGTTGCACAGATCTATTTGGGATGAATATTTAAATACAAATTTAATTCTTTAATTATTACTAGCATGAATTAATCATATATTAATTCAAATAATAATTGCAACAACATATCATGCATATAATAAGCCACGTAAAACCTACGCATGCGGAATCTAAGAGTTTACGTGAACGTACCTCTCGGGATGGCAGTGAATTCGGTTGGACGGACTAACCAAAAGGACTTCTCAAGTATTCCCTTAGCCCTTGCTCAACTATCCGGTGGAAGGACACTTGTCGAACAATTAACAAAATGAAAAAATAAACTTTGTTGCACCACTTATGTGGATTTGCTAATTTTTCCAGCACATAGAATTGTACTTGGGAATGAAACAATCATCCCCTATTTATAGGTGAGAGGTGGTCGATTTTTTCAGTAGAAAACCAATGTGGGAAAAGACTTTTCTTGATCACCAAGAAATCTTGAATATATCTCCTATATTCTTTTTCCCATAATTAAAATATTCCACAAAAATCCCACCTCCTCAATATTATGGAATTTTCGAAAATTTGGAGTGCAAGAATCCAAGATTTGGATCTTCTTGAATTTATGAGATATTCTTGTATTTCAAGAAATACATATCTTCCATAATATCTTTTCAAGAAAATCAAGAAAATCTTTCTTGCCCTCTATTTTCAAAAATTTCGAAAATCATATCATAGATAACCAAGTGGGAGATTTCTTGAATTTAATGAGATAATCTTGTATTCCAAGAATACATATCTTCATTCCATAACAAAATTCAAAGAAAATCTTTCTTCCAATATATCTACAATTTTCAAAAATTATGATAGGAAAAATAAGCAGCAATATTTATTTTATTTTAATCACATTTTCAATTAATGGACTATTTGTTGGGCTACTCAGGGGGCCTTTAGGAGAATTAAGATTGGACCTTCTAATGGACCTTGAATATCTAATATTGAGCCACAATATAATTCAAGCCCATAAATATTAATTAATCCCACTACATAATTAATATTGCACTATCCATCTTAACCCATATTACAGTCAATATGGCTCCCGATCATTATTTCCCGTGTTTAAGATTATCTAGCTCATTAATTAATTCAAGCCACTGAAATAGCTTTCCATTAATTAATATATTTTATCCTTGGTCAAGGAACGGTTCAACATTATTATCCATACCGGAAACTAATTCCACTTGCAAGATTTGGTATGATAAAGCTTATGAACCTCCCAAGGGGCAAATCAAACAAAGCGTGCTTGCACATGATTCTTCTTCAGATTAAATCTTAGCAATCACACGTGACTAATAATATTGCCCAAGATAAAAAGTATTGAATCTCTTTGATTTGCTACCCATGATAAGTCAAAGCAATAGTTACCAATCCCACGTGATCCTATTTAAGGAACGAAGATTAAGAAATAACGAACCACTTGTTGGGATTATACTGAAAAGTATGCTTTTTACTTTGTATAATCGAAACCTAATTTTCGAGACTTATTTATTTGAAATAAATTGTTTATCACCGATGCTTTAAATATGATTGAATGTTACATATATTTACCGATAATCGTTCAATAATTAAATGACGTGTTACATCAGAAGTTAATTTAGTGATACCATTACATGTAAGATTAAATTAATATCCTTGTAACTAAAAAGTACGCCATTCACGACCTAGATGGAAATGAACAACCATCGTGAAAGGTTGAGGTGTGAGGCTCGATTGGTTTGTCTTGACCAAGAGATTACACTAGTGCATGACCGATCTGTTGAATAGGACCCATGGAGGATAAATTCTTCAAACCTAACAAGGAAGAATTTGACCTCGGTGGTTCGTTGTTTCTTAATCTTCGCCCCTTAAATAGGATCACGTGGGATTGGTAACTATTGCTTTGACTTATCATGGGTAGCGAATCAAAGAGAGATTCAATACTTTTTATCTTGGGCAATATTATTGGTCACACGTGATTGCTAAGAATTAATAATGAAGAATCGTATTGTGCAATACGCTTGTTCGACGGTTCTTTGGGAGGTTCATAAGCTTTATCATACCAAATCTTGCAAGTGGAATTTGTTTCCTGTATGGATAATAATGTTGAACCGCTTCCCTAATTAAGGATAAAAGATGTTAATTAATGGAAAGCTATTTCAGGTGGCTTGAATTAATTAATGGGCTAGATAATCTTAAACACGGAAATAATGACCGGAGCAATATTGACTGTAATATGGGTTAAGATGGATAGTGCAATATTAATTATGTAGTGGGATTAATTAATATTTATGGGCTTGAATTATATTGTGTCTCAATATTAGATATTCAAGATCCATTAGAAGGTCCAATCTTAATTCTCCTAAAGGCCCCCTGAGTAGCCCAACAAATAGACCAATAACTGAAAAAGGTGATTAAAATGAAATAAATATTGTTGCTTAATTTTTCCTCTTATTTTCGAAAATTATGGATAAAAGAGGGAGAAAGATTTTCTTTGAATTTTGTTATGGAATGAAGATATGTATTCTTGGAATACAAGATTATCTCATTTAATTCAAGAAATCTCCCACTTGGTTATTCATAGTGATATTTCGAATTTTTGGAAATATAGTGGGCAAGAAAGATTTTCTTGATTTTCTTGAAAAGATATTATGGAAGATATGTATTTCTTGAAAGACAAGAATATCTCATAAATTCAAGAAGATCTAAATCTTGGATTCTTGCACACACTAAATTTTCGAAAATATCCATATTTTGAGGAAGTGGGATTTTTGTGGAATATTTTAATTATGGAAAAAAGAATATAGGAGATATATTCAAGATTTCTTGGTGACCAAGAAAAGTCTTTTCCCACATTGATTTTCTACCTAAAATTCGACCACTCCCTCTCCTATAAATAGGGGATGATTAGTTCATTCCCAAGTACAATTCCATGTGCTGGAAATATTAGCAAATCCACAAAATGGTGCAACAAAGTTTATTTTTTTCTTTTTGTTAATTGTTAAACGAAAAAGTCCTTCCAACCGGATAGTTGAGCAAGGGGGCTAAGGGAATACTTGGGAAGTTCTTTTTTAGTTAGTCCGTCCGATCAAGTCAACGCCATCCCCGAGAGGGAACGCTCACGTAAAACCCGTAGATTCTCTTCGTAGGTTTTACGTGGCTTTTTATATGCATGATATGTTGTTGTAATTATTATTTGAATTAATATAGATTAATTCATGCTAGTAATAATTAATGAATTAAATTTGTATTTAAATATTCAACCCGGAATAGATCTGGCAAATTCATTAACCAACAATCGTATCGTGCCACTAAGCTTTGCTCAATTTTTTAAATTGTAATTTAATTCATGACATTAAATTTGAAATTGATAGTAGAACTGTTAGATCTCTGCTTTTTGCGGTGTATCCAATTGTCATGGATTTTAATGTTTAATTTTTGCATGCATATAAACTATGGTTTTTAATTTGATTCGCTTCGATTTGTTTTTGCTCGTGAGAAAATTCAACAGCAGACTAGGATTTGTTTGATTTGATCAATATAATAGACTAGTCTAGATCTAGGGTTTATTTATTTTTTGTAAATAATTGTAACCCGGATCGAACGAAGAGCGAAAAATTAAAGGACAATCCGTATCCAGGCGTGGCGGCGCGGGCCTGTTGCGAGGGCGTGGGCCGACCCGGAAGGGTCGTCGAGGAACGCTCCTGGTGTCGCGCTCAAGGCCAAAGCGAAATGGACGGGAGTGATGTGTTGGCCTGCAGACCCAGCCTTGGATCTGTGGCCCGGCTCATGGCGGAGGAATGGGGCGGCGGCGCAGCGTCTCGGATCACTAGTCTCGTCGCCTGCCGAGATCTGTCGGCCCTCTTGACACTTACCCGAGGCCCGAGACATGACTCTTCTGATGCCGGTCTTAGAAATTTATCTAGGCAGTAGCGGCCGGATGAGGCGTGCATCCCATGGCCAGCTACTTGGTGTGGCGATTATTCGAGACGAAGTATTTTTTCGAGATGAACGAGTGGGAGAAATTGAGACGTGTTTCTTCAAGATCAAGCCAAGAAAAATCAAACCATGACAATTGATAATTTGTGCCCAATATGTTTATTTTTTTTATTTTGCTTGATTTATTTGTGTGCTATCTTATGCTTTATTTAATTTGTTTAAATGTGTTTGCATGAGGGTTGCCAAATGGAAAAATCTCAACTTCAAAATTACTAAGTATGTTTAAATAATTAATTGACAATTTTATTCCTGGATAATAAAATTTAATTAATTTTGACCTCCATGATTTATTTATTTGTGAATTCTTTTGGAGAAATTCCCCAACAAGACGGCAAAAGATAGGTTTCACATGAATGAATTCCAAACGGATGATTGTGGGTTATTACTAGTGGCATTTATGACCCTCTCAACGAGGCTCGATCAAAGCGAAATAGTAATCCTCAGATTTAATCATGGTTATTACTTAGGTATAAAATTGATATGCATATATTCTCAAGTCCTCCAATTTTATATTGGTCAAGGGAGCCAACTATTAATCTGGATATTAAAGGTTTGTAATTGTTCTTGTTTGTAACTCGCTTTGAATGTGTTTAAATAATGACCCAACCAACGTGGCTTATTTAAACTGCTTTTGAGATGTTATCGATGCATGTTCATATTTTTTTGAGATTTTAATATGATACATGGATCAAACCTTGTGATATGTTTGTGCTTATGCATATTATTTTTATTTCAGTTCATCATGTCACAACCTTTTAATCCACTATTCAATATAATGAAAAGACAATTTGCTCAATGGAGAAAAATTTTGTTGATTGAATCGAAAACTCACTATTGTCTCCACCGCACAAAGCCATAACCGGGTTCGACCACACCCTAAACCGGATAAACCATCGATGAGTCCACTAAAACGGTTAAGAAAGAGTATATGCCGACCGGGAGCGGGTCTAACGAAATGGCAAAGTGTACCATCTTGCTTCTATGTCGATGTGTTGCAACACCAACACCGGGCGCTCGCACCCCATTCGGAAATCATGACTAATCTTAAAGCGATGTTCCAACATCGAACCGCGTGTGGCTCGTCGAGATCACCATGAGGACTTGCTCTCTATGAAAATGGTGGAGGGAACGCCCAAAGGGAGCACGTTCTCCGGATGATGGCTCACCTTAATAAACTTGAGGTACTTGGCGCTGAATACGATATCGAGACCCAAATCGACTTCGTGCTCCATTCTCTGCGAAAAGCTTTTGAACAATTCAGGTTGAACTACCGGATGAATAATCGAAGTTCTCGATGCCGATTTGTTGCAAGCTTTAGTCTCGGCGAGAGGCGATATTAAAGGCGAGAAAAGCCAAGCCTTGGTAACCAACGGACCTTCTTCTTCTTCTAGACCAAGGGGTGGTAAGAACAAGAAAAAAGGAACAAAGGCCACAAGCAAGTGAACTCAAGTGTTGCCAATGGCAAAGATAAGGTGAAGAAGGGTGGTGGAGGAACAAAACCCGACTAAGGGGAAGTGCTTCAACTGCGGTGAGAAAGGACATTGGAGGTCAGCCTGTTCCAGGCCCAAAAGGGATGGAAAGAAAGGTAATTCTCACGCACTAGTTGTTGAAACTTGTTTAGCGGCGTATGCCTCCCATTTTATGGGCAGTGGATACGGGATCCACTAATCATGATTGTTTCACGTTATAGGGGTTCAAGCGGACCCGATAACTTAGTGGGAGTGAGGTCCTCATCACACTGTGCGATGCTACGAGAGGCGGCGGTTGCGATGGGAGAAGTGCACCTGTCTTTTGAAGACAGAGTTTTATTTTGAGATATTCTTTACGTTCCGGATTTTAGAAAGAATTCATTTTCAGTTTCTAAACTTTTATGATGGATATTTGGTTACTTTTTAATAAAGTTGTTACCATTTTTCTTCTGATAAATTTATCTGTCATGGAACGTTGTTGAATGATCTCTATACAATTAATCGTGGCACACCACTCACTTAAATGTATCCTATAACACATCAATCTGTTTCCGAGAAAAGAAAACGTTCATCAGACGTGAACGAGACATTTCTTTGGCATCTAAGATTGGGTCATATAAATCCAAAGAGGATCCAAAGGTTGGTGAAAGATGGTTCACTGGAGCGTCTCCAAGTTGAATCGATTCCAACCTGTGAATCATGTTTGGAGAGTAATATGACCAAGAGGGCATTGGAGCCAAGGGAATAGGGCCAAAAGAAGTGTTAGAGATCGTTCACACAAATGTATGTAGTCCAATGTCAACCAAAGCAAGAGGAGGTTATGAGTAATTTTATTGATGATTACTCAAGGTACATTTTCCTTATGAAGCATGAATCTGAGACCTTTGAAAAATTCTAAGAATTTAAGGCTCAAACAGAGAATCATATGGAAAAACATATCAAGTCTCTACGATCTGATCGTGAAGGCGAATACCTCAACAATGAGTTTTTGAACTACTTATCTGATGAAGGGATTGTATCGACAATGCAATCGGAACCCCTCAACAAAACGGGGTTGCAGAGCAAAGAAACAGAATTCTTTTGGAAATTGTTAGATCAATGATGAGTTATGCGGATCTTCCCGAGTCGTTCTAGGGTCATACCTTGGAAAACAACGACTTACATTCTGAACTTGGTGTTATCCAAATCGATTCCCAAAACTCCCAAAGAATTGTGGACCGGGCGCAAGCCTAGTATGAGACACATGAGAATTTGGGGGTGTCCGCCCACGTGTTGGACAAAGAATGAGAATCGATCCTCGATCGTAATTAAAATTTCATTTGTAGGATACCCCGAGGGAACAAAAGGGTGTATGTTCTATAGTCCCAAGATCAAAAGGTGGTCATCCGCACCCACTTTAGATTTTTTTTTTTTTTTGAAGAAAACTATACTGAACCAAAGAAAACCCGTAGTGAGATTACCTTAAATGAGCTTAGAGGGCAAACCTCAAAATACCAATTGTACTAGATGATATACCCGACGATACACTTTCTGGCGGAACCTTGTCATAGTGGGAGGGTTGTTTGACAAACCGAGAGATTCATGGGACTAGGAGAGTCCTCGGACTTGATTCCTAAATCGCAACCCATGGACATATGATGAGGCACTCCAAGATAAGGATCACGGGTTCTTGGCAAAAAAGAATGAAAGCCAAAATGGGTTCTATGTTTCATAATAGAGTGTGGGAGCTAGTCGAACCACTTAATGAGGTCAAACCCATTAGATGCAAGTGGGTATATAAGAGGAAAAGAGGACCGGACGGGAAGGTTGAAACCTTTAAAGCAAGACTAGTGGCGAAAGGTTATACTCAGAAAGAAGGGATCGATTATGAGGAAACTCTTTCGCCCATAGCCATGCTTAAGTCCATCTGTATTCTCTTATCGATTGTTGCGCACTTCGACTTTGAAATGTGGCAAATAGATGTCGAGACAGCTTTCCTTAACAGAAGTCTTGATAAAGAGATCTATATGCAACAACCCCAAGGTTTCATTGAAACAGGCCAAGAACACCTAATTTGTAAGCTCAAGAGATCCATTTACGGACTCAAACAGGTATCCAGAGCTTGGAACCAAAGTTTTGATCATGTAATAAAGTCTTATGGGTTCGATCAAAACGAGTTTTAAAGTTGTATGTATAAGAAGCGTATCGGAACTGCATTGGCATTCTTAGTACTATACATAGATAACATTGTGATCATCGGGAACGATGTGAAGGTGTTATCAGACGTAAGGGCATGGCTTTCAAAACTGTTTGATATGAAAGACTTAGGGAAAGCCGGACACATCCTTGGGATCAAGATCACTCGAGATCGCAAGAAAATGATGATCGGGTTATCGCAAGTTTCATACATAGAACACTGTCTTGAAATGCTTCAGCATGCAAGATTCCAAGAAAGGATTCGTACCCTTCAGACTTGGAATCCATCTATCCAAGAAAATGTCCCCTAAGACGCAAAAGAAGATAGATGACATGAAAGGTATTCCTTGTGCTTCGGCTGTCGGAAACCTTAGGTATGCATTGCTGTGTACGAGACCGGATATCTGTTTTGCCATAGGCATGGTAGAAAGATATCATAGTAACCCAGGGAAAGCGCATTGGACGACAGTTAAAAACATTCTGAATTGTCTGAAAAGAACTCGGGATAGAATGTTGATTTATCAGTCAGATACTCCAATCCCCATCGGCTACACGGACTCGGATTTCCAATCGATTTAGATTCCGAAATTATCTTTTTCGGTTAGTGTGTTTCCATTTGGGAAGTGTAGCCATCAAATGGACGAGTGTGAAGCAGAAATACGTCACTGACTCAACCATGGAAGTCGGGTAAGTAGCTTCTTATGAAGCAGTGAAAGAACCGATTGGGCTCTAGATCTTCTTAGTGGACTTGGATGGTGTTCTGAATTTGTCTAGCAATATCTGCTTAGGGGCAGTTGCAAATTCAAGAGAACCAAGAGTCCACGAGTCAAACAAACACATTAAAGAAAAGACATCTTATACGAGAAATCGTTAAGAGAGGAGATATAGGTGTGGCAAATATAGCATCGAGGACGACCTAGCGAGATCCATTCACAAAGTGCGCCTCCTCTCAATACATTCGAGACATGTGAGTGGAATGGGTGTCAAGACCGTTGCCAACTGCTTTGAGTATAAGTGGGAGAAATTATTAGGTTCGTGTAGGTGACATTAGATGTCACGGACTACTCGAGACATGTTGTAGTATACTTAAAAGCGACTTTGAGTATAAGTGGGAGATTGTTGGGATTATAATTTGAAAGTATGCTTTTTACTTTGTATAATCGAAACCAATTTTCGGATTTATTTATTGAAATAAATTGTTTATCACCGATGCTTTAAATATGATTGAATGTTACATATATTTCTTGCATAACTGCTCAATAATTCGTCGTGTTACAATCAGAAGTTAATTTAGTGATACCGATCACGAAGATTAAATTAACCGTCCCTTGTAACTAAAAAAGTACGCCATTCACGACCTAGATGGAAATGAACAACCATCGCGAAAGGTTGAGGTGTGAGGCTCGATTGGTTTGTCTTGACCAAGAGATTACACTAGTGCATGACCGATCTAAATTGAATAGGACCCTCTGGGAGGATAAATTCTTCGAACTTAACAAGGAAGAATTAAACCTCGAATGTTCGTTGTTTCTTAATCTTAAATCCTTAAATAGGATCACGTGGGATTGGTAACTATTGCTTTGACTTATCATGGGTAGCGAATCAAAGAGAGATTCAATACTTTTTATCTTGGGCAATATTATTGGTCACATGTGATTGCTAAGATTTAATACGAAGAATCGTGGGCAAAGCACGCTTGTTCGATTTGCCCTTGGGAGGTTCATAAGTTTTATCATACCAAATCTTGCAAGTGGAATTTGTTTCCTGGATGGATAATAATGTTGAACCGCTCCTCGACCAAGGATAAAAGATGTTAATTAATGGAAAGCTATTTCAGTGGCTTGAATTAATTAATGGGCTAGATAATCTTAAACACGGGAAATAATGACCGGGAGCCATATTGACTGTAATATGGGTTAAGATGGATAGTGCAATATTAATTATGTAGTGGGATTAATTAATATTTATGGGCTTGAATTATATTGTGGCTCAATATTAGATATTCAAGATCCATTAGAAGGTCCAATCTTAATTCTCCTAAAGGCCCCCTGAGTAGCCCAACAAATAGTCCAATAACTGAAAAAGGTGATTAAAATAAAATAAATATTGTTGCTTAATTTTTCCTCTTATTTTCAAAAATTATGGATAAAAGAGGGAGAAAGATTTTCTTTGAATTTTGTTATGGAATGAAGATATGTATTCTTGGAATACAAGATTATCTCATTTAATTCAAGAAATCTCCCACTTGGTTATTCATAGTGATATTTCGAATTTTTGGAAATATAGTGGGCAAGAAAGATTTTCTTGATTTTCTTGAAAAGATATTATGGAAGATATGTATTTCTTGAAATACAAGAATATCTCATAAATTCAAAAAGATCTAAATCTTGGATTCTTGCACACACTAAATTTTCGAAAATATCCATATTTTGAGGAAGTGGGATTTTTGTGGAATATTTTAATTATGGGAAAAAGAATATAGGAGATATATTCAAGATTTCTTGGTGACCAAGAAAAGTCTTTTCCCACATTGATTTTCTACATAAAATTCGACCACTCCCTCTCCTATAAATAGGGGATGATTAGTTCATTCCCAAGTACAATTCCATGTCTTTGGAAATATTAGCAATTCCACAAAAGGTGGTGCAACAAAGTTTATTTTTTCCTTTTGTTAATTGTTCGACGAGTGTCCTTCCACCGGATAGTTGAGCAAGGGCTAAGGGAATACTTGGGAAGTCCTTTTGGTTAGTCCGTCCGACCGAAGTCACTGCCATCCCAAGAGGTACGTTCACGTAAACCCGTAGATTCCGCATGAGTAGGTTTTTCGTGGCTTTTTATATGCATGATATGTTGTTGTAATTATTATTTGAATTAATATATGATTAATTCATGCTAGTAATAATTAATGAATTAAATTTGTATTTAAATATTCACCCCGAATAGATCTGTGCAAATTCATTAACCAACACCACTGAGGTCTAATTCTTCCTTGTTCAGTTATGAAGAATTTATCCTCCTGTAGGTCCTATTCAGTGCATCAGTCATGCACTAGTGTAATCTCTTGGTCAAGACAAACCAATCTGAGCCTTACACCCCAACCTTTCGCGATGGGTTGTTCATTTCCATCTAGGTCGTGAATGGCGTACTTTTTTAGTTACAAAGGATCATTAATTTAATCTTACGTGATCCTGGGTATCACTAAATTAACTACAATGTAACACGCACGAATTATTGAAACGTTATGCAAAGAAATATATGTAACATTCAATCATATTTAAAGCATCAGTGATAAACAATTTATTTCAGTAAATAAGTCTGAAAATTCAGTTTCGATTATACAAAGTAAAAAGCATACTTTTCAGTATAATCCCAACAATTACATGATTTTTCCGCATCACATTGGTTTTTCAAACGGAACCAACAATTGGTATCAGAGCGGGAGTTCAAAAGTTCACTGTTTTCAATGTGACCATCTAAACTGATCTTTTTGAAAAACCCGCTTTCTGTAAATATGCATATATTTTATTTTTTTGGCGTCATTATCAAAAAGGGAGAAATTGTTGAGATATTTTAGCTTTGATGAATTATGTCAAAACATTATCAACTTGTGTTTTTGAAGCTAATCTACAGATAACAAGTTGAGGGGGAACGAGAGAACAAGTTAAGGGGGAACTCACGTAATAAGTAGTAGATGATCGAGATCAGACGAGGCTGCAGACGAGACTAATCGAGATCAGATGAGTAAGATGAGTTCCGGAGTTAACTGATGAACTGAGCAAAATCAGAAGAAAAGATAAGCTAAGCCAGCTGATCAGAAGAATCAGAAGTTAACCTGATCAGATGATCAGAAGACCAGATCAGATGACCAGATCAGAAGAAGAGGTTGTAGATCAGAAGAGGAGGTTGCTAATCAGAAGAGGAGCAGATGAGACTGATCGAGATCAGACGTGATCGAGATCAGATAAGCTAACCTGATGCAACTAACCCGATATGCTAACCCCGATGTACTAATGACGCAGATAAACCGATATGCCGACCCTAAGCATCGATCCGATGTTGAGCCGATCGATCAGCGAGAAGAAATCAAGACAAGTCATCCGGGTTATGTTCACCGAGAATCGTAACACTACCGATGATCACCGCCCGAAAAGTGACCGAGGGTCGGGATGTCCTAAGTCGAAGAGTTGAACCCGATGAAGCCCGAGTGTCGATATACCTAATCGGATAAGGTCCGGCCAAGAGAAGTCTCGGCGAGTTAAGAATCCCGAGTCCAAGGAAGCCCGAGTTCAAGAAGCTGAGGATCAGATAATCCACAAGACTCGAATGATCTCAAGATTATAGTTGTTATTCAAATTGACGTGGACCAATGAGAGGCAAGCCTAAAAAAGCTGCAAAAAGCTACATAATAGTATGGATTTGAATGTGACTCCATCCAACGGTAACATTCAAATTCACACTATAAATATAAGTTCTTCCTTCATTATTCGTGTGGTGGAAGTGGAAGTGGGAAATGCGTGAAGCATCCAAAAAGCCAAATCATCCAGCATTTCCACCATAGAACACTGAGCAAGAAATACACGCATATATTCAAGAGTGTTCTACCCTAGATCTAAGCACAAATGTAATATCCTAAGCTTAGAGAGATTTTCCCAATCTTAGCATTGAGGCTAAACAAATGTAAGGGAAAATCTCAACCTAGTTGGAAACCAAACAAACCTTACCCAAATCAGTTTGATATTTTAAGTTTGTAGGTGAGTGAGAACTCGGTAAACATCTAAGCAATCCCGAAAGGGAGGGTAGGCAATCCCGTGAGGGAGATAAGTCCCGTGAGAGTGAGAACTCGTTAAACATCTGTATTGTGTTGGACTAACACGTTAAACTAAGTTCAGTTGGTTAAGTTGGTGTTCTGCTGATAGGGAAGCGTGGATGTAGGAGTTGGACTCCGAACCACTATAAAAATCGTGTGTTCCTTACTGCTTTATGTTCTTACTTGCCATATGCATTTGATTATAAGCAAAACACACATCGGTTTAAAAAGCAAAAAAAAATTGGAACCACCATTCCCTCACCCCTATTTTATATGCATTACATGATTTTTCCGCATTACATAAGTTTTTCAAACGGGACCAACACTATATATAGACAAGTATGCTCCAAGTCCATCATGCAACTAAAGTACGAACAATGATCATAATTTAGAGAATTTTTAATTTAAGTGGTAAGTTAGGATCATGATATATGATTTAGGATTAGATTATCCGACTAGTGAATTGAGACTCACAAGATGGTGACACTATTCTTCTTTAATATATATTATAATACAAATAAAACTTAGATAAATATATTAATTTGGAGAAACTTGAATGTAGAGTGGTACAATAGGGTTTAAGATTCAATTTAGAGTTCAATAGTCCGATTAGTGAACTAGTGTCACTATTATCTTTTTCGCGCATCTAATTATTAAAATAGAAATTTCATAAATGTTGTAATTAGGAAAAATAATGTTTGTTTATAGTTATACAATAGGATGTTGGAGTTATACTGGAAAGTATGCTTTTACTTTGTATAACCATACTTAATTTTTGTCTTATTTACTGAAATAAATTATTTATCACTGATGCTTTAAATATCATCAAATGTTACATATATTTACTTCATAATTGTTCAATAAATAGTACGTGTTATATTTTAGTTAATTTAGTGATACCAGATCACAGAAGATTAAATTAACAGTTCCTTGTAACTAAAAGTACACATTCACGACCTAGATGGAAATGAACAAACCATCGCGAAAGGTTGAAGTGTAAGGCTCAGATTGACTTGTCTTGACCAAGAGATTGCACTAGTGCATCATGATGCACTGAACAGGACCTACATGAGGATAAATTCTTCAGCACTGAATATAGAAGAATTAGACCTCAGTGGTTCATTATTTCTTAATCTTCGTCCCTTAAATAGGATCGTGTGCAATCAATAGCCATTGCTTTGACTTATGATGGGAAGAGGATCATTGAGATTCAATACCTTGTATCTTGGGCAATGATATTGGTTACACGACGATCGCTAAGATTTAATACGGTGAAACGTGTGCAAGTACGTCTTGTTTGATTTGTCCCCTTGGGAGGCTCATAAGTTTTATCATACCAAATCTTGCAAGTGGAATTAATTTTCGGTATGGATAATAATGTTGAGTCGTTCCTTAACTAAGGAAAAAGAGGTTAATTAATATGAAGCTATTTCAGTGGCCTAAATTAATTAATGGACTGGATAATCTTAAACACGTGAAATAATAACCGGGAGCCATATTAACAGTAATATGGGTTAAGATGGATAGTGCAATATTAATTATGTAGTGGAATTAATTAATATTTATGGGCTTGAATAATATTGTGGCTCAATATTGAAAATTCAAAGTCAATTGGAAGGTCCAATCTTAATTCTCCTAAAGGCCCCCCAAGTAGCCCAAACATAAAGTCCAATAACTGAAAAAGGTGTTTAAAATAAAATAAATTATTGTTGCCTAATTTTTCAATTTTTCGAAAATTATGAATAAAACAGGGAGAAAGATTTTCTTTGAATTTTGTTATTGAATGAGGATACGTATTCTTGGAATACAAGAATATCTCATTAAATTCAAGAACTCTCCCACTTGGCTATTCATAATGGAATTTTTGAAAATTCCATAACATAAGGAGGGGAAGATTTTATTTGGGAGATATATTGGGAAATAGAATATATTGGGTATATTCAAGATTGTTTCTTGGAGAAGAAGCAAGGAAATTTCTCAATCTCCCCTAAAACCCTAGAAATTTCGCCCCCCCCCCCTTAGTATTATAAATAAGGGGTGAATTTTTCATCCCCAATGCAATTCCATGTGTTGAAAAAAAAATAGAAATCCACAAAGGTGGTGCAACATAATTTTATTTTTCCCTTTTGTTAATTGTTCGCGAGTGTCCTACCACCGAATTGTCGAGCAAGGACTTGGGAATGCTTGGGAAGTCTTTTTGGTGTATTCGTGTGAACGAGATCCATCTTCTCAACGGTTGTCACTCCAAGAGGTTAGTTCACGTAAACTCCTAGCTATTCCGCATGCGTAGGATTTATGTGACGAGCATGTATGCATGATTTGTTGTTGAATTATTATTTGAATTAATATAGGATTAATTCATGCTAGTAATAATTGTTAGAATTAAATTTGTATTTAAATATTCATCCCGAATAGATACAATTAATTTCCCAACATAGGATTCATTTTTTACCTATTCAAGAATCAATGTTGTCTATTATCGTTGTTTACGGTACAATAGGGTTCACCACTATTATCTTTTTCACACATCTAATTATATAAATAGAATTGGTGAACCGGGGCTCACAAGATAGTGCCACTATATTATTATTTTTGCATATATAATTACAATATAAATATTTTTTTTGATATACATTATAATTTGAATTTTTTATTTAGAGTGATACTATATGATACATTATTTATGATTTAGGGTTCAAATGGTCCAACTAGTAAACCGAGACTTCAGTGACACCACTAATTCTTTAATTTTACTAAAAATAAATTTTAAACAATCATAGTAATTTGAATAAATTTTAATTTTGAGAAGTATAAAATATAAATTGGAATAACACAATGATATATTTATAATAAATATTTATTTAAACAGATAATAGCATATATACTATGCAGAAGAGATATTTATAATATCTATTCCAATTTTTTTAAAATATGTTCTAAAATTTATATGATATATATGTTCCCTATACTTTATGGTATATATACACCAAAAGTATTACCTCTGGCGTCATTATCTATCAAGTTTGAGCCAAAATCTAGTAAGGATAATAAAATAATTAGATAATGTATTTAACTATTTTTTTCTTTTTGGAAAGACATAATGTATTTAACTTTAACTTAATTGGTTTAAAAAAATATATTAACTTAATAAATAGAAGTTTATGGTCTGTTGCAAAACTCACATAGGCGTATTCTAATTACTGTAGAATATATGGGAAGCGAATTGTTTGGAAAAAGAAGGGAAAATATATTAATTGTATTGATTTGGAGGGAGAGTCCTACAATTAAGGATCATTAAATGCTTATTTGTCAATAAATACAATTTTTTACTTTTAGATTATTTTATTATGTGGGTTATTTACCCGCAAGGTAGATAAAGTTTTTTTTCCCTCTTAATCCTCTAAATTCAATAGTTATTGTGTTGCACGAGTTTTAATGTTTGAGTAGTTATTTAATGTTAAATAAGATAAAGTTGATTCTTTAATGATGATTGAATGATAAGTAATGATATGCGGTGTAAATTAAAGGAGGTAATGTTGGTGGCTTAGCCCACCTAGCTACTGGGCTCCTCAATTGAGTGGAAAACCTAGGTTCGATTCCCTTTAGGAACGAATTGGAGTATGGGAGTTATAAGGTGGCTTGGTGAATTTGTGGAGTGTTTGGGTGCTTGGTGTACTAACTACTAACAACTAACTTTGTTCGATAAAAAAAGAATGTTGGTTTTAGTATGGAAAATGTAATAATATTTTGTGTAACTTTGAGATAGTTAAAAAGAATTTAGTTTTTAAAAAAAATGTTTAGTTAAAAAAGGAATGGATCATTTTTACAAATGTTCAACTAAGTAATTAGAGATAGAGGGAGTATCATTAATAGCAAAAATTAATGCACTTATCTCATTAAAATATATATCATGGTAATTCATTTTAATTATTCTCATTAACTTTTCTTAGTGTGTTAATTTAAAATAATTTATCTTTTTTTTTATTAGAAAAAATGATATTTCATTAATAAAAGGGCATGAGGAGTACCCATTTACAATGAGTTGGCAAGAATTGCCCACTAGATGGTAACAGAAACAAGTTCAGTAAGATGACTCCTAGACTGAATACATGTTAACTAAGGATTGTTTTCGGCATGATGCTCCAATCTGCAAAAGAAATTTTATGTCTCCATTTCTTTCTTTTATTGATCCAACTCCATAATCGTCTTTTATTTCCGTCCACGATTTCATCCACTTTAATTGTCTCATTACGAAAGATGATAGCATTCCGTGATTTCCACAAGGTCCAAGTAATGCACTTGAAATAGTTTATCACTTTGATAAAAAATATGTGAACTCGAGTTCATGTGATTTTTTTATTTATTTATCATGTATCACTGTTTTGCATAAGAATTATCATTGTTATGTATATTAATGAATTTCTGGTAATGAACACTAATTCAACAATTCCAACAATTGATTCGTTGTTTCTCCTTCCCAAATAAAATGATCTGTTAGTATTTCAATTCAAACACTCATCTTCATATACGAGTGTTAAAGAGGAGTATGTGTTACCAGTGTGTTCAAAAACCGGTTGAACCGCCCGGTTGAACCGGTCGAACCGTGAACCGCTCATGTCGCCGGTCCAATTACTCCTTAAAAACGGTTAATTCGATTTTATTATTTTTATTATTTATTAAATCACTTTTTTTATTTTTTTATTATTTTTTTTCTAAACCTCTCTATATAATGTTATTGTTTTTATCTCAATATCATTTTCTCTCAAATAAATTCATTCACAAGTCATTAATTTCATTTAATCTCTTTATCGTCGTCACATATTGTGTGGAATTAATCCACAACGTCATCATCTCTGATCTACAAACTCTATTGTATTTATTTTAATATAAGATTTATAAGTTATAAATTAGTATAATTTTAATATTTTATAAATAAATATTTATTTTTTAATGTAACATACAAAATATAAAAGAAATATGCATAAATCAATTTAACGGTTCAACCGTCGGTTCAACCGGTCCAACCGGTTGGACCGGCAACCGATGCCTAGACCGGTTTGATCACCGGTTCGGTTATGAAAACACTGTGTGTTACTATAAGGGTGATTATGTTTTACTACGTAATGATGGATAAAAATATAATTTTACTAATTCAATGGTGTAATTTGGTGGTTTTAGCTTTTACTTATGACAGTTGGTCACACGTCAGAAGGAGACGTAGATGAATTTGAGGGAGTGTCCTTGTTTGTTCATACAATAACACATTTTTTCCCTTTACAGTTTACAACAACATATTTGTGTATATCTAGTAACAAAATTTTTCAATACATTATATGTGCTACTATAGAGACAAATACATGTACTAAAAAGACAAGTATGCATTTGTTGTCCTTACAGTAATACTCATGTGTACTAACAGTAACACATGTTCACTCTCATAAATAACACAGATTCGGGAGCGGGGTTTTCCTATTTTTCCTTACCACAATTTTTTTGAAAAATACATGTTCGATCTAATTCGATCCGCGAAGAATCTGAGAATTTTCAACCTAATGAATAGAATGGAGTGGGTACAGATATAGTATACGGATCTAAAATTCATACAATATTATATACAAAAGTTTGTCTTTTAAATATAAGTAAAGTTGAATAAAGTTATTGGCTTTTCTTTTTTTTTTTAAAAGCCAATTAATTAATGAAAGATGGAGTACAAGGGGTAGTCATCCCTTACAATAAAGAATACAAAATAAACAAATGCCAAAGTACAAATTCAAAATAACATTCATTGTAACCAAACTAACAATACGACTCAAAACACGAATTTGGGTTGCTCTGCCAATCGATGAAACTATAACAAAAATTGTCATTACCTCTTGCCCTTAACAATTTCCAAGATCTGAAATAGCAGAGCACAGAAGACACGCTCCCTAAAAAAATTTTAGTATTTCACATTGTTTTCACATGGAAATTAATTAATATCATGTTAATCATTAATTTTCATTTTAATTAATCACTTTCATATTTTCGATATTTTGTTATTTTACTAATATTATTGGATCAAATTGAAAATTATATAGGGTAAAAGTAAAATTAAGGATTTATGAGATTAAATTAAAAATATAAATATTTTTGGGACCTTTTCCCTAAAATATTCAAAATTAAGGGACCATATTGAATTTTAATTCATCTTGTCGCTGGATTTCTCCAATTTCAGATGTTATGTGCAAGAAACATGTCCAAAATGACATCGTCCCGCTATTTTGGCAATTTAATTTGAGACGAAAATCAGACCGATTCTTAAAATCAATTATTGTTAAAATTAATTCTTAAAATTCTTATCTCATACTATATTTTAATCACTCTCATACTTATACGGTAATACAAATGATATGCCCAAGAGATTCAATTATAATAATTCATAAAAACAACACCAAAACAAAACAAAAAATAGTCAATTAATCTCGAACAAAAACTGCCGTAAATATGTATATGAAAAAAGAAATGGAAAAAAAGCCCTAATCGAAATCAAGAATTATTGGAACACGAGACTGAAGCGAAGCCAGCGTGGAAGATTACCAATATACCCTCACGAATCAGGGAAATCAAGAATTACTGGAACACGAGATTGAAGCTGCTGCTGTTCCTCGATTACTGATTCGTGAGGGTATAATCGTACTCCGGCACGTTGCAGAGGCAATTGCTACATCTGGAACGTCGTCGTTTCTCCATTTCTGTTTGTATTCTGAATTCAGAGTAAGGTTCTACGAGGTTTTTATAGTGAAAGAAAGTAGTGAGGGTTAATATTTTTCCGTATTTGGGTGGGCCCACAATCATGCAATAGATATTTTGAATTATTTTCAAACCACTAGCATTAAGGTTGTATTGGTTGGGAGATTGAAATTTTGGGTATGGATCATATTAGGAAATTAATATAAATAAATTGATTTCGCATCTCTTTATAATAAGTTCGAATTTTATATGAGATTTGAATCCAACATAAAACAATTTTACCATATTAAATTGTTCACTCGATGGGTCTCATTTCCATTGGAAATCTAATTAGCACACGAGTGACAGAGAGAGTATTAGAAAATTAATGAATTAATATTACACTTCTCCATAAGAAATTCGGACTTTTCGATAAGATGAATTCTTTTATAGTATAAGAGCTTTCACATTTCTCTTTACAAGTTCATACTTTTAGAAGAGATAAAATTCTTTCATCGTATAAGAGTTTTCACACCTCTACCAATTAATTAGGATATTTAGATGAGATTGAATTCTTTCATGATATCACAATTTTCACATGATCTCTTTACAAATTCGGATATTTAGATGAGATTGAATTATTTCATGGTATCATAATTTTCACATCTCTTTACAAATTTGAATATTTAGATGAGATTGAATTCTTTCGTGGTATCAAAATCTTTCACATCTCTTTACAAATTTGAATATTTAGATAGCTTTTTTCATGGTATCAAAAGTTCCATATATTTTTACAAATTTGGATATTTAGACGATCACGTCACTTTGATGTCATTGATAAATAGATTAAGCAAGGAGAACACTCTTTTTCTCGAGGTATGAATTTATTAAACTATCGCGAGAACAAAATAATATGCTCATTCGTACTTCCTCATGAGTTGAAAGTCCTATGCTCGTACGTACTTCCTCATGAGTTTATATAGTTGTATGAACGAAAAAAGAACACGAGACTCGAATAGTTACAACTTACAATATTTCTTTAAAAAGAGAAATCTTTAATTTGTGTACGTACAATTAATGCACGGATATTAAATTTATGCAACTAGTTAACTCCAATTGCATTATTCATTCTTCCCCTTTTGAAGACCGTGTTTGGCTATTTTTTAAGAATTAGGTTGAATTACAATATAATTAGGTTGAGTTGCATGGTACAACTTGGTGCACTTGAGACCACCACTTAAAAATTATGATTAATTATTTTTAATAGAACTTTTTAATATTCTTATATCATTAAAATATATATCATGTTAATCATTTTAATTACCTCATATTTTTATATCTTGATATTCCCAAGTGATTCAATATAAATAAATAAATTTTTAAATACAACTACCAAAACAGAGGGGAAAAAATCCATCAATTAATCAAAATCTTCTCTTTTATATTTTTAATAACTTTACTTTGTATGGGTTGAGAGATCCATCGTAAAACAAATGAGCACCTAGAATTAATTATTACACACAATTACAAAAAAAAAAAAAAAAGATTAGTCAAATTATCTTTCTCTTTTGAAGGTAAATATTGAACATAATTAAGAAAAAAAATTAGATTCATCCATTAATATGAAGTATGTGTTATTATAAGGACAAATATTAAATATACTTTTTTTTAGTACATATATGTGTCTCTTCTTCTTAAGAAATAACTCAACAACCATGGTGCATCGCTCTCACTTCCCACGTGCTCATTGTTGCTTTCAATTTTTCTTTTTATTGTTATATTTGCGTATATCTAATTGAATATTGTGTTACTATATATACATAAATATGTTACTGTAAAAAGAAAGATGTGTTACTATATGAACAAAATGACACTCTCTATTTCATCCACTTCCCCCCTCTCTTTTTTAATATGATTCTCCTTCAGTTATGCGACAAACTTCCTTAAGTACAAACCTGAACTATCATATTACAATATTGAATTAGTAAAATGTATTTTTGTTCACGATCACATGGTAACACATAATAGTCAATACAATAACACAAACTTGTCTTTATAATAACACAGACTGTGAACAAATTTTCCTGTTATGTCTTTGCGCGAATTTTTTCTTGACCTGATTCGACCCGAACATGATCCGCGAATGAGATAAAATTCTATGGTATTAGAGTTTTGGATCACGTCCACGTCCTAGGTTCAAATTCCATAAAAAATGACTCCACCTATTTTTTGAATTTGCACATTTCATCTCCACCCAAATAAATATTCACCCTTATTGCTACTCCGAAATCCAACACATAACTAAGTGTCCGTGTACTAGTTGTATATAGTTGCACTCTAAAATTGGGGGTGCAAAAGACTTACTCATCAACTATTAAGTTTTACTTTTTATTTGGAGTTGGTAAAACGAATTAAACTACCGCGAAATCAAAATACCCTATGCTCGTACGTACTTTCTCATGAGTTTACATGGTCCCGCATGTACATTATTTTCAGAAAAGAAGACGAGAATCGAATAGTACAACTTATAATATTTTTTTAAAAAGACAAAAGTTTGTGGACACGCAATTAATGCACGGATCTTAGATATATATTTAACTAGTTAATTCCACTTGTAATCTTCTTTAAGACCGTTTTTGCCTGATTTTTAAAAATAAGAAATAAAGTTGAGATGCACAATTTTGACTTGCTGCAATGAGACCACCTCTTACAAAATTATTATTAACGACAGTTCTTAATATTATTATCTCATTAAAATATATACTACATTCTGTTAATTCATTTTAATCACTCTCATATTAATTTTTATATCTTGATATATAGCCAGGTGATTCAATTAAATTAATTTTTAAACACAGCTACTTAAACAAGGGAAAGTTAAAAGATTCCATCAATTAATTATCGAATCCCTCTCTTCTATATTTTTTTTATAAACTTCTTTTGGGTGGCGGGGATTAGGGGTCGTAGAACAAAGGAACTAGTCCCAACTAGAATTAATTACTAAACACAATCGCAAAAAAGAAAAAAATATATCAGTTAACCAAATTCTCTTTCTCTTCCATATTTTTTTTATAATTTCATTTTTATAAGGTATATAACATATGTACTGAGCAAAAAAAAAGGTATATAACATGTGTGTGTATTCGTAGAACAAATTACGGCAATGAGTTCAAATTAGAATCAACTATTAAAGATTCCAAAAGAAAAAATAAAAATCTCTATCAATTAATCTATAGTCCATAAACTGCCGCAGTTATCTTCATAAAATGTAAGTACATTTTTAAATAGTATCAATTATTTTCACTAAATAATATGTATAATTGCACCGAACAATTGATGTACAAGAGATTTACTCATCAATTATTAATTTTTACTTTTTATATGGGTTGGTAGAATGAATTAAACTATGAGAACGAAAACCCTATTCGCGTACGTACTTTCTCATGAGTTTATATGGTTCTGCATGTACACTTTTTTGGAAAAAGAACACGCGAATCGAATTGTTACAACTTAAAATATTTTGTAGAAAAGTACAAACTTAATGTGTCCATACAATTAAATGTACGGATCTTAGATTTATGCAACTAGTTAGCTCTACTTTATTCATCTTTCTTCCTCATTTCAAGACCGTGTTTGGCTGATATTTTAAGTTAAATATATAATTAGGTTGAGTTGTACATGCACTACTACACATTTGAGCTTACACGGTTGCACTTGGACAACCTTTTTTTCAAACAGCTCTCCAAGCTATAGCTTGGAGAGCGGTTTTAATTAAAAAAAAAAAAAGAATAGACAGCGGTTCAAAACATTTGTCCAAGTTTAATGATTTCTAGAAAGCGGTTGAGAACCGCTGTGCAAGTGTTTAGACAGCGGTTTTGAACCGCTGTCCAAGGGTATAGTTTGGACAGCGGTTACAAACCGCTGTCCAAGTGTTCGGATAATATATATACACCCAAATCGCGAATTGAACCAGCTGATATATATCGATCGAAGCCCTAGCCTCCTCCTCCCTCTCCCCCAAATCGAACCATCCGCCGCCGTCCTCCCCTACCGCCCAAGCCGCCGTTCACCAAAATTTCTAGGTATTTTCTCTATTTATCTCTTATTTGATGTCTTCTTCATTTTGGTTTATCCTTTTACATTTATGTATGTAATCTGGATGTTATTATTCTGGTTCACGGTGTTGACATGCTCCATATTTTTCAACTCTTCGATTTTGTGCGCGAAATGCTCAGCCCACTTCTTTTTGGTCGATCCAATCCTCCCAGTTATTGTCTTTCCATTTACATTTTCATTGAATATAGTTAACGCTATGACATCTTCAATTCCTAATATTACCACCATCTTTTGATGATTATATTAAGTGTCGTATTTAGAGTCTTGTTAGCTTCTTCTTCCCATATTGTTTCAGTCGAAGAATAAGTGGGGCTACTTACGAATATGCATATATTCTCGGTTATCATCCCCATTGAACCGCGTTATATTTGTACGTAATGTTTCTGCTATAATACATGGTGTTACTTGTTACAAATTGAATCATGAATCTTTTCTCTGGAAGGAGGAACAAGAGTGTTAAGTTTTGTTAATGGATCTATAGCTATAGCTAGCTTGTTTTATTAGTATTATTGATGAGTTAAAGCAAAGAAAGAGTCAACTGAGTTTTTAATTATTGAGAAAGAATGATTAATCTTTATACCTTGCTTCCTAACAAGGGTGCATAAGGACAAAATAAAATGAAGTAAGATGTATATATATATCTGTAATGGTACAAGTATAACCACACGGTTAACTTACTAGATGAGGATTTAAACATAAATTAATGTTAATTTATTAGGATTAATGTTGTTAGTGTTAGAGATGAACAACTTGTTAGAGATGAATACATATTGTGTGGCTTGGCTTGATTTTTTATGCTAATTTAGATATGAACAATTGATGCACTAAAGGTGTTTGATAATATGCTTGTGTGAGGATTTACGCATAGTTTTGAATATTGTTTGTTTTTTGTTTATTAAATGTTGTTTCTTCTGCTTTATAGGATCATGTCTCGTTTGCCATATCCCGGAGATGATGGAGATGATGATGGATATTCTGATGGAGATCATGGCGCATATGATCATGGTGCATATGATCGACAGCATCCTGATGACTTGAGAGAGTGTGACACTGATGCTCCCACCACCACTAGCAGCTCCTGGGAGAAGCGTACTCGGGGTATAGTCACCATTTCATCTATTAAGAGAGCTCGTAGCAAGGGAAAAACACTTCAGGTAATTTTATTACAATTGAACAGTTTGAAATCGATAAATATATTGATTGATCGTTGAACCTAATTAAATACTATGTTATTGCAGTTATCGTTCAATGAGTTTGGACAGGCAATAGGAAAAGAGAGTGAGTCGTTGTCCTTCTACATTGGAGCTGCAGTCAGGAGCGTGATCCCTATCGTGCTGCCAGCCAAGGACTGGCGTAGCCCCAAACTGACTCCTTTGAAGGAAAGATTATGGGACGAGCTTACGGTATATTAATTATATATTTATTGAAAGTTGTAGTATGACCCTTAAATTTACTAAATTGTTATGTTATATGCGTATAGACTACATTCATAGGTTTTGACCACACAAAGAAGAAGCAAATATTGTCGCAAGCTGGAGTAATGGCCAAGAATTTTCGGACTTGGTTGAGAAGTAACACACGAGATCCGGAAACTGGTCTTTACTCGGCTAGTCCGCCTCCGGCGTATCAGAATAGCCCTATGGTGGCTCCATACTGGGAGGAGTTTGTGAGCAGAGCTATGGAGGATGATTTCCAGGTAAAATTGATCAATGTCATTTCCTCAATTTCTAATGCCCTAAGTTTTTCAGTGTTTATCATATCTCTATTATACTGTAGAATCGAAGTAATAAAAAACGCGATCAAGCCAAGTCGATGGAGGCGCGATATCGTGGATTGAACAAAGGTTATGCACGAATAAGAGAAAATATGGTGAGATCAAAATCCTAACTTTTAATTTTTTTTTATATATTCACTTTTAATATATCTAATAAAGGGACACGTTCATCACTATCGTAGAAAGAAGAAAGAAGAAAAGCTGGAGAGAGTGAGCCTATTGTTACCCATTTTGACTTATTTCAGACTACCAGAAAGGGTCGAGACGGGAATATTCACGATCCCAAAGGCACAAATCACATCATCGAAGAAGTGGTAATCTATCCATTAATTTATCTTTCAATTACAAACTATTATTTATAAACAAATAATTAAATAATAATCTTTTGTTTTTGTGATTCAGGAGCATCTATCTCAGACCATGACGCCCGACGACATCCGCATGTTCGGCCCTGATGATCTGTTTGGATGGGCTATGGGTCGCCAGGAGCATCCCGGCCGCTTACGGAGTGTCGGATATGGCTTGACGAAGACATCTTTAGCAATGACACCTGGTCTTCAAGCCATGAATATGGTGGGTATACTAACGGAACAGGTTGCCAAGTTGTCTAAAGATGTGGAACGTTTGAGGTCCGAGAGAAGAACGAGCCACGGAATGTCGTCGAGTGGAGCAAGTTGTGAACATAGTGTCGCTAATGCTATGTTTTCAGCTAACCCTAGGGACGACTTTATTGAGGCACTTCAAAACGTCTCTCAGGTATCAGATATGCATGTCTCACATTTGTTTTAATTAAAGACTAGTGTATTAAAATTTTCTAACTAAATATCTTATTCGAACAGCCAACGACCTTTTGCTACCTTTATTTGGAGGATCCCGATCGATTGGTGGCCACAGAACGCGTTACACTCTCCCATGGAATGATTCATGGTCATCCCATCACTCCCCGGTTTCGTGAGGGTCACACTTTCGATGTACCCGTGTCGAACAAAGAGGATTCACGGTGTGCCAAAACCAATCGATGAAGCCGTCCACGATCGAACGCAATGGTCGGGCACTTCATCGAATGGCCAAGCAACTTGGTCTCTAGCACCATGAGGGTAAAATATATGTTATTAAAGTTCATTATCTTATTTTTGGTTCTAAATAATATAACAAATTAATTGTAGAATCTGCCGACACCACAAATACCTCGGAAGAAATCACCACAAAAAAGGCTAAAGAGAAATCGAGGGTGTCGTAGCGAAATGGAGGGGAGAACGAGGGACTCCAATTTGCGCTCGGACTTGGTTATCCCATGATTTGGAGACTTAGATCACGATGATCATGTACACGTCTAGGGTGCACCGGATGGTATCGTCTAATGCTTTTCGAGATCGCCACGGTCCCATGCTTGCTCACTTTCATCGTAATACTTTCCAAGAATTCGCCGATGAGGAACATGTGTCTGTGCCAAGTCTTGAATGACGAGTGGTTGAGTGCAACCACCATAGCCCTTTACCTCGGTATGTGTTTACTAATTCTCAATATTCATTTTCTCAGATAGTTTAATTTTTCTTTTTAAATATTAATTAGTGTATATATGTTGGTTAAAGATATTTGGGTGAGGTATATCTCTCCGGAGATGTCCGAGCAAGTGGAATGTATTCTTCGTCTCCCCTGTGTCTTGCATATTGGGTGATAGGTGCATGCACCATGGATGAGTTAGTTAATCATATCTTTGAATCAAACCGGGAGCGATCATCTCATTTTTGGCCAACAAATGTGGGGTGAGTGATAAACATTTCGTTAAAATTTGTATTCATGTTTATAATATTTACACATATATATGCTAAATTTGCGCTTAATTTTAATATTCTCAATATAATATAGGAACCATTGGGTCTTTGGGTCGCCATACACATGAATACATTAAGTGTGTATTTTATGGACCCAATTTCGATGGAGTTTATTCAAATCGCCCTGATCTCGTTTCATATATGGAAGCGTAAGTTCATTTTTAATATTCTATACAATGATTTGTTTTACTTTTAAAATTATGCATATTTAATCTATTTTTATTTTTTAATTATAATAATAATAGTGTGATGACGATGTATCGGAGTCGCCTTCAGAGTCAAGGTTCAAGATCTAAGTTAAATAAAATGAACTGGATTAACATTAAGGTAAATTTAATTTAGTAAATTATCAAACTAATAGAAAGAAATCATAATTGTAATACGTGATTATAATTGTTAATCAACAGGTTCCGAGGCAACGAGATAATGACCATTGTGGACATTTTGTGTGTTGCTTTATTGAAGATATAATCCGCGCTTCTCTAACGAACATTCCTCTCAATGTAAGTCAATTTATCGATTTATTTAAATTATTATTGATTGAATAAAAATTCATACTATATTGATTGATTCGTTGTTTACAGTTTGTCTATGAACGTGAGCTCAAGTCTTACTCTAAGAAAAAGATCGAGAAATGGAAAAACGATTGGACGGGGTACCTTTACAATCGATTCTTATATTCATACGATATTGAATGAACGTTGTTTGAAATATTGGTAGCATGTAATTAAATTATATATTTGTGATGATATATATTTCATGTTTTTGGTGTATTGGACGTATGTTTATGATTGTATGTTTATTTATTTCATGATGTGTATGTTTATTAATTTATTTGATGTTTTGGTATATATATATATGTGGTTTATGGTTTTATTATAGGATTTTTGGTTTATGGTATATGGTATTGGACGTATATATAAGTTTTGGTTTATAGTTTTATTATAGGATTTTTAAAATATAAATTAATAATTAAAAAAAAAAAGATATTGACAAATGGTTAATAACCGATCGACTATGTAACTTAATAAACGAAAAAAAAAAAATTAACTTAGACAATGGTTATCAACATTCTGTCCAAGACCTAATCTTACCAAAGCGGTTGAAAAACCGTTGTCCCAAATCTTTTCTTGGACAAATGGTTTTTTATCAAATTGTCCAAAAACTTGGACAATTTATTACTTGGAGAGCGGTTATAACCGCTCTCCAAGGTCATTTTTCACAGTTGTCCAAGCCCAAATGTGTATTAGTGATGAGATCACCACTTAAAAACCTAATATTAAGTATTATTAACAATCGTTGTTAATATTCTTATTTCAGTAAAAAAAATTGAAAAAAAAAAAAAAAAATCACAAAGTCAATCTTAGAGAGTATAAGAAATATTCCTAAAATGACCCGAGAAACAGATAAATAACATCCTGCACAGCTCCCACATATGATATACCACTCTAGCCTCCAACTTGTTTTTCCGATTCCAATTTATACATAAATTTGGTTGTCTCCACCACTCGCTATAAATACACCAAAGCTTGATACTCATTTTAATCACTTATTTTTATATCATGATATTCCCAAGTGACATAATTAAGGATCACTTATTTTTATATCATGATATTCCCAAGTGACTTAATTAAGGCAAAATCTTGTGTGAGTTACATGACTGATACAAATTAATATTTATTCCTTTTAAAATATTAAAATTTTATTTTCAAAATATGTTTCGTCTCATTATAAATTCTCATCCAAGACCTATTCTTTAATTAAATTATTTATAAGCAGCTATCAAAACATTAAAAAAAAAAGGAAAAAGAAAAGATTCCATCAATTTTTTTTGACAGGAGAAAAGATTCCATCAATTAAGCATTCTTCACTTCGATATTTTCAATAACTTCATTTTTTATAAGGTTGGGTTGAGAGGTCGTAATTAAACTAAATGTTCAACTAGAATTAATTATTACACACAATTACAAAAAGAAAAAATCCCTGCATCAATTAATCGAATTGTCTTTCTCTTCCACATTTTTAATAATTTCATTTCTATAAGGTAAATAACATACGCTTCTCTGTGTATGAATTCGTAGAACAAATCAGCACAACAACTTCAAATTAGAATTATCTATTAATTAATTAAAGATTTCAACCAAAAATAATAATAAAAGATCTACATCATTTCAATTAATCTATAGTCCACCACAAACTGCCGCAGTTATCTACATAAAAATACGCCGCCGCCGCCGTGAAATCAAAACGGAGGCGGCGGAAGATTCAAGTCGATCAGATACATCTCCCTTTTAGACTTCTCCGGCGGCGGCTCCACGGCGGCAGCCGCCTCGTCCGCGGTGGCGGAGGTGCCGAGCCACCCCTTCCTCTTCTTGGGCGGGACGGTGACCGGGCCGACGACACCGCGGAACGTGGAGGGTCCCATCCTGAGCCTCTTCTTCGGCGGCTGCCTTACGTCCCAAACGACGTCGTTCTCCATTTTTAGGGTTTTGAGATATCTGCCTCTGTTGGTGCCGACAAGTATGTAAGAATGAGGTGATTGTTGTCCTAACGAGGTTAATTATATATCGGTTGTTTGGTGGGACCCACGTCAATTTGCAGAGAAAAGGGCACTAGATTTCAGTGTATTTAATTGTGACAAATCTCGATTTTTTGTCTTTTTTTTAAAGGTCAAATCTGAATTATTTTTATTTTGTGAATTGATGGATTTTGGTGATTTAGTGGGAGATGGGTCTATATAATAGTATTTTCTATGTTATGGAAATTAATACAAATCAATTGATTTCATATTTATTTTTGGATGAGATTGTCTTGTGTCCAAATTTAATTTGGGTACTTATCTTGTAAAAAATTATCATTAAATTGTTCACTCGATTGGTCTCATTTACAAAGAGATGAGTAGGAAATTCAACTCACGAGGAAGAGTGTTGGGAAATTAACTTTTAATTAGATGAGAATTTCAATCAAATATTGGATGAAGCATTAATCAAAACGTGGGTTTGAAAAGTTTTAATACTAAGAAAGAATTTCATCATATTAAAAAGTCAATATTTTTAGATAGATGTGTAATTAATTCGTTTATATTAGTTCCATAATAAGAGACGTGATTGTAGATTTTATAGGTGATGTAATGATGATTTTTCAAATCCTAAATTAGAATTAATTTTAAATTTCAAAACTCAAATTCTAATTTTTTTTTTAATTCAAAATAAAAATCACCTTTCTTTAATTTTCTATAATGTTTGTGTCATGCCTTTGTTTTTTTTTTTTTTTTTTTTTTTTTCTAGTACTCTTTTCTGAGTGTGAAGTCATCTCTTCTTCAAGGGCCAGTCATTTCAACAGGTGGAATTTCATCGTCAGATCCGAATTTTATTTATTTTTTATATCGGAAAATTAAATATATTTTATTTCATTGAATACAAAGATACTCTGACAATATTTGTTATTCCCATCCATTTCACTTTCTATTCTTCTTTTTTTGATCAGGAATTTCACTTCGTATTCTTGATTCCAAAAGGGGATTTAGCTTACACATAAACGAGAGCTTTGGTAATTGCGTGTTTGGGGATTTACTGTTTAATTTCTTGTAGTCTCATGTTGGTAAATCCAATTTTTTAAAAAAAAATCCAAAAGAAAGAGAACTCAAATAAAATAAAAATCTAAACTAGAAAACTCAATTTAATGGTGTTAACGATTGACCGTGATCTAAATTTGATTAAGAAGGTGATTAAAAATTTCCGATGAGATTCCAATCCAGTTTCAAGATCTCGAGTTTTCTGGTTGTTAAGGCGAGTTTCTAAATCATTTATCAAGAAACTAATTAAGATCTAAATTAAATTTTATTAGTTTAGTCCGTTGTTCTAATATATATATATATATATACACACACATATAAATTAATTTTTATATGGAGTTGGGTTTTTCACACTACTACACATTTGAGCTTGGAGAGCTCCAGTTGGACAGCCCTTTTTTCGAACAGCTCTCCAAGTGGTTCCTTGGAGAGCGGTTCTATTAAAAAAAATAAAAATAAAGACAACAGTTAAAAACCACTGTCCAAGATCAAAGCTTAGACAATGTTCATAACATTTGCAGCAAAAGGGTAATTGGAGCGGTTTTGAACCGTCTGTCAAAAAAAACAGACGGTTCATTCACAACGCTCTCCAAGTGAATTAATTTTTTTTTTTTTTGTAAAGCTTTTATTTTTTGTTTTATTTTTTTGTTTTAATTTGTAAAATCTTTTTTAGGTACCGTTCAAATATTTTATTATTTAAATTCTCGTGTTATTTCTTTTTAATATTCGTCCTATATAATGAGATTAACACAAACTCTTATGTAAAATTTGTTCATAATATTACTTGTTTAAATAGAAAAGTATTACTTGTTTAGATAGAAAGGTATAACTTGTTTAAAGAAAAGTATTACTTGTTTAGATGAAAAAATATTACTTGTTTAAAGGAAAATATTACTTATTTAAAGAAAGGTATTACTTGTTTAAAGAAAAGTATTACTTGTTTAGATAGAAAAGTATTACTTGTTTAGAAGGAAAATTATTACAAGTTTAAAAGAAAGGTAGTACTTTTTTTTGAAAAAAGTACAAGTAAAAAATATAATTTTAATATAATTTAATTTAATTTAATTTAAATTTATATAAAAAATATTATTATATAAAAATGTGATTGAATTAATAAATAAGATAATTGAAATAAAGAATTTTAAAAAAAATTGTAAGAAAAAATGATTTTTAGAACATATAGAATTAATTTCATTAAATAAACGCAAGAAAAGTATTACTTGTTTAGATGAAAAAATATTACTTGTTTAAATAAAAGAATTACTTGTTTAAATAGAAAAATATTACTAGCTTGTTTAAATAGAAAGGTATAACTTGTTTAAAGAAATATATATATTACTTGTTTAAAGAAAAATATTACTTATTAAGATAAAAAAAAGTATATTACTTGTTTAGAAGGAAAAATATTATAAGTTTAAAAGAAAGGTACGTAGTGTACTTTTTAAAAAAAATCAAGTAAAAAATATAATTTTAATATAATTTAATTTAAATTTATATAAAAAAATTATTATTATATAAAAAAGTGTGATTGAATTAATAAATAAGATAATTGAAATAAAGAATTTAAAAAAAATGTAAAAAAAATGAATTCTAGGAGATATAAAATTAATTTCATTAAATAAATGCAAGAAAGCTAGTGCCCGAGCGGAATTGATCCTCGCTCAGGCGCCCAAGGTCCCGTATTCGGTCCCCCATGGGAGCGGATAATTGCCTCAATTAATTGGGAGACTTGGTGGCTTATATATGAGATGCTTGGTGGGTCAGTGCCTGAAAATTGATTTTTTTTTTAAAAAAGTGTTGGAGAGCGGTTAAAAACCGATGTCCAAGTGTGTATGCTTGGAGAGCGGTTTACACACTTGGACAGCGGTTGAAAACCGCTCTCCAAGTGAACACTTGCAATGCGGTTAAAGACCGCTGTCCAAGTGCGATTTCTTGGACAGCGGTTTTTGTCCAAACCCAAATCTGTATTAGTGTCATCAATCAATTTTTCAAACTTTATATGCGTATTTGTACTGGTGTTAATTTTCATTAATATAACTCTCTCGAATGAAATATGTCCCTTTTGTTGTATGTTTATGACTTACCCCGAACCGGGATAGGAGTACTAATATTTGAATTTATCCTACGTTTATTATTTGGGGGAAAAATGTGTTAATCGAGATGGGGATTGTCTTGGGTAGGGTTAGGGTTTAGAGAAGGTGATTGGTGAGGGCGAGGATTCTTTCTTCTGGGAAGAAAGATGGGCAGGGAATAGTACGTCTTTAAAGGATTCTTTCCCTAGGTTGTATGGACTTTGTCAAGATAAAAATGTTAAAATTTGCGAGATGGGTGAGTGGAGGAGAGATTTATTCGAGAGAGAACAATTGATGCTTAATAATCTTATTGATGTGTTAAACAGGTTTCCACTAAAACAGGGTGTGAATGATTGTTGGAGATCGAGGTGGGAATCAAACGGCGAATATTCCACCAAAAATGCTTATGAGAGAGTGCAATAGGTTCAGCTCAGAGATGCGGAAGGCGAAAAAAAAGAGGTGTTTAATACCTTTGAAAGTTCAGATTCACGCTTGGAGATCCATCTGGGAGCGTATCCCGACGTTTTCAAAGCTTTAGAAGCGAAATTGTTCCAGCAAATTTGATGCAAAAATGTGTCTTCTGCGACGAGGGGATGAAAATTGTAAGGCATGTTTTATTTGAGTTCTGTTTTTTTTATCGCTTTTGGATGGAATGAGTGTTGGAAATTTGAATGGAAAATGGAGTAATTATAACTTGAAAATTGTGTAGGGAAAGGAGAAGAGGGAAAAGGTAAAATTCTCATCCCACATTGGGAAATAAAAATGAAATGAAAGTGTATAAAACTAACAACCCATTTGAGGGTTGTAAATACTTGTCTTGATTATGCTCCAACCTCCACGTGGGTGCATTGTTGCTGATTGAAAACAAAAAATACAAGAAAATTCGCAATCTCTTTTGCGGACTGGATGCTACATCCTGTTTTTCGATTCTGCTAGGAGAGTCTAGTTCTTTTCTTTAACTATCTATATGTGCTCAAAAGTGTACACTCCTCGACCCTCTCTACAAGTTTAGACTTTTAGACGAGACAAAATTCTTTCATACCCAATACTCTCATTAATAAAATTACCTATTTTTTTATTAAAAAAAAAAATTATGGGCTGTTGTAAGTCAAGGAGGTAATTGGGATAATTTATCTCTCATCTAGTATCCTATCTTTTTTATTTATCTTTTATTTTATATGAATTTATGCCCTTGTATTAAAAATTTGCATGATAATATGTAAAAATGTGTTGGTGTTAAAGTAAAATTCTGGATCAGCTCAATTTTTTTTTTAAATAATATGATTATAAAAAAGATTGTGTGAAATCGAGTTCACGTTGAGGGTGGTGCCTTAACCTCCCGCGTGCATGTGAAACATTAGTCTCGATCAAATCGAGGTTTTGTATCTTGTTTTTTACAAAAATAAAATTCTAAATTATAGTCATAACTCCTTTAAAGAAACAACACTTACAATTTAGATTCTCAACCACAAATGAAATGCCACATTTAGGAGCTCGGTTGCTTCGCAATTCGGATAAAAAAGGAATTGCATGTGGTGTTGGAAGAGACGAGTGATATTTAGTAGGTAAACTAACACCAGAAATAGTAAAAGAATCCTTAGGTGGTGTTGTACTCGGCATTCATGTATCTATTTTAAGGAATTTTGTTTAAAACTCCCTATAGGTGGTAGGGGTCGGGTTATTGATGTGAGGTGGATGTTGTATAGATGAGGTTTTACCGTTTTAATTACAGTCTAAAAGTAATTTGTGTATATGTTTCATAGAAACGTAAAATCATAGTAGGCAATAAAATAACGGAAAGACACGGAAATAGAGGTATGGTAATCTAGTGTTAGTTATTTAAAAAAAATCAAGAATTTTTATAATTTGAAAGGCAATAAATGTAACTTTTAATCCCTTGTATATAATTTTAATAAATACTCATTTTTTAATATTTTCATTAAAAAAAAGTTAATTGGAAGAAAAACCTAGCGCGATGAGCTAAAACCCTATATCCTTACGTACTTTCTCACGAGTTTATATCCTTGAGTATGTATATTTTCTCATTAAAGTAAATAACAATAAAGTGGTTACATATCTTTTTAATTTTAAAGGACAAAATTGTGTGCAACTTATGCACAGATATATATCTACGATCCGTACAATTTACCCGCTCTACTTTTTTCTTCTTATTTTTCCCTTTACAAGGTAATTTTTGGATTACTTTGAGAACTAATTAAGCGAAATAACGTTGTTGCGTTGTAGATTTGTGGGTGAAACTGGTGCACAAAGACATTCTCAAAAAAAAAAAAGTTATCGGTGCATTCGAGGTATTATTAAACAGTTTTGAATATATAAAATCTTATATTTGGTGAAATTTAGAGCTCGAGCTCAAGCTCAATCTGTACGAAATTTATAAATTTATCAAAATACTTTTGATGAGCTCGAGACGGACATCCTAAAATAAATTTACAACATTTTAAATAAATTTAAAAAATAATACTCCCCCCGTACTATAATAACTTCCACACTTTTCTTATTCGGACATCCCAAAATAACTTGCACATCTTATGAGTTAAGTCTTCCACTCTACCCCTATAATATTACACAAAATGACAATACGTTTGGGCCACATATGAACACACTACAATTCCTTTTTTTACTTTATACATAATGATTTATAAAATTATCCCTCAAAAGCCTACTCATTAGTCATTCCTCTATTTTCTTATTTTGTGTGTCAGTCAAGCAATGCAAGTTAATCTGGGACGGAGGGAATATGTATTTCGAATAAGGGAGTGTATCAAGTAATTCTCGTAGTCATTGTTAAACAAACCTCATGATTTAGGTAAGCTACGAATCAATCACGAAATTAATCTAAATTACCACACGAGTTTTAAATATTTACCCAAACTGCAGTGTTCATTTGATAATTTTGGACGACATGCGAACTATGTGATTCGTTTCTTAATTTATCCAAATCATGTTAAATGTATTTTGAATATATCTCGAGGAGTGATCATAATTTATTCAGAGAGTAAAGCACACTTTGCTTTCCTCTTTGGCAAATAAGCATATTATTAAAAGTAAAAGAAATTTAAAGGAGACAAGAAGAGAGGGGGCTCAAAAGTGACCCCCAGAAAAAATAGCAAATTTCTGGCCCAAAAGTGACCAGATGACCAAAACAGTTCAAAGACTGTGAAAACAACTGTCAGAATGGCGTAACACTAAGATAAAGGGACTATCAAGCACCAAAATCAGCCAGCGTCAAATCCTGCTTGAGTGCCCTGTGAATCCACTAAGGCGTTCTTCCTAGCCTTCAACCTTGTGTTATATTCTTCCCTTCTCTTGAATTCCTCCTTTATTGTCTGCTTCTGCTTGGCTCGTATCGTTTTCCCCAGAGGATCCTTCGCAGACACCTTACCTCCTCAAACTTGTAGGTAGCTTTGTTCTGCCGTTGTGAGCGTCGTTGCTGAAAAGGAACCAGTCTCAACTCTTGTTTAATGTTCGATCAAGTTCCTAGGAAAGACTTAATGATAGATACGTACATTTCAAGATTGCAACTTACTAATAGGTACAAAATAATTGAATACATGTAGGTATATTTGCACTTTCACATATAATTTTAAATATATATATAACTTTGTTTGTACCTATTAGTAACTTGCATCAAAAATTCGTATCTATTAGTAATTTTTCCAAGTTATTGATCACATATTCTCAAGTGCACGCACATGAATCTTGATCCAATATACATGAACTAATGTTCTAGACGAGTCGTTAATATAATGAGAAATTTTAACCCTTCGGAGTAATATGTAGTTTCCACAATTACCCTCAACATCCAAAGAATCATCATCAGTACAAGAGAAAGAAGCAAAGTCTATATGTCATTAAGAATGCTGAAACAAACATTACATTTGCCATTTCATCCAAACATGAAGTCAACAGACAAATCATTTTTAATTTAATAGATTTAAAATAGCAAACCAACCAAACAACAGTGAACATGTTATGACAATCCAAATGTTACCAAAGTGCCTTCATTCTTCTCTAGGAATCCTGGAGAATATTCAAGTTCATCCTCCACAGCTAGTCGAATATGACGTCAGCAAACTCAGAAACTTTCTCATATTCAAGTATTTCGTAAATCAACAATCTCCTATCTTTTTTTGTGAAATCAGCCAAGTAAAAACCTCACAAGCATCAACTCAGTTTCGTCTCCTGCAAAATTATCGATATCAACTGATTTTACTGAAAGGAAACCACCCATGTTTCCATACTCCACTAAAGGATTCTCACTCAGCAGCTGACGAGCTCTCCTTCGTTGAATCTATCAAAAAGAAGAATAAAAAAAATCCTACTTGTAAAATGCGGAAAACAAAGTAAATCATCAAACACATCAGATGTAAAAAATAGCTTATTTACCTTTAGGACAATATTAAGCTAAAAGAGGTTCGGACATCTTGAAACCAACAGCATCAACACTGTAAGATGATCCATGATCGGCCAAATCTCTATTTCCAATCTCGAAATAACATGGAATTCAGTGGGAGTCGCTTGCTTCAACATTGCATGAGCCATTGAGAGATACTGAAGAAAATAAGAAACCAATTACAATTTATTATATATATAAGGGGAAATAGCTTTTTTTTAGTCTTGTAAGTTGCCCTTTCCTTTTATTTTAGTCCTGTCGACTTTCACAAATTAATAGTCCTGCAACTTTCGATCTTTCGACATTTTGGTCCGGTAACTGGCTATAAGATGGTGCCAGATATTTCACTTGGTTTAGCCAATTACCGGACCAAAATGACAAAAAAAATGCAAGTTAAAGGACTAGTTTCAAATCATGAAAGTCGTCGACAGGACTGAAATAGAAATAAGGGTAATTTACAGGATAAAAAAAAAATCCCTATATATATTATACAGTATATAAATCATGTGTGGTGCCAATATTACCTCCATAAGCCAATGTCTTAGCGAAACACAAACAATCTTGAAAAGATCTCTCATCACTTTAATCAGTGGTAGAATCAGCTGATTGGTGTTTCCACTCACCACAAAACCCTCTCGCCCGAAAATAACAAATTGCATCCCTCTCGAATGTACATCTAAAGTACTATTCTCTCCATCGTTTTTGATAAATATAAAGTTAGAAAGACGAAGAGATTGAATTTTTAGAACACAATTATATATACCTGGGCAGCACATTATGAACTCTTCCAAATTCTCAGACGAAATACGAATATCTCTTTTGTTCTCAAGATAACAGTAAAACATGGATACCTTCCTAAGAGCGGGAAGATTTGAGAATAGAACAGCGTCCGAGCTCTGCCCAGCTAACATCAAGAACTTCACTTTAACTTCCGGAGATTGGGAATTGCATAATTTTCCAAAGTGAAGACAAGGTCTTCTATAGCTAGCTCTAATTTTACGAGAGTGCTGCATGATAACAAATTACCGGGAAGCTCGTTTTCTTTAATTTTCCCATAAAGAACAAGCTTCTGAACACTATGTATTATGGCAAATCTAACCCACTCAGACTTGATAGGAACTTTACAATCGAAAAGAGGCCAGAGCCACAATTCGAGTGTTGTAACATCTGAGTAATCGTGACGAGCAATTGTTCGGTTCACGAAGTCGACAAAAGAAAGCGACTTGTTTTCAGTTTCGGGAAATTGAGAGTAATCGAATGAAAGACGGGATATGGAACAAAATGTGTTTCTCAACAATTTGGAGAGTAAGCCGACCCTTGCAGCATCAATAGTACTGGGAAGAAGGGACAAAATCTGGCTTCGAGTTTCTTGAGGCAAAGTGCTCAGCCTGTCACCATCTTTAACAATTCGACGTTTACTTGATGAAGATCCAGATTTGGCGACCTCTTTAGCCATTTATTTCCTGTATGATAAAAAAATCGATACATCCAGTGTTAGTGAAATCCATATATAGAATCCAGAATTGAAAAAAGTGATAATGTAATTATTAACCTCATTTTATACACTTGAACAAGATTTCTTCATATGATGTTGTTAAGTCGGGATAGAATCCAAAATACGGCCCATAATTTTTCATATTTTTCAAAATAGTCCCAAAAAAGTTTGATGTAGGAAGTTGATCCCAATTTTTTCGCGAATTGTACCATTTTCATCCCAAATCCGCTGGAATTAATGAAACAACGTCATTTTTTGCCATGCATTTCAGCCGAAAATCTCCAAATTGGATGCTCATGTAAGGCACATGATGAAAAATGACTTCGTTTCGTCAATTACGGTGAATTTGGAATGAAAATGGTACGATTCGCATAAAATTGGGACCAATTTCGTACATCAAACTTTTCTGGGACCATTTTAAAAAAAAGTGAAAAGTTATAGGACTATTTTGAGTTCTACCCCTGTTAAGTCTAACATGTTCAACAATATGTAAATTGTACTCTAAGATAAAGCAGTAAAGTAAACCAGTCACAAGATATCGGCTTGCATTAATTTCACAATAATAACATGATCCGGATAACAAGATAAGATTACATACACATTTACATCTTATAATTTCAGATATCAGTTAGTAACTGCAAACAATTCACATGCCAAAAAGTTCACCTAATTTAAGTGTTCACGTATAGAAGGAAATAACGCATGATTTGTATAACATATCTCTCATCCTTTTACCTTCATTATCTAATGAATTAATTATAAAAGCAAATTTATGGAAGCAAAATATAAGCACTTCATCCTTCTGATTTTTACAAAGGGGAATTTTTGTCCCACACGGGGTTCGAACCTGCGTTGTCGGGGACTTCTCCCCATCACCAAAAGCCTTACCACTTGGCTATGCCCTTGGGACTTTATTATTTATTCTTGCACAACATTAAATATGTTTTAAGAACTACATATTTGTTCTTGTAGATGTTTCATCACAAGTCACCCACCGAATGATATGCATATCATATTCTCATGGACTGTGTTAATACCAATTTCACCTTGAACAACTAAGACCATAGATCAAAGTTTTTTCATCACTAGCATAAGTATTTAATTATTTTATCAAATTAAGGTTAGAATTTTAAGGATAGGGATTTTGATGCAATTGAAGTAAAAAAATAAACCAAATTGGAATATTTAATATGCAGTTTTAATTGCATTTTGGTGATGTTACCCAATTGAATTTAATATGCTATTTTTAATTTGACTGAATAAGTGTTTTAACTGTTCCAGCGTCATTGACTCATCCAAGTCGCCAACATAAAGTGGGGTCAGAGGCTGCGCAGCCATCTCTACCACCGTCGTCTCCGACATCACTGTCCCAATAATTGATTTTTTTACTCTAATGTATTCCATGTTTATTTTGGTTTTAAATTATGAACTTAGAAATAAAATGTAGGGAAGAGATGATTGATGACATCATTGTCCCAATAATTGGAATATTTCTTATGCATTTTTAATTGCATTTTGATACTATATGGTTTAATTGGTGTTTGTGTCATTACTCTTATTTGAATGCTCTTCTTTTTAATGAAAATGTATTATAGGTGGCTACAATGATATGTTTTACTGTTTAAATGGCATGAGGATGAATAATTTCCATTTATACAACAAAGAGTATTCCACCCTATTTATTATAAGGTTTAAAGGCTATTAATATTGGGAGAGAAATATGGTCTTATGTGTTTACTTGGTTGACTTTTGCTTGGTTTAGGTACTTGCAAATTTATACGTTCAGATTGATCAAAGAAGCGGAGAGATTAGTTAGATCACTCATAAATTCCATCCCAATTGATTTTTTGTGGTTTTTGATATACAATTTGAGGTCATGATTAGAATTTTAAATTAAAATAAAAATTTGCATCCATTTCATTCACGAAAGGCAAAATAGCAAACCTCATTTCATTGTTAGAATGAGATTAGTGATACTCATGCATGAAAATTAGAGAAAATCCTACACGTATACGCAACAAAGATTCATACCAATTCAATAAGGTCAAGAGATCCGACAATCAAGAGATTTTATTGCACACAATGCATGTAAAATGCTCGGCAATTTTTCACAAATATATTGGAATTGCAACTGCTCAATATTCTTCTTAATCTTTATTTGGCAACACGCCAAAATTAAATTTCATTATATGGAGACTCGTAAACATTTTTACATATCGTTCTCCAAGGTCTTTTAACATTTTTAATATACAACCATTTAAAGAAGTATCCAAAAGTGCAACAAAGATTATATTCTTGATTTGAAAATTTCCCATTAATACTTAATAGAAGTACATACGAGGTATACGATTAACCTAATCAAAAAGGAAAAACTAAAAGGGTACAAGGAGATGAAGTACGAAGTGTGCCCCCAAGGCAAGACTTCATTTAAGTCCCAAAGGCTGCTATAAAAAACAACCAGCCTTGACGACCAAGACTAGAGAACCAATAGACTTAAGATTGAAGGTTGTTAGCAGCTGAGCCATTATGGAGATGACACGTGGCTGTAGACAGGTAGTGTCAAGCAAGGACTAAAGCAACAAACTGAAAAGGCCCAAAAAGACAACAGTTATGGTACATTGCACTAAATGCAATATAGTCAGTACGCACAAAATCTTTTGGAGGCATGCAAAGAGTAGGGGTTTTCTTCCTCCAGTAGGAAAACACTAAACCTAGCATTATAAATAGAGAAGAAGAAAGATGAGAGAGTACACCAAGCATGCAAGCAATCAAGACCACAGTTTGAACCTCTCAAGCAAGCATGAAACTGCTCAAGCCTTCCTTACGTGCTGCAGCAGATCACCAAAGCCTAAATTATTCAAGTTTAGTGTTGATTCTTATATTAGAGAATCTTGTTTTATTTTTTCACCTACTTTGTGTAGAGACTTCTGAGTAAGCTAGGATCTGAGTGATTTTTCTTGTGAGTAGAGAGGGAACAAGGTGCGTACTCTTGTTTATAAGATTCCACTACTTGAGCGAAAATTTTAAGTGAGTTCATGAAGTAAGGGAGAACGGTTTCCAGCTAGAGAATAAAATTTTTGTTATCTATAAATTTGAATCTAGTGAATTTGACACCTTAAGTGGGTATAACAAATGATGTAGAAAGATTACAAAAACCTTCAAATCTTGATTACGGAACAAGCCAAAGGCCCCTTGTGAAATTGAGAAATGAGGTGAATGAGCCATCGAAATAGGGTAATCAATTGATGCTACAATGAGGGATTTCACATTAACTACACCACAGATAATTTGAAGGAAATGAGAGCATGTGGTATTTGATTTGTCAGCACTATAAAATTCAAAATAACAACCCAATTCAAGCAAGTCCTCCCCAACCCCACCCCCAATTCTAATTACGTTTTATGTTAAAGTTTAATTATTTTTTTTTTTTTTTGCAAATTAGTAGTCATTTTTGCTATAACTTTCAAGTTATCCCTATCCAAAAAAATTTCCTACTCCAACTTAACATTGGTAGTTGTTTCATGCTTTATTTGAAGGTGTAGGTCACATTATTCGGTTGTTTCTTAATTTTGACAAGAAATCTCATAACGTTACTTAGAATCCGAAAGAGACTCAATAGTTATTAGGAAGAAATGAATTAATGAACATTTTAGATACTCTTAATTGTGATGTAATTTGTAACTAAAGTCTATCTTATATTTGATGACATTAGATATTATCTTTTCAAGAAAACGATTTGTAATCATTAAATTTCAAAAACTAAATTACACAATACAAACTTGTTTTTGAGGCATCGTTCGAATGGGATTGTCCTCCTCATCATGTGACATCCTTGAATCTGACAGTGATATACAAGAAATTGATGAGACTAAAAAATACTTTTAACAACATTTTGTTACTAAAGATATGGGACGCCCTAAGTATTTTTTAAGAATTGAATTGCTCACAGTAAGTCTAGCATTTTTTTATCCTAGCAGAAGTACGCTACAAACTTACTCAAAGAATGGGATTGCTTGGAATGAAGCTGGTTGAAACTCCTATGAATACCTAGGATGACAGTGGAGAATTCTTTGAGGATAAAGCAATGTACAGACGGATGGTTGGGAAACTCATCTACTTGACTATTGCGAGGTCTGACATCTCCTTTGCAATTGGAGTGGTCAGTGTTTTATGGGTAGGCCCACCTAGAAAGCTCGTTAAGATGCTACAATCACAATTCTTAAGTATATCAAGAAAGTTCCAGGGAAAAAGTTGTCATTTAAGGAACATGATCATCTCAATATTGAAGGTTATTCTGATGCTAACTATGCTAGGTCGAAGATTGACAAACGGTCGACTTTTGGATACTGCACTTATGTGGGGGAAAATTAGTAATCTTGCGGAGTAAGAAACAAAATAGTGTTGCTAAATCTTTTTTAGGCTTAGTATAAAGTTATGGCTCATATTGCTACTGAGATGATTTGGGTTAAGAATCTTCTTGAGAAATTGGGGTTCACTTACAATGAACCTTTGGTTTATGTATTGTGATAACCAAACGGCTATTCACATCGCAAATAATCTTGTATTTCATGTGAGGACTAAACATATTGAGGTTGACTACCACTATATCCGCGAGTGTGTAATAAGCTAGAAAATTGTCACTTGGTTTGCTTCTTCGTCCAACCAAATACTGATGTCTTCACTAAACAATTACGAGAAAAACGTTTCTCAAAATTTTGTGATAAGCTAGAAATGATTGATATATATGCTCCAGCTTGAGGGGAGTGTTGAGGAGTTTACATATATTCCTTATATATTTAAATTTTCCTTATATCTAGGTTTTCCGAAATTGATTAGATTGTAACATAGTTTCTACTCCCAATATATATGGGTGACTCTCTACTTGTTGAGTATATAAAAAATATGAATTTCATACCTCTTTGATATTTTTCTTGAACAAAAGCGCAAACACACCCAAAAAAATCCATATACAACTCTTAATGAGTGTGCACGCTTGTGCATAAATGTGGATGCTAAAGTGAAAATTTAGGCTTTAAGAATGGAGGTGGTTGCATGTGTTTAGTTTCTATTCTAAACTATGGTCTTTCCTTTGTTTCACATTACTTCACACTTTGTAGTGGATTTATTAGTTCCTGTTTTAGTACAAATTTATTTGCACTTTATAGCCCAATTACCAAGATATGGTATATATATCACCCAATGTATTTGAAAAGAAAATTACATATTTACTATTTAGATGTTTTCAGATTCAACCATAGAAGATTATCAAGCATAAAATGTGTAAACAGTAAACACTTTATCAAATAAAAAGTTATATGCATTAAACTAGCATTCAACTATATAAGGTTCAAATTTGACACTCATTAATCTCCTTTCACTTCTTCTTAAAGTTGGGTATAATGATATAAAACATTTTTAGCATCCAAAACAACTTATCTTATACTTTTAACAGCCAAAAGAACTATCATATCATGATTATTAAAATATTTATGCAAATAAATGTCAATTTATTGTATTAGACATATTTTAAAGAAGCTAGTATTAGAAAATAAGTAATTACCATGAATGATATAATCAAGTTTCCATTAATTCCTATTATAAAATACATTTAAATTAGTAAAACAAGAATATTGCACATCATATCAGATAGCAGGCTTAGGTCCCCCCACCCCACCCCCAAACAATCTTGTTGACCGTTATTTTCTGTATAAATTATGCCCTTTCAAAAATTTCATGCAACCATTTATGTAATTGTTTTATGTGAGATTTATTAAACAACCACCTAATTTAGCAACAACCAATTTTACATTTCTGGAGGAATTTATTTTTTATAATTTAAACACATTCAATTCTTGGCTTTCAAATGATAAAATTTATTGGCCTTCACACATTAATTGTATTAAGAAAGAGAGAATCAAGCGAAATTGTTCTATGAAATGACATGAAAAACTTATAGATATCAATAAAAAATATTATAAACTAATAAAAGTATTCAAAACACTGCAAAGGAAAGCTCACAAGAATTCAAATTACAAAACAAGATATGAAGACAACGATATAAGTTGGATGACATCTGAAAATGAGATTGAATAACTTAAGTATCAATCAATCTTCAACAAAAAGTAAAAAAACTAGAAAAAAAATGCACCTTTTGCAAACTTGAACAGTCACGGTAGGGAAAGAAAGATGAACTAACACGTCTTCGAGAAACTTCACCAAGAAAAGTAGCAAGAACCCAGGTACAACCTAATGTATCATGAAGAAAGATTCGCTCAAGAACAAATTAACTACACATAAGTGATTACAAGGAAAATCATATAATGTGAATTGCTATAACGGGAAGGCAATATAATGTTAAATAACCTAATTAAGCAAAATATAAAATGTAAATAGCCGAATTAATGTACCTTCCATATCACTCCAAAATTTAAAAATAATTACTAACTAAGGACAATGCTAATTATTACAGAATCCAAGAGAGACTGAATAACATAAGTATTAATCAATCTTCAACAGAAAGTAAAGAAGCTAGAAATAAAAAGACACCTTTTGCAAACTTGAACAGTCACGGTAGGGAAAGCAAAGATGGACTAACACGTCTTGAAGAAACTTCACCAGGAAAAGTAGCAAGAACCCAGACACAACCTAATGTATCATGAAGAAATATTCGCTCAAGACAAAATTCACCATAAGTGATTACAAGGAAAATCATATAATGTGAATTGCTATAACGGGAATGCAATATAATGTGAAATAGCCTAATTAAGCAAAATATAAAATGCAAATAACTGAATAAGTGTACCTTCCATATCACTCTAAAATTTAAAAACAATTAGTAACTAAGGACCATGCTAATTATTATAGAATCCAAGAGAGACTGAATAACATAAGTATCAATCAATCTTCAATAGAAAGTAAAGAAGCTAGAAATAAAAAGACACCTTTTGCAAACTTGAACAGTCACGGTAGGGAAAGCAAAGATGGACTAACACGTCTTGAAAAAACTTCACCAGGAAAAATAGCAAGAACCCAGGTACAATCTAATGTATCATGAAGAAAGATTCGCTCAAGACAAAATTAACCATAAGTGATTACAAGAAAAATCATATAATGTGAATTGCTCTAACGGGAAGACAATATAATGTTTAATAACCTAATTAAGCAAAATATAAAATGCAAATAATCGAATTAATGTACCTTCCATATCACTCTAAAATTTAAAAATAATTAGTAAATAAGGACCATGCTAATTATCACCAAATTCAAGAAAAGACTGTGCAACCCCTCCCCCCCCCCCCAATTTTTTTTTTTTTACTAAAATACCCCTCTTAGAAAAAACCCTAGCTTCTCCATACCCACCTTCATTCCCCACTACCGCCCACCCCCAAGACAGCAACAACAGCTCTCCCCCCATGTGCCGCTCGCCTTGTCAGCTCTCTAAAATTCAAAATTTTAACCCAATCCAAGCAAACCCATATACTGTTCAATGCTATAACAGGAAGCATATAATGCAAATAACCAAATCGAGCAAATCATATAATGCAAATAACCAAGAAGATTGAATGTACCTTCCTTATAACTCTAAAATCTTACAATAATTAGTAACTTGTTTTTGAATTACTTTAATTTTGTTCTAGCTATTGTGCCCAAACTTCCTCTGAATATCCAATTAGGTAAATACAAAAACAAATTTGAAGAGATTGTAGCGTACGCAAGCTACTGAAATAGATCAGATATTTTGGTATATTTTTTGTAAGGTAAACAATAATGGAGAATAGGAAGGAAGAAGAAGATAGAACATAATAGAGAGCGGAGAGAAGAGAGAGAAATGAGGGAGAATATTTGGGGCACAATTTTCTGATACTTTTATTTCATCGGTACCCCTCTTTGTAATAACTAGAGGGACCAAAAGTTTTCAATGCAAATACAACAACGTAAGGGGCTGAAATGAAATACCTAACTGATTGCAAGCTTAAAATGTAAATAAATAAACTTAAAAGATAGCAAGTAATCAGTGGACACGTTTAAGGCTTGATGTAAAGTTGACCCTTTAAATAGTGTTCGATTGCATATAAATCCCAGTCTTTTCTTCGAACGTAAACTCATCTTGTACAACACTTGAAACTTCTCCCTTACCCTTACTCTTCTTCTTCTTCTCCATAGCCATTTCTTCTCCAACCACGATGCAAACTTCTTCATCAAAGAACCTCGAATTGGAAACCTTTTCGTTCACCTTTAATGGTTTGTGTCTATGATGATGATACTCCTGCGGGGAGAAATTCTTGTCTCCAATGATATAAATGAGGAAAGTGTCTGAATGATTTTCTTATCTTCCCACCCTAAGACATCAGCATCAGTTCTTCCCTTCCCCTCGCCACCACCTCATCCCTCAACTCTCTTCCACAGGCACCATTCTTCCCTTCCCTATTTTCTCCTCACTTAACTGTCAACCAAAGTGGTCAAACATCCATTTAATTGTTCGGACAAGGTGACCAAACACCAATAACATTGTTTGAATAACAGATCCAAAAAATATGGATTTTTTTTTTAAATAACTGAATCCAAGTCACCAATATGGATTTTTTTTTTTTAAATAACTGAATCCAAAAAATCTTCCACATTCTTGGGGTATATGGAGAATAATGGATCACTAGCTATAAAATTTAATTTAGTTTCTCTTGCAAAGATTATTACCATTTAACCTCGCCCTTTATAATTTAAAATTTTCAACTGCCCAAAGATATGGTATGTCACATTGCATATATTTGATCAAAGCTAACTAGTTCCATAGGATTGTCGTGACACCTTGTCTTAAATGTAATACGCTTCGCAAATATTTTGCAATCTTAGAAATTTAAAACTAATAGACCTAACGTTGTATGGTGGAAGAAGTATAAGTGTCTTACCCTTATTACCTTGTATGTAGAACATGATAAGTTCATCATCTTCTCCCAAAGTTGTTTTGAAGT